>VRYO01000690.1:2099951-2115011 GCA_009812075.1 Sialia sialis | reverse complement strand
GGGGGGAGCCTGGGGAATGGTTTGTGTTTGATCTTGCTCAGCAGTTTCATCTGCACCAGTGTCCAGCGGGGCTGTGCTCGGGGTCCAGGAAAGCTTCTGTGCTGGAGGTGACATAAAGGGCTGGGGCTGTTCCCAGGATGAGCTGGGTAATGGGGGGTTTTGTGCTGGTTTGCACTTCAAAAGCCACAAGATGGGCTTCCAAAACTCTGGGCTCAGCTACAAATTGCAGGGTTGTTTCTTTATTATTTTTTTGTTGCTTTCTGCCCAGCTGCAGACATTTCCTTGCAGCCAGCCAGGCTGGTACCCAGTAAAAATCCACCTGAAGTGTCTCCTCTCAGGGTGCTCAATGTTTTATATCAATACCTACATTGTCAGGACTTCCCATTCTCTGGGATACCCTGCAAGTGAGGATCCCTTGTGGGATTGAGTGTATCACACCCAACTGCAGGACTCCCCATGTCACAGAACACCCCGAACACACGCACTCCATGTCCCCTCTGGTGTAAGACACCCCATGCCCCATCCTGCAGAGCAGAAGAGCAGCTATAGCATGAGAAGCTTGATTACCAGGATCACATGATTCAGCCAGTGAAATAAGTCCCACATAACCCCACTTTCACCCCAGCACTGATTTTCACATCACAGCCGTGCAAAATGGCAGAGGTTCTCTCACTTCCACTGCTATATCCTCTCCGTGTTTAGCCCTTTGTAAAATGAGGGATCACAGGCTGAACTGTGTGCTCAGGATAACTCCTCTGAAGCTAATGGACTTATTATGGTCCCTCACTTCAGACCTAAGCTCAGCAAACCTGGTCTCAGGGGGAAAAAAATCTCTCCAGGGATAAAATTCACTCTGTCATGTGCAACACGTTTTGCATGGAGATAAAGTTCTCTCTGTGTGGCTCCTGCAGGGCCTGGTCCCCTCACTGTCCCCCGGCACTGCTGGATGTGCAGCCCAGAGCCCAGACCCAGCCCTGCAGCACCTGGAACAGAGTGTGTGTCCTGACTGTGCTGAGCCAGGGACAGTCAGATGATGCTTGCCAGCTTGTTTTGGTGAAAATCTAGCAGGGCCAGGGCATTGAAAAAGACCTACTTGCCTTATGAGGGCATTGGAAAAGACCTACAGTAATTTCACTACTATAATGCGCACCTTAAAGCCTAAAATTTTGATCAAAACCTGGAAGTGTGCCTTATAATCCAGTGCGCCTTATATATGGACAAAGTTCAGAAACTTGCCAACCCGGAAGTGCAAGCCGTGAGCCGTGAGAGCTGTGCCGGCTGGTGCTGTGGGTGGGCGGGAGTGCCGGGGCCCGCGGCACGGGGAGGGCACCTGGGGCTGCGTTTAAAGGCTGTGCTGATCCTTGAAAAATGTTCGCAAATTGAGCACCTGCCAGTAGACCCCGCGATCACACGATTCTGTTACTAATTCATTACTTTGTTGCGCTCCGATCCTCACTGCAAAAAAAAAGTGCGCCTCATAGTCTGGCGCGCCTTATATATGGACAAATTTCAGAAAATTGCCGACAACCCGGAAGTGTGCCTTTTAATCCAGTGCGCCTTATAGTCGTGAAATTACTGTACTTGCCTTATGCTGTTAGAAAAATAAACTATTTAGAGAATTCACTCTCCAGTATCCTCCAGCTGGCTTAGACACAACTGTCTCACCAGATCAGCTTTAGGCTGGGAGAAGATCCTCCCCAGCACGACCAAGGAGCCAGCAAGGGGGGACCAGCAGCTGTACTGCTGATAGGATGCCACCACCTGCAGCTTGAAGCCTCCTTACCTTATGCTCCTCCTGCACAAACTTCCTCTTCACCCATGTGCAGATGCCAGCTTGGATGTGTGAACATGGCTACTGAGGGTGAAATGAGAAAGCAGGAAGCCCAGAGGACTGGCTGAGGTTGGGATCTCGTGGCCCAAGCACAGAGAAGGGGTTAACCCACACAGATTTGGGAAAGGGGAACATTTTCCCTGTGGAGCCTATTGAGACCGAAGCCATATCATAGGCTGCTGCCAACAAATGTGATTTGAGAGCAGAGATAGAGATTGCTCTTGATTCCTGCTGGGAGTCCACAGAACAGAGTGGAAAATCAGTACAGCATCCTACATCCCTCCAGAGACAGCAGTGCCATGGACACCTGGCCCCACTGAAGGGTTGCAGGGCTCTGCCTTGCACTTTTGAGGTCTGTCTTTAATTAAAGGACAGCAGCTGAGCTGGGATAGTTCCTAAATCTTGGGGAGCACTTCCCTTCTCTTCTCTGGAAAGAAGTTGCAGGAGATTTCTGATGTGGGGAAGGGCTTTCCCTGAAGGCTGAGCCAACCCCAAATTCTTCTGCTGTGCCTATGGGGTGAAGCAATATCCCATTCCCTTCTTGTGGCTGCCAAGGACGTGGCCATGAGCCACACTGAGCTGTGGTCAGGGAACAGGTAGGCACAGGAGAGGGGCACAACCCAGACCCTCTCATAGGAAAACTGTCCCTTTCTTTAGAGCCAAAGCTGCACTGTCAGAGGGGTCATTCTGGACACAGGGGAATGGCAGCTCAGTGCCTGGTGGAAGTGCACTCTCACTGGGTAATCCAAGAGCTCTAATGATCTGCCTTTGATCTCCTATTCAACAGGGAGATTTATTACAGCTTTCATTTCAAGTCAGAACTGATGAATTTCAGGGGACCTGTTGAGTGGCTACAATCTGGAGGCATTTATCTTTCAGGAGGAAGAAACCATCTCCTCTTTTTGTCTCTTGAAATTAGTAGGGGGAGGCAGAGTATCCAGCCAGTGAATGTCAAATGATGCTTCTTGCACAGCAGCAAGGTCTGCCTTGCTCAGGGCAGGGTTTCTGCTCCACTTGTAGCCCAGCAGCTGCTTCAGGGGTTTTTCTGCTGTGGCCCAAAATTAATCTGGACATTCTAGTAATTTCACAATTATAAGGCACACCAGGTTATAAGGTGCACTTCTGTGTGTCAGCAAATTTCCAAACTTTGCCCATATATAAGGCACACTGGACTATAAGGCACACTTTTTTTTTTGCAGCGAGGATCCACACAACAAAGTAACGAATTAGTAACAGAAACGCACAATTATGGGATTTACTGACAGGTGCTCAATTTGCAAACATTTTTCACGGATCGGCGCAGCCTTTAAACGCAGCCCCAGGCACCCTCCCCATGCCGCGGGCCCCCTGCACTCCCGCCCGCTCCCTGCGCCGGCTTGCTCAGCTCCGCAGCTCTCACGGCTCGCACTTCCAGGTTGGCAAATCTCCAAACTGTGTCCTCATATAAGGCGCACCAGATTATAAGATGCACTTCCGGGTTTTGAACAAAATTTTAGTGAAAAGGGTGCACCTTATAGGTGTGAAATTACTGTACATGTTGCTCTCCCTTTTCCCTGCTTCTGCAGACAGCCCAGAAGAGCTGAGATCCAGCATCACACACTCCCAGGTCCCTTTCCCCGCAGCTGAGCATCCTCTGGACCTGGAATTTGCCTCTGCTTCTCCAGCAGAAGGAGGCCTGGAAACCTGGTGTCCAAAACTGGTTTTTATGTTTTGGATTGTGCATTTAAACTGTTTTCTGCAATTCAATCAGAATCAACATATTTTGCTTCTGCCTGCTCACAGGTGCTGGGGGGGAGTCCATTCCAGACTTTTCATGTAGGTGCACTTTACCTGTCCCATCTAACTCAATTTTCTCTCAACACTGTTGTCATTTTTCTGAGTAAAGCTGCACTTGAATAAACCCTATCAAACTCTACACCAGAAAAGTCCTGACTATGAACAGTATTTTCAATAATATTTGCACTTACCATGAGCTATTCTCAAAACTAAATTATACAAAATAACAATGCCTTTGCCACACCTTTATAATCTCTCAAGGAAATCTGTGTTGCTGCTATTTCAGTTAGGAATTGTTTGCCTGATACTGTTCATTGATATTTAACTGTTGTAAGACAAAATTTCTATAGCTTTCTTGTAATGATGGAGTCAAAATGAGTTAAATTCTGTTGTATCTGAAAGTTTGAAAGGAACACACTCAACTCTGACTTGTTTTGTTAAATTTAGGTGATGTTAGGTTTATGTTGTGTTCATTTTAAGGTTTCTGTTAGTTTTAAGGTTTCTTTTAACTGTTAAGATTAGGTTCTGTTAAGCTGAATTTCTGCCAAATTCAACTGTTGTAAAGTTTAAGTGAAGTTAGGTTTAAGTGTTGTTCAGTTTAAGTCTTATTTTAAGCTCTGTTAAGTTTAAGTTCTTTGAAGATTAATTTCTGTTCAGTTTCAGTAATGTTAACTTAAGTTTTGTTAGGTGCACTTTTGGTTATGTTTAGGTGATGTTAGGTTTGAGTGACATTAAGTTTATATGCTCATTTACATGACAAGATACAGTTCTTTTGTTGTAGAGATAAGATGGAACTGACTGAAACAGTTATGATGAAGAATTTGGCAAGCAACTGTTTAAGAATATAAGATAATAAGTTGTGTAAAAATATGTGAGGATGCAGTTTATTAGATCCTTAATTTCATCAAAACTTCTAGGGTATAAACATTCTACATTGGTCAATTAACATAATTATTCATAACAAGCTTTGCTGTTTTATCTTCCATAGCACAGAGGAATGAGTAACAATTCCAAATTATGGTTGTTATTAATTGCAAGTTGTTTAATGGTTTTTTTTAGTGCTTTTTTTTCTTGCTTTTATTTTGCTTTATTGTCATAGATGTGTGTAAAAATATAATCTCAACTTCTTAGGACTGTTGATGTATTAATGATTCTGAATTTGTTGTTGATGTCATGGTGTGAATTAATTGACTTTTCATAAAGGGCATTATCCATAAAATAGATGGTATCTATAAGATATGTAAGATATATGATATATATAAGATATATAAGATACATGGAACCTGTCAGAAGTTAGATATATGCATTGCTTTGATTATTTGCAGTTCCTTCATGGTACCATTGACTACTTAGCTAAGGATGAATGACAAATCCAGCTGCTTTACAAACCTTCCCAAACCATTAGTAGCTACCTGCAGGACAAGTATAATTTCAAGGAATTTTATAATTTAAGGACCTTTCCCAGCTGTTATTGCTATGTGTGGGAGACTCTTCCAATTAAGGCTTAGCTGTGGTTTCAGCACTAAAACTGTACTCAGGTCACTTGGATTGCCAATTTGGGTTTATAAAGGCTGGCCCCCCTTTTGAGGTAAACCTAAAAACCTTGCCTGGGAATGGTTCTGTGGGTTCTCACTGTGAAACAGGGCTGGTCAGCTATTGCAGACTCTGGGAAGGGCTGATTTGGGCAGGTGGGGTTTGGGGGCAGGGTTTTTGAAAGGAAGATCTTTGGGTTGGGGATGGTTTGTGAAGAATTATTTTGAGTGGGGAGGATTTGGGAAAGGAAGGTTTGTGAGGAGAAGTTTGAGGTGGGGTGGGTTTGTGAATGGAAGTTTTGGAAAGGGAGTGTTTCGGTAGGGAGGGTTTGGGAAAGGCATAATTTGGGTGGAAACAATTTGAAAAGACATAATTTGGGTGGAAATTATTTGAAAAGACATAATTTGGGTGGAAATTATTTGGGAAGGGATAATTTGGGTGGAAATGATTTGAAAAGGGATAATTTGAGTGGGAATCATTCGAGAAGGGAAGGCTTGGGTGGGGAAGAGTTGGGAAAAGAACATTTGGGAATGGAATGTTCTGGAAGGGAGGCTGTAGGAAGAGAGGATTTGGGAAATGGAGGGCTTGGTAGGGAGCTTGTGGGAAGGGAGTATTTGGGAATGGAGGGTTTGGTGGGGAGGGTTTGGGAAGGGAGGATTTGGGAATGGAAGGTTTGGGAAGGGAGGATTTGGGAATGGATGATCAGAGTGGGGATGATCTGGGTGGGGAGGTTTGGGAAGGTTTGTCCTGCACAGCCCTGAGCTGCACAGGTGTGGCAGGAGGTGACCTGGAGGTGGCAGGGCCTAATCCCCACAGGCACAGCTGTGATGTGGATGGCAGGGTCAGACCCTCCCATTGTCACAGTGTCCCCAACCCATCCTGCAGACCCATGGCTGCCTCCCTGCTTGGCTGGGAGAGCTGTCACTGCCAGGGGTTGCTGAGGAGCAACCCCAGCCCTGGCTGGCCCTGTCACCATGTGAGGGATGCATCCTGTGAGCTTTAGCAGGGTGCTCAGGTGTTGGCTGCCACCAAGGGCCACCAAGGTCCCCATCCCTGCAGGTGCAGCAGGGACAGGGCTGGGGGAGATGGCTTCACTCAGCAATGCTGCTCCAGAAAGCCACAGCACAGGGTCTGACAGAGCCCTCAGCTGTGGGAAGGAAATGTCCCAGATGGTGTGTCCTGGGCTTCAGGAGATGAGGAGATGCTTGGTGACACACCTGGTGAACTCTGCACTTGGTACTGGTGTGGAAACCTCCACCTCAAGCTCTGTGTCTGCTGGGTTTGACACTGTCTTTAGAGGGATCAAGGATGCAAGAGGGTGACTGGGGCTGGATAGTTCAGGGATTTTTTCCATGAAAAATACTGTTTTGCTAATCTTGAAGACATTTTAAGTTATCTTAGGCAAAAACACCTCTTTGGAAAAAATGTGGGATTCAGAAGGTTCCAGATTTCTAATGTGACTGCTTTGGAAGCCGTAAGATTGGAGAAGATCAGAATCTCTTTGTTCAGAGCTGGACTGTGCTTCAAAAAGTAAAACTGATTCCTCTGCTCCTGCCTGGAGATGCAAAACTCCTTCACAGTCATTCAGTGTCTGTGGGGCTATGGTGTTTGCTGGGCCCAGGCTCTTTGCAGATGTTGTTTCTGTTTCTGGAAGGGGAGCAGTGACCCCGTTCCAGCGTGAAGAATTGGGATGTTCTGCACCAGCCTGTCTGTGCAGCACCAGCTCTGCACCAGTGTTTCCAAACTCTGCTCCAGCCTCTCCAAACTCTGCTCACTCACATTTGTGTGTTGTTTATCTCTTGAATGGGAAAATAAGATATATGTGGTTTTCTTTTTCATCTGCCCCCTCATTAAGATAATTCTGAGCAGCAGAGCAGACCTGAGCAGTGCTGCCAGACCTCATTACAGGGATCCAGCCCAAAGAGCACGTAGCTCTGGAAGCTCACTCTGAGCCCATCCATCACCCAGACCCAACTGTCCCTGTGCAGACAAAATGCCAGACCCCAGCAGAAAGAGGAGAGAGTGATTCCCTCAGCCCAGCACAGACCGAGCTGCTCCTACCATTAATCCTTCCAGAGATTGTGGCTCCTTTCTTTCGCAATGGCCTTAAATTGAAAGGGGGCAGATTCAGAATAGATACAAGGAAGGAATTTCTGGCTGAGAGGGTGATGAAGCCCTGGCACAGGGGGCCCAGAGAAGCTGGGGCTGTCCCTGGATGCCTGGAAGTGTCCAAGGCCAGGCTGGACAGGACTGGGAGCAGCCTAGGACAGTGAAGGTGTCCCTGCCATGGCAGGGGTGGGACTGGAGGAGCTTTAAGGTTCCTTCCAGCCCCTGTAATCACATTATCAAAAAGATCTTGGTTTCCTACTCACCTGTCTGCATTCCTGGGGCAGTCACTCCATTTCTGTTTCTCCAACAGCCTCAATGGACCTTGGATTATTCACCACCAGGCACGAAGGCTGATCCAAAAGGATGATAAAGCTGTTAATGAGCACTTGAAACTGTGTTTGCCTCTCTGACCGATCTTTCCTTTGCATGAGACCTTAAGGGGATGCTCTGCAGTTTGTGTGTGTTGGTGTGAAGGTTCCCTTGGAGCAGCAGATAAATCCTCACCAACCTGCAGAAATTCAGATTAGTTCTTCCTTCCCCACAGAGCACAGAGCAGATCTCTGCCCTAAAAACAGCTCATAACCTGAACTTCTCCCCCTGCACCTATCCTGCAAACCCAGCCTTTGTGCCCTGCCCTGGGGACAGCCAGCAGCACTGGGTTGGTTGGGAAAGAGCTCTGGCTGTGCAGAACAAGGACACAACCACAGTGCAATGGGCAGTGACTGGGCCCGTGGTCTGTGAGGTGAGACAAGCAAGATCCTGAGGTGAGAAATGGCCCTGGGATCCCCAGTGCTTTCCAAAGGGAGTTGGAGACAGTTTGTTGTCACTGCTATGGGATGGCACATTGACTGACATCCCTTCTGTCACACACCAGGGGTTCTGTCGTATCCCTTGGACACTGCTGGGTGCTGAGGGCAAGTGGATGGGTTCACCTTGGAAATGGAACTAAATAAATCCCTTTTCCATTCATGCAGTCTCTCACTGAGGTTTTACATCACTTCCCTCCTTTTGAGCTTACCAACAGGTAAAACAAGCAGGTTTAAAAGGAGAAGTGTCAAGATCACTTCAGATGGGAGCCTTGTTGGATGCTGTGCCACCATGCTGGTCCCTGGACTGATATATGTCTGTGTCTGGGACACGAATTCCCCACTCCCCTCCTCCAGTTTACTTCTGTGATCTCACAGGAAACAATCCTGTCCTTCTTAGGGTCTTTCCAAAACCCTCAGGAAATTCCCACCACACACCAGGCTCTCTGGGCTCAGCAAAGGGAGATTTCAGAACCTGTCAGCACTTGCAGTGCCCACAAGCTGGAAACCTGAGCAGGGCTTGCAACTCCAGGACCACTCTGTGCATCACCACCTCTTGGGTTGTTACAACAGAAAATGGTGACACTGAAAACCTTTCTTTCTCCCCAGGAGGAAGTGGAGCACACAATGAGAAGTTAATGATGGTGGCTGTGCCCTGTGGGCTCTGGCCTTCCCTGCCATTCTCTCTGCTACCCATTAATGCCACATCTGGAATGCTGGGTCTGACCCTGCCTGCCAGAACAGGAGGCAGCAGGGCAGGGGTGTATTGGATCCCAGAAGCCTGGGAGCTTTGCGATTTCTGTGCTTTCTGGCACTGATCCTCAAGAGAATACTGCTTTTGCCCTTAGACCTTGGAGAAGGCTTCCAAAATTGAGTGACGGAGTTAAAATCATGGGTGCGTAGTTAAATAAAAGTGTGTGCTTTCACATGGCAAAGGGTTTGGAATTTGGGGTTTTTAGAATATAGTAATAGGTATGGGACAAGATGGAGGTTCTTGGGCATTGGCTCGTCTTCCTTCTTGTTCCTTCTTCTTGGTTTCAGGTAATGGTTTCTGCTTGGATAGAAAATCCTGCACAGTGGGTCACATGGTTTGGTCATTGGGTGAAAAGTATAAATAATAAAGATTTTAGTTCTTAATTGGATAGTTAGGCCTTAAAAGACCTTGTAATGAACAAGATCCAGCTCCATTTTCTCCCTTTTAGTTTGTTAGCTAGAGGTGCTGTGGAACTCACTGTACTATAGATAAGAATTAATAAACAACTGAGTCTGAATACAAAAATCCATCTCTTGTGTTTCAATCCTGACTCTGAGTGAAGGCAGAGGAAAAAAAGAAGACAGCCACTAATATGTGGTGCCACTAGGGGTGGGCACCAACTTCTGCTCTTGGTGTGGGGAGCCGCTGGAAGGAGCGATCCTGCTGGGTTTGGTGTGGGAAAAGAGACCCTGCACTACCTCCTGCCCTGCCTCTTCCTGCCCTGCATCCTCCTGCCTCCTCCTCCTGCTGCACTGCAGCCTCTGTCTCCAAACCAAGCATTCCAGTGTCAGCAAAAAGGAGCTCAGCAGGTACTGATGGGGTTTGGTGCTGGGTACCTGGCTCAGGTGGGCAGGAGGCTGCTCCCCTTGCCCTCTTGTTGGCACTGCTGGTGCCTGTTGGGGGATAAAGAGCTGCTGGGGGAAAGCAAAGCAGTTGGAGCCTTCAGCATGCCAGCTTCTGGCATTATTTTAGAGAGAGGACAATTAACAGCCCAGAGCTGAAGAAGCTTTGTTTCTATCATGGCTTTCTGGCTATCCTACTGCTTTTCCTGGTAGCCAGGTGACAGGATTTCTGGGGAGGTGCATGGAGTTGAGATGAGACCCTGAAAACCGGGACTGGAGGTTTGAAATTTCCAGCACAGGCAGTGCCCTGCAGAAGGTGACCAGGATGTGATCCCACCAGCTGCAGACCAACTGGCCACCTGCTTATCAAATCTTGAGAGGCTTTGGCTGGTTATCAGGAAAAGGTTCTTCCTCCAGATGATGATCAGGCGCTGCCCAGGCTCCCCAGGGAATGGTCACAGCCCCAAGGCTGCAAGAGCTCCAGGAATATTTGGATAACCCTCTCAGGGACAGGGTGGGATTGTTGGGATGTCCTGTGCAGGGCCAGGGGTTTGACTTTGATGGTCCATATGGGTTCCTTCCAGCTCAGGATGTTCCATGATTCCATGATATTATGAGAAGCAGCCATGGTGGATGTTCCCAGTGATCCCTGGGTGCTGCTTTTCCTTCCAAGCTGGAGCTTGGTGACCTTGGCCAATCTGCAGCTGCTGCTTCAAACCTCCTCCATGCAGGGGACTTGGGGTTGCATGTCAGAAACACACACTCAGAGCCCTGGCACTGCCTTCCCTGCTTGCTGCTCCTGCCTGGCATGTTGGAGTGCAGGGTTATATCACAGCACAGGCTGCAGGACCTTCAGAGAGCCCCAAACCCACCCAACACTTTGGTGTTCAGCCCAGTCAAGGCTGGGAAATGTGGTTAAATGCCATGAACTAGCCAAGGTGGTGGAAGAAACCTTCTCCCTGTGGACTCTGATGGTGTATTTGCTGGATTGGATCTGTGCCTCCTTGTGCTTCTTTGTCAGAAATCCAGAGAAAATCACAGTAAGGAGCTAACAATTTGGAGGACAGGCTCAGCCCTGGACTGTGTGACCTTTCTGACAAAACCCTCAGCAAAAGCCTCTGCTCAGCCTGTGCCAAGTGTGCTGGTGACAGCAGGAGCTCCTCTGCCTGCCTTGGTGCAATTTGCATTTGCTTAGGAAAATGTCACAGGTTACATGCTCTGGGGCAAGTTCTGCTCTGTCTCCTGCAGTTCAGGGGGGAATTGGCCACGCTCTCTGCCTCTGACCTGCTCCCAGCCCCTCTTAGAGCCCTGTGAAATCTGCAGCCCATAGCTCTTGGCTCGGAGACATTCTGTGTCAAGACACCAGAGTGTGACTAGTGCCACTCGAAATCCCATCACATCAGCCAGGGAAGGAATGAAACAGCTCTATCCAACAGCAGCTGTCTGCCTAAAGATGCAGGCTGACAGGGAAACCTCTGCTCACAGATTCAGGGCAGGCAAAGAAGCTGTGGGTCCTGGGCTAGTGTAGCTGGGAAAAGAAGGAGCAGTGTCTGGCTGCCTCCTGAAGAGCAGGAATGCTGTGCTCAGCCTCCCAGGAGAGGGGAGGGTGGTGTGCTGGAGGGAGATGAGAATGAGGCTGGTGCTCATCCTAAAAATCAGTATTTCTGAGCAAATCCTTGTTGGGCTTAGCTGGAGCAGGTTGACAGACCAAATTTGGTCTGTGTTGAAAAAAATCTGCTGATGGGAGATTCTGCAGCTGTTCTTGGGGATATTGCCCACCATCCCACTGTTCACTGCTTCCCAGTGTCCCAGAGGAGTCCCACCACAATCTGTGGCTCACAAGGGCCAGGAATGCCTGCACTCACCTCTGACAGGCACCTTTGGGATGCAAGGCACCTGGGGTTCAGCTTAGGAGGAGCCACTGCTGGGATTGATCCTCTTTTTCAGGGCCAGATTTCCAGAGATCTGCCTGAGGCTCCTGCTGGTGCTGCTGCAGCTTTCCAAGGGTGGTCTGGGGTTCACCAGATCCCTTCCTTGAGGCTCAGCTGCCCCTGGGACAGCAGGATGCTGGCTCGGGTCTGTCTGGAAGGTGCTGGAACAAAGCACAATGGGGAAGAAGCCTGGGGAGGGAACTGTCCCTGCTTTTGTGGGACTGATGGTGGCTCTGCATCTCCCCAGAGTGATGAGCTGCACGTCCCGAACACCACCTCAGCTCTGGGAAAGGCTGGTCCCTGTACTGGCACTGGGGAGGGTCCCTCTCCCCTGGGAATCATTTTGGCAGTTCCTCATTGGCATGGGGGGCTCCTCTCCCCTGGGAATCATTTTGGCAGCTCCTCATTGGCATGGTCAGCGCTGCTGTGGCCGGGGCTCAGCTCCAGGGCATGGACAGAGGGGACAGCCCTGACCTGTCTTTGCCACCTTCCCTGCGAGCGCCAGCCCAGCCTCCTTGATGGGAGCTTTGAAATGAGTCGCTCATTTAAACTAATGCAGTAAGAGCCCGGTTTGAGTGTGGGCTTTGTGCGGGAGCAAACTGCCTCTGCTCCCTGGAAAGGCAGCATTATGCTGTCTCTCTCACTCCAATATGCTAATACACCAACTCCCTGCAATTTCATTTTCAACAGGGACTAATTTAAAAGAAATGACCAGCCTGCCAGTGGACTTCAAAGATATCTTTTGATGAGTTTTAGCAGCTTCAGCAAAACTCTAATTTGAATTTCAGTGGCTGCCGTGTGATTTTCTCCGTGACAGTTAAGAGAGATGATAGTGCCAGCTCCATCTGTCATTGGAGCCTCTTCTCTTCCCTCTTTTCACTGATTTGTTACAGAGTGGGGGAAAGAAGTGAGGGGGAAAGTTGAAAGAGAGGGTGTCTAAATTCTGGTGCCCTTGTGCAGAGTCATACAAAGGGGAAATGTGGGGCTGGTGGTGGGAGGAGGTGATGGGAGCAGCTGGACAGCACAGACAGTACAAGTAACATCACAGCACAGGTAACACCAGCACAGGTAATATCACAGCACAGGTAAGACCAGCACAAGTAACACCCAGCACAGAACATCCCAGCACAGGTAACACCCAGCACAAGTAATATTGCAGCACAGGTAACATCCCAGGATAGGTAACATCCAGCACAGAACATCCCAGGACAGGTAACATCCAGCACAGGCATCATCCCAGCACAGACAGCATCCCAGCACAGGTAACACCCAGTACATGTGACACCCCAGCACAGGGAAAACCCCAGGACAGGTAACACCAGCACAGGTAACACCCAACACCGGTAAAACCAGCACAGGCAGTGTGCTCTGCAGCTCCAGGGTTTGACAAGATGGTGCAGTGGCTCAGGCAGTCTGGGTTAAACTGATAATGGAACAGAAATAGTTTCACAAGGAAATCAGCAAGTGTTTCCTGTCCTAGCTGGGCACCCAGGCCGGCAGCCCAGTCAAGCTGAAGCTCCCTGGGTGCTGCCATCCCCTTTGTGTTACACACATTGATTCATTCAGACAGCAAGATGGAATCATGGGCAGCACTGGGACAGCCTGCCACCCAGCCCCTGTGCCAGTGAGACAGGACAGAGAGAGCATCACCAGCCCGTGGGGCTGTGTGCATCTCCTCCTGTGCCAGTCCTGCACCCAGCACCCCCTCAGCGCTCTGCAGATGTGGCTCTGCTCCCGGGTGGATGCAGCTCAGCTCCTGCTCCCCGTCGCATTGCTGTTATGCTTGTCACCCGTGATTTCATGCTGCCTCTTACATCTTTAGCTTTCCTTGTCAGAGACAGCTTCATTGCAGGCTCCCCTGAGCCCCGGGAGTCCTCTCACGCTGAGCTGGCAGCTTTGGGGGCAGAGGCTCCGTAGCCTTTTGTTCCCAGGAACCCGGATTTACATCTTCCCTCTGATGCCTGTGGACGGAGCCGTGGCCGGGCATGTTCAAGGCCAGTCCCAGCATCTGAGCTTGCCCTTCTCTCCCAGGGAAGCCCTGGCCCGGATGACAGGAGCCACTTGGGGCAGCTCTGGCTGGCCTGGGCATGTGGGCAGCACGGGAGTGGCTGTCAATTCCACTGTAAGCCCCAGGCAAGTGGCAGGACCTGTTCAGCTCATGTAAAATCTGGTATTAGAGACAGGGTCAAGTGCCCTGCTCCCAGCTACAGCTGCTCCCACAGACCCAGGCCAGGAGTCACCCTAGCAAAGCCCTGTTTTTGTTTTTCCTCTGGTTCCCTGCATTGTTGGCTGGTCCCTGGGAATGGGATGATCACAGCTCGGGTTTCTCAGTGTGAGCATCCAGCCAGTGCACACCAGAATGGTCCCTGCCCTGATAGAATAGTCTGGAGAAGGAAAGGATGTGGCCCATCCCATGCACACATCCCATCAATGCGCTCTGGGGCTGTGTATTCCCAAACCTCTGTGAGCCCAGCACTCCCGGGGTCAGTGCCAGGTGTGTGTGTGAGACGTGCTGTGCTGCCAGGCTGGGCAGCAGGACCCTGAGAGCTGGAGACAGTAACTCTCTGTAGGTCCTGGATGCAAAAAGTGCTGGAGATGTGATGAGAATCATAGAATCATGGAATATTCTTAGGTAGAAGGGACATAGAAAGATCCCTGAGTCCAAATCCTGGCCCTGCATGAAAACCCCCATGATCTCAACCTTGCCTGAGAGCGTTGTCCAAACACTCCTGGAGCTCTGGCAGCCTTGGGGCTGTGCCCGTTCCCTTCTCAGTGCCCAGCACCCCTGAGGACTGTCCTTGGGTGGGGTCAGTGCAATGCCAGCTTTGAGGGGTCTTTGCATCATGTGGGAACATGACAGCAAGGAGCGAGGCAGAAGCAACCAGGAAACCCTGCAAAGGGCAGGTGAACGTGTCCAGGAAGGGTTGTTTCCTGCCCCTGCTGCCCCCGGGAGGGTTTGGAGCAGGACTGCCAGTCCTGATGGTGGAGGCAATGCCATTCCTTGTGTTTCTGAGCATTCCCCTCTTTTGGTTTAGAGCTGCTCCTGCTGCTGATGGCTCAGGGATACAGAGCTCACCCACTGCCAGCCTCAGGTGGTGCCCCAGGAGGACACACAGGTGGGGACTCCCTACACCCTGCTGCTCCCTTTGTCCCCTGGTGCATAGAGCTGGGGCCAGTTGCCATCTAAGCTGGTGTGACAGTGCTGCCAAGGCTCCCTGGTGGGGATGCAGCTCTCAGAGTCAGCCTCTGCTCTGAAAGCCTCTGTGAAATCACTCCGACGTTAGGCACTTCCTAATAAAGCTGTCACAGACACCCCCATTATCTCCCGGCTCAGCCCCCTGCCCTCTGTTTAACCAGATAATCTGCTTTTTAAAAATACCTTTTCCTCTGGCTCAGTGGAAGCTCAGGTCTGTCCCAGTTCCTTGTCACTGAGGCGCATTGAGGAATTATCAGCACGCAGAGCTTTTTTTTTTTTTTC
>VRYO01000690.1:2077141-2087242 GCA_009812075.1 Sialia sialis | reverse complement strand
GGGGAGTGTCTGTCCTGCCTATTCTGGGCATTCATCTCAGGCCTTGCAATAGCTGGAGTTTGATGACATTTTCATCTGAAGCCACTTGACTTCAGTTTAGCCCAAATTCCCCAAACCAGGGGACAAATAAACTTCCCCCATGCTGCAGGCTAGGAAAATGTCAGGATGTTTGAAAACATGGCATGGGAAATCTGGCAATGTGACCCCTTGCTCCTGCCTTGGCTGGTGGTCCCCCTGTCCTCAGCTGAGCAGGCAGCAGCACAACTCAGTTTGGTCAAAGCCTTGAAGCCTCTTCAGGGGCAAGGCTGGGATCTAACCTGGAGCTGTGCTATGAGCCAGCAGCATGGGGCAGTTTGGCAGTGAGGAGCTGTGGGTGGCAGCTGATGGTGCCAGATGCTGCCAGCCTTGGCTTCTCAAGGGCTGCTCCAGAGCTCCTGGCTCCTCTGCGCAGCTGGCACTGCCTGCACTGACCTTTGGGAGCAGCAGGCAGCCTCCTGCTGGCCTGGGCAGGGAGGTTCCACAAGAGATATGTGGCTTCTCCTCTGTGACAGTGTGGTCACACATGGTGCTTCCATGAGGGAACAAAGCCTCAGCTCCAGGACAAAGGCTGGGCTTTGTCCACACCTGAGTCCTCTCTGTGTGAAATATGTGTGTCCTCCTTGACCCTTTCCCACTTTCTGTTTAACATAGGTTATATTCTAGACAATTTCCAAGTGAATCTGTTAATTATTTCCTGAGACAGTATTAATTGACTACACTTTCTTTTTGAAATTTCAATATGTTTTATCTTCTTCTGGCCCTTGAACTGATGAAGGGCTTTTCACGACCCCTCATACCCCACAGGGAGTTAAATCTCAGTGACATGAGGTGGAGGGCTGAATCTTTGAAGAAATTAGGTGGCAATTCTGAAAGGTTACCCAAGGTAACCTGGTTATTTATAACTTTCTGCAATAGCCAGGGCTGGGTGAATAGCTCCAGTTCTTCCTAAATATTCCTGCATCCAACATCCCACATGAAGAAATGCTCCTGGGCAGGAGGCTGGCTCCACACTGTGTGCACACAGACCTATGCTGGGTAATAAATAGGCCCAGCTGGTGGCATGGTCCAGGCTACAGCTGAACTTTGTCATCAAACAGAGCAAATATTAAACCTAAAGCTATAGCTGGGGATCCCAGGATGTGTAACCAAAACACAAGAGAAAATTGTGTCCTTTAGCATTTCCAGCCCCACCTTTGCATGCTGATGGCCTCTTCCCAAATTCCCTGAAGTGGCAGACAGCACAGACAGAGCTCTGTGAAAGCACAGTCCAGCTAAGCTGGCCCTGGGTACCACTGTGTGGGAGCAGCTCCTGCCTGGCCAGTGCCTCCCTCTGCACAGGGAAACCCTGCCTGGGCTCTCAAGTGGCTGTGGCTGTTCCCATATGTTTTGCTATTGTTCCCCCATTACTCATCCCATTTTGAATGCAGCTTTGTTTGGTTGTTTTTATAGCATCAAAATTATTTTTGGACAGCATCTCACTGTCAGCTTTCAAAAGGATTATGTATGGGTCTGCCCAGCTCTGTAATTAAGTCACTTTGAGATTTCCACTTCCAGCAGAAACAATGTACTTGAAGTGAAGCTGGCAGTTTCAACAGCATCACAGCATTCACTTGGCTCTGCAAGGGCTGCCTGATGTGGGGCTGGAGGTGTCTTCCACCTGTCTTGTGTCTTTGCCCCTTAGCACCAGTGATTTGGGGCCAAAACTTTAGCTTGGGGTGGCAGAGATTGGGAATGCCAAAGGGTGACTCTTGCTGTAATGTACAGTAATTTCACGACTATAAGGCACACAGGATTATAAGGCGCACTTCCGGATTGTCGGCAAATTTCCGAACTTTGTCCATATATAAGGTGCACCGGACTATAAGCCGCATTTTTTTTTTTCAGTAAGGATCCACACGCAACAAAGTAACGAATTAGTAATGGATTGCGGGGTTTACTGGCAGGTGCTCAATTTGCAAACATTTTTCACGGATCGGCGCACCCTTTAAAAGCAGCCCCGGCACTCCCACTCGCCCCTGGTACTGGCTGGCACAGCTCTTGCGGCTTGCACTTCCGGGTTGGCAAATTTCCAAACTTTGTCCATACATGAGGCGCACTGGATTATAAGGCGCACCTCCAGATTTCAATCAAAATTTTAGGCTTTAAGGTGCGCCTTATAGTCATGAAATTACTGTACATCCAAGGCAAGGCTGCAGCATTTGGAGGTGGCTGGTGAGCTTGTCCTGCTTTCCTTTTCATCTCATGACAGGATCTGGAGACGGGCTTGACTATTTTGGTCAAGAAACCACAAGAAGAAACAACCATGGAAGTGCCCCATTTGATCCGTGGAGAATTTGTGTCCCACAGCACAAATATCAGGGGGTTGGGTGCCTTGTAGAGTCCTTGTGTCATTGCTGCTGGAGAAGCCTGATGGTGCAGGCAGGGTGAGCTTGAGCTGGGAGTAAATCAATCTCTGTGCACCTCAGTCTAGGGGAAGGCATCCCTGCCCATGGCAGGAGATGGAATGAGATGAGCTTCAGGGTCCCTCCCAACCCAAACTATTCTGGGATTCTTTGGAAGCAGCTCTGTGAACAGAGGAGGCAGTGATGGGTGGCAGGGATGGGGATGGAGGTGCCACAGCCATCTGGCAGGCACAGAGCTGTTCATCTGTCCATGTGGGATAAAGCCCCAGAGACAGGACAGAACAAACCATGCACAAGAAAGGAAAGAGCAAGGACAGAAGGGAGTGAAGAAAAGTGTTGAATAAATTGGGAGGAAAGACACACAAGCTGGGTCCAAAGACTCGAGAGGGATGGCCCAGAGCAGGGTGATGCCAGGGTCCTGTTGGGAGGGGTGGTGAGCTGCTTGCAGACTCAGCTGTCCTGCAGGGACCCTGTGTTTTCCCAAATCTGAGCATTTCAAACCACCTGCTTAGCCCACAAAAGCCATTCCCTTCGGCAATATTGAAGCTGCTGGGCTCTGGAGACTGGGGTTAAACACATGCCTGGGCTTGTGGCAGCCTCTGTTTTATTAGCTCCAGCTAATTTCTGTTTGTTTGTACCAGCCCTTCTCTAGAGAGCTCTGGGGCCGTCCCTGTGTCCCTTTCTTTTCCAAATGCGTGTGCACTAATGGGGGTTGCCTGCCTTCCTCCGCAGCTGCTGTCTCTCACAAATGCCATGGGCAGCCTGGTTATTTTGAGGTGCTTGCACAGCTCCTGGAGGCCTATGGTTATAGCAGCAGAGCCTTTGCCTTCTCTGACCACTCAGAGCAGAGCCAGGGGCATGCCAAGATTAGAAACTGGAAGGCAAAGAAAAGATACTAAGAGCACTGAGGTATACTTGTGTCTCTTCTGCCATTTTAGCACCTAACTCATGGCTGTTGTTTTGTGATGTGTATTTAAGAGGTTGGACTTGACTGTGTTTGCTGCTTCTTCAGCCAGCAAGGCATCCTTGCTTGGGCTGTGGGCAAAGAGGCCCAGAGACTGCCACAGCCCTGCCTGGGTGTCAGAGCTGGAATGGTGGCTGGAGATCCTGTGAGTGCTCAGCTGGCCATGCCAGCATTGCAGACAGGCTTGAGAGCCTCTGCAGAGCACCCCAAACCCTCTGCTGTGGCCCCAGCCCTGCTGTTGACCCATGCTGTAGCTGTGGGGGTTCCCTCCAACATTCCCATAGCAGTGTCCCCATTTGGGAAGCTGAGGGATGGTCTCATTACAGCACTGTGCTCCCCAGAGTGGGGCAGAGGTGTTCCCCAAGACTCCCTTCAGGCACAGAAGCATTTTTCTCCACCTGGAGATGTCTGGGGATCCCCAGGACTCAATGCCAGACACATTTCCAGGGTGCACCCCATTCCCTCACCATTCCTCAGGTGATGCTTCCATCCATAGTTGGGACCATTTCACTTGGTTTAAACTTCTGACAGCTCATCCCCATCTCCTCCCAGGACCAGACTGCCCTGCCAAGGCATGAGCTAGCATTTCTTTTTGGGCAGCAGGGACATGGCAGGACTGGGAGATACTGGGACCCAACTCATGGTCCCTGGGAGGCTCCTGCTGTGCACATCTGTACAGCCCTGGACCCCAACAGCTCCAAAGCCTCTGTGTGCCCATGTTAGACAGCACACACTCAGCTTCAGCAAGACACAGACTAGGCAAGAAGGCAAGTGCAACCCTGGCACTCTTGGATAAAAGGACATTAATGCTGTTAATATCCAGCAATCAGAATTTCTTAGAGAACAGAGCTGCATCCCCTTCCCTCCTGCTCATCCCCTGCTTGTTTAATGAAAATCAGAGACAGCCCTTAAAGAGCTGCTTAGCATTTCAATACATTTAATATCCTCACTGATAAGGGAACGATGGATATTACGAAAAGACCTTTCTTAAACTCTCCCCTTCTGCAGCAGGTTCTACTGGCTTCTGTTTGTCTCAATTCCAGTTCCAAACTGTCTCTTTCAATAGGGAAAAATTATGATAAGATTATATTTTTTAATATAAAGGATATGAATACGCAGCATTTCTGATAATGACAAGGAGGAGAGACATGCCCAGCCTTGACCTGAATTAATTGGGTGCTGATTGCTGATTGCTCAGCTGGCCAGTGGTTCCCACAGTTGTACTCATCACCAGTGATGCCAAGGGCTGTCCCTCTTGGCTGGCATTCCTGGAACAACCTGGGCACCTGCTTGTGATAACCAGAGGGGAGCAGCACCCTTCACCTGGCTGTGCTGAAGGACTGGGGATGATCTTCAGCCATGGCATCTCATGGGACATCCTGGCTGGATGGCTACTGGTGAGCCCCAGGGAGGACTGGGCAAGCAGGGAAGGCTGAAAAAGGGTCTTGGTACATCAGGAAAAGATCAACCCCAAGGCACTGGAGAGGGAAGAAAGCCTGTCAGTCTGCCTGGGAGGCAGGGAGGAGGTGAGACCTGGTCCTTGTGATCCTCAGCCTCGCAGCTGAGCAATCTGTGCCAGCCCTGACAGAGCACAAGGAATTACAGTGATTTAGCACCCAGACTGCTCCAGGTGAATTGTTACACGGAGGGAGATGGCTTGTCAGCACGTTTGTGTAGCAGATCCCACTTTAAAGGGCTGTCCACAAATATCCAGCGGCGCACACTGTAGCTCCCTGAGAATTCCTGCTGAGTTCAGGCACCAAATGCAAACTTTGCTGGGGGATGCCAGAACCCCTGGGAGTGCATAGGGGGATGTCCCAGCTGCATGGATCTCTCCTCCTGTCCTGTGACCACTGGGGCTCTGCTGTAGAGCCAGCATGGAGGGCTCAGGGTAGGGGGGAAGGCAGTAGGGATCTGACTTGTTAAACTCTTTGGATTCAGTGCGGTTGCCTGGTCAAGATGTGGATGGAGCACAGTTTAAGGCTATTTGGGTGGACAAAGTCCCCCAGGAGTCCTGTCCCCCTCCCCATAATGATCAGTGCCTTTGTGGGAGGATCCTGGACCTCTGTGCAGTGCTGCTACTGCTGCTGCTTGTCCTCCTCCCGCAGACACCTGATGAGCAAGACAGGGAAGAACTCTGGCTTTGGGAGAGGGTATCCATGTCCCTCCTGTCCCCTCCTCCTGGGAAAGGGATGCACAGCAGGGAACAGACTTGTGAGCTGGTGTCAGGGGTTGCAGAGACCTGCAGCATGGCTCTGTCCCTGCCCTGAGCATCCCCTTCTCCCAGGGGATTGAGCAGGGACTCCTAGCTCTGCTGGTGTCCAACACAGAGTGACATGGCTGTGGAGATGGTGCCATTCCCTTGGTGGTGCCCCCAGGTGACCCTAAGGCATGTGGCCCTGCAGATGCTGCAGGAGAGCAGAAGGAGAAGCCTGGACGTGCTGGGACACCAAAGCTAGGGCTGCCCTCCTCAGCCCAGGCACAGATTTGCTCTCTCAGGGCTGCAGTGGGCAAACCCTGGGTACAAAGGGCAACAACCACTCAGGTTTGGACTACTCAGTTAGCAAGGAGGCTGTGGCCTCCCTGCTGATTGCACAGGGGTGTGGGTGCTGCTAAAAGGGGATAAACCCAGGCTTGCTGCCCAGCTTTGCTGATCTCCCTGCCTGAGCTGCACTCTCCTCTCTCTGCTGCATCTATAAATATCCTCCCCTTCTCAGTGATAGCCAGGTGCAGGACCATGGCTGAGGGACGTGGCAAGAGGCTCATCAAGGAGCGGAGGCAGCAGCACTCAGCAGGAATGGGGAGGCAGCTGGGCTCAGGCCAGAGATTGCTGAATGGTGGACAGGGATCCTGGTGTGATACCCTCCATTCTTGGTCTGTTTGGGGTTTCTGGGATGCCTTGTGACCACATCTTGTCCTGCACATGCATCCCAGTGTGGAAGGGGTCTGCATTCCCAGCCAGGAGCATCCCAGAAGTGTTTGACCCTGCACCATTTCCAACACTCCTGGCAGTGCCCATCTTCAATGCACAAGCATTGCTTATGCACTCAAGGCACATCCTGACCCCAAAACCAAGTGCCCAGGGAAACCAGAGTGTCTGCCCCTATCCCCACAGCCCTTGTGCCCAGTGTGTGCACTGTGTTGTGGTACAGAGTTCACCCTGACCCTGCTTCCTGCTGCACCCACCACTGCTTGCAGCCATCCCCTTGCACCCCATCCCATTGCACCCCCATCACACACAATCCCACTGCACCCCATCCCACTGTACCCCATCCCATTACACCCCATCCCCTCTCCCAGAGCTGACAGTGTACCTGAGAGGCCTCCCATTCCCTGGGAGGGATTTTGGGACATTCCTGCAAAGCTGCTTTACAGTGTGCAACAGTGCTCACCAGCACAGGGGACTGCTCCAGTTCCCTGCCATCCTGGAGACAGCAAAGCCAAAACCTGTGGGGACATGCAGCAGCTGGCAG
Organism: Sialia sialis; assembly: GCA_009812075.1. Taxonomy (NCBI): domain Eukaryota; kingdom Metazoa; phylum Chordata; class Aves; order Passeriformes; family Turdidae; genus Sialia; species Sialia sialis. The sequence continues at coordinate 2,080,364 of VRYO01000690.1, read as the reverse complement.
CTCCTGGCACCTCTGCAGGACCCAGTGGACCCACAGTCATGTCACACATGGGGCTGGGATGGCACCAGGGGACCTGTGTGGGCAGCTAGGGTGTGTTGAAGGTCTGCAGGGTTAGGGGCATGGCACTGGGGGTGGAATCACTCAGTGCTGGAAGGCCAGAGCTGGCTTCTGCCTCCCCAGAGCTTCTTGAAGAGTTTGAGACTGAGATCACAGAATCATAGAATTGTTAGTGTTGGAAGGGACCTTAAAGACCATCTCATTCCACCCCATATCCAACAGGCCAGGTTACTTCAAGCCTTACCCAGCCTGTCCTTGAACACTCTCAGGTATGGGGCAGCCACAGCTGCTCTGGGCACCCTGTGCCAGGGCCTCCCCACCCTCACAGGGCAGAATTCCCTCCCAAAATCCCATCTATCCCTGCCCTGTATGGGTGTGAAGCCATTTCCCCTTATCCTGTCACTCCATCCCTTGTCCAAAGTCCCTCTCCTGGAGCCCCTTTAGGCCCTGAAGGGGCTTTAAGGTCTCCCCAGAGTTTTCCCTTCTCCAGGTGAGCACCAGAGCTGGAGGGATCTCTGTTCCTCAAGAGCCAAGCAGACGGTGATGGCAGTGTGAACAGTGTCCCTCTGGAATGGCTGGCTCTGCTTGGGCACTGGGGGAAGAGAGCTGAAGGATCCAGCACTGAGCTGTGACAAGCCCTTTCAGCAAATGGAAATGTCTGGGTCAGAGTAGCAATGTGATAGCTGGCTGAAAATTTGCTTTCCCACCAGCTGCAGGGGTGCAAGTACTGCGGCATCATCTGGGGCTTGCTGTGATTTTGGAGACCATCAGCCCTGACCCCTTTGCCCCAAGATCTGCTGCAAAGGTCACTGTGTGGCTGCACCCCCATCCAGCAGCACTGCTCAGGCTCTGCCAGCTGCCTTGGGAATGTCTGGTGTCCTCCTGTGCCCCTGCCTCAGCCTCTCTGCCAGCCCAGCCTGTGATACCACTGATGACAGGATCTCTCCAGCACTGTCTCTGGACCGACAGCTTCCCAGGCAGGCAGGGGAAAAATCCTGGAGGGACCCGAGGCTCTGTGCTGTTCCCAGGTCCTGGTGATGAGTGGTGCAGACAAGTCCCTGCAGGTACAGTCCTCAGCCCTTCTGAATGAGGAATTGTTGCTGCTGTGTGCTGGGAGTTGGGCAGGGAGCTCCTCTCACTCCTCCAGGCAGAAAGCTGCTGGTAGCACCGTGGGATGCCCCAGCACAGGGTTTAGCATCTCCAGGGAGCACACAGAGTGGAACGGAGGGTGTGCAGCACCCTCTCTCCCTCCCAATCCCCACTGAGCAAGTCTGGGATGAGCTTTTCCAAGGGATGGCCTGACAGACAGCAGAGAGATGCCTGTCCTGCCATGTGTGCCTTGTCCCAGGGCAGCTCCTGGGGCAGGTAGAGCTGCAGTCACAATGCACTGGCCACCAGTGCAAGAAGGAGTGAATAAGTCACTGCACGTGGTGTAGATGGGAGTCAGCGTGTGTGCTAACCACGGGCAGGTATTAATGATTGTTCAGCATTTAGATGGGGAAGCAGTCGTGGCTGTAGGGGGTCTGTTGACAGCTGTCGAGTGTTTAATGCTGAGCAAGGTTCTCACCTGGCTCGGCGATTCTAGTGGCTCCAAGCAGGAGGGATGCAGAGAGGTGGGAAGGATGCTTTGTGTTTCCCAGGTAGCCCCAGGCCCCTGTGACAGCACGCCTTGCCCAGAGCTCAGCCTTTCTGCCTTGGCACAGCTGCTGTGTCTTCCCAAACTGCTTTGGGAAGGGCTGACCCTCTGCCAGGTGACAGCGTGGCAGTGAACAGGGCGCTGTGAGCCCTGGCTGTGCTGTCCCCTGCTCCCAGTGCCACAGGTCAATTGAGAGCAGAGTGTCTCTCCCAGAACGAGTGTCATGAAATGGGGGTGTCCTGCCTATCTCCTTCAGCCATGCAAGGGGAGCAGTGACAAGGGGTTTTCCTCCCCTTGCACACCAGGAGGGACAGGTAACCCCATCCCCTGCACCCCTGACCCCGACCGAGCGCAGGGCTCCAAGTTTCTGCGTGTGCGCGGCCGGTGAGAGCACAGAGCGGGATGGGGGGCACAGGATGCGCTGGGGGGTGCTGGGGCTGGCCGGGGGTGGGGGGACGCGGGGAGCGGAGCCCGGGCGCAGCTGCCGGCTCCGGGCACAGCGAGCGCGTGTGGCGCGGAGAGGGGGGCTCGCTGCAGAGCCCACCCAGCCCATTGGCTTGCGAGCGGTGACGGGCAGGCTGTCCCTCCCTGCTCGCCCGCCCGTGTGCTGCGAGCAATGTGCGCAAAGTGCCTTTGCATTCGCCGGCCAGTGCCGGAGCTCCGGGCAGAGGTAGCTGGCTCGCAGACGTGCTGGGACAACCGAGGTGGCCCTGTCCTGCGGCTGGTGGCCCCCGCCGGACCATGGCATGGGCACAGGGGGATCTGACATCCTCGCTCTCCATCGTCATCAGCTTGGCTGCCTGCCTGTCGGCCACCACCAGCGAAGGTAGGAACCGGGTGGCCCTGGAGTGACGGGGCAGTGTTGGGGGCACCCTTGGGTCGCTGTGGCTCTTCGGATGTGTCTACACGGGCTTAGCCCTGCCGGGTTTGCTTCTGCGTGCTCCCAGGGGAGCGCAGCTCCAGGCTCCTGCCTGCCTGAGTTTGCTAATCCTGGAGCTTTTGCACCAGAGGCAAAACTTCGGAGCTAGTCAGGAGAACCAGAGTCTGCAGCAATAGCGGCAGCTCTGCCTCCCTCCGCTGCCCTTTCTGCTGCAGCATGCAGGGGTGGCTGCAGAGGGGACAGGGACACCGGCCCCAGCTCAGCACGGCCATCCCCATCCCCGGAGCCCTGCACCACAGCCGAGCAGCGTGGGCTGTGATGGAGCGGCTGGGTGGGCGCAGCAAGGTGTGCGGAGGATCAGGGGAGCTGGAAAGGGCACTCAGGTGGGAAACTTCTCGTGAGAGAAAGGGCTGGAAACTTCTGAAGTAGGAAGCAGGGATGAAGCTGAGGAGCCTCTCCGGACATCTTGGTGTCGGCCACGCCAGGCCTGTTCTCTCCGGCCGGCCGCTCTGCCCTCATCCCTCGTCCGTGTCCCTACCGCGGTACCTCAGGCCCCCCTCGGTTTTGGCAGTGCTGCTCCTGCTCCTGCCACCCACCCTCGCCTGTGTCCCTGAGTGCTGGCAGCGGCAGCACGGCTGCTTCCCAGGGCT
>VRYO01000690.1:2051065-2076585 GCA_009812075.1 Sialia sialis | reverse complement strand
GTCTTTGCTCTGGGATGCAGTAGCTGCCCTTTCCCCATGCCCTGGGCAGGGTGTGGTGCAGGATGCTGCGCCAGGCTCTCAGTGCTGCAGCCCCACAAAGCCCAACAGCCCTGCCTGGACTTGGTGCACCCAAGTGAGGCCCTTGCTGTCCTCTGCAGAGGAGATCCCTGGCTGCTGGGTTGGCTTTTATGGTGTCTGCATTGACAGCTAGCCTGTTGCCAGCTGGGAGAGACCTGGCTTTCCTGCTTTTTATTGGAAAAGAAAGCTGTCCTCCATCACAGCCTTGGTCAGGAGGTTGCACAAGCGGGCTGGATCTCGATTAGACCACTCAGGAGGTGCTGAGTGGCACCAAGAAAAGATGTGGGAGCCTGGTGCTCCATCCACCAGCACGATGATGCTCATGGCCCCACGGATCTTGGGGCTATGCTGTGCCCTGGCACGGGCACTCAGTGCCAGCCGGGTCCCCAGCGCAAGCGATGGCACTGGAATGTCCCCACCGTGAGCTGTGGCACTGGTATGTTCCCACTGTGAGCTGTGGCACGGGGATGTTCCCGGTATGAGTGGTGGCACTGCGATATTCCCAGTGTGAGCGGTGGCACTGGGATGTTCCCAGTGTGAGCGGTGGCACTGGGATGTTCCCAGTATGAGCGGTGACACTGGGATGTTCCCAGTATGAGCGGTGACATTGCGATATTCCCAGTGTCCCGGTTGCTGGTATGGACTGGGAGCAGCGTCCACGCTGGGCTGGACTGGGAGCTGTGTCCACACTGGGATGGACTGGGAGCAGCGTCCACGCTGGGATGGGCTGTGGTGCCGGTCACTGAGCACCCTGGCGTGGGAATTTGGGACATGGCACAGGGCACAGCCCATGGTGCCACCCTCCGCTTGTGCCAGCCTTGGCTGCCCCGTGCCCAGCGCACGCGGTGGCTGCGGGCACGGTGTCAGGGTGTAGCCTGGCCCATCACCTCTGCCTGCTCCCACAGCCTCCCTGTGCCCTGCATTTCCCGGTGCTGGGCTGGGAACTGCAAGGCAGAAAATTACAACCACAAAGCAAATTTCAGGCCGGGGCGTGCTGCACTCTGCATGCATGCATTGGGAGGCAGTTGGTCTAGAAAAACACGTATTAACCAAATAAACAACTTCAACCCCTGTTTTTTTCTCTTTCCTGAAATATTTGTTCCAAGAAGTTTTAAGCTTATATTTTTTATTCCTTTCAGTCTTGTGTGCAGGCGTGCCCGAGAAATAGGAATAGGGAATCGCCATTCCATGGGAAATCCCCCATTTCAGCGCAGCAGCCATTGTGAAATGCATTGAAAGCCAAAACTCAGATTTATTTTTTTTTAAAAGAAGGGTAAAAATTTGCAGGATGTGGAAGACTTTTATTTGGAGCACTGAAAAAAGAATTATCTGAAATTATTAAATTTCTTTAGAGCAGGGAGGTAGAAAGTTATTTTCAATAATATGAAGTAAGAGAGACTAAAAATATTTACAGTATTGCAGACCAAGTTGCATAGGTGAAAATATTGAAGCGGGTATTATATATTTTATAATATTTTATACTTTGTAATATTTTATATTTTATATTTTATGTTTTGTATTTTATGTTTTACATTTTATATTTTATGTTATAGCACAAATCGAAGTTAAATGATAAATACTAAATATCTTTGTTAAATTGAAAGCGAATCAGACGAGCAGAAATTACCGCATTTGGAGCTCGGGTGGGGGGTAACAAAATTGTATTTTCTCTCAAAAAACAGCACTTCAAACACTGCTGCTGGGGGTCTGCTCCCTCCCAGGTGATGCCCCAGCTCTGCCCTCGCTCCATGAGATGGGTGAGCTTCCTCCCCAGCACAGCATGGACCCCACGGGTGAGCTTGGAGAGATCCATATGGGGACCTGGTGAAGCAGGGAAGGGAAATTTGGGGACATTTCCCCCACGTTTTGGGACACATCGGGCTGGCTGAGACAGCCAGCAGGTGCTGGGGATGGGTGATGTCCAGGGGAGGATGCAGAGCCGAGGAGGGGATGCTCATCTTTTCTTGTGCCACGGTTGGTGGGGTTTTGTTCCCCCACTCAACAGCGATGGGGAGCGGGAAAGAACCAGAATCTTTGGGCAAACCCAGCTGAAATGGGGCTGCAGGAGGGGTTCATGGGGGTCCCCCCGCTAATTTCTCCTTGTAATCTCATTAATTGCCTCTCTTGCTCAAACAGCAAAAAAGGTAAAAACCAATCTGCATGTTTATTCAGTGCTCCTTTCCTACTTCTCTGCAGCAATGCCAAAGTCGGGGCTGCGGGAGAAGCGAGGCACTGACAGGGAGCGGAAATTGCCTTTTCCGTTTTAAAAACACTGTGGGGGTGTGTTCCTCTCAAGGATAGGAAACAAGAGCGTTTCAGCTTATGGACTTTTGCTGATGGGGAATGGAAAAGCATTGGTTTAAAACAGGGAGTTGATTTAGAATACTTTAGTGAAAAAAAAAAAAAATAAAATTGGGAGGTGTTTGATTTTTTGATTGCTTCCCAAATGCTGATATGAAGCAAATATTTGCATCATTTTAGTTAGGCTTATGGGGATATGTTTCTGGTGCCATCTTCGTTTCCATCCCTCTTGTATTAATAGCTTATAAAACTTCCGGAAAATCAACCTCCAAAATTTGCAGAAAAATAACACACCTGTGCTCAAAACACACCTGCTTTGGCAGGTTTTTCTTTCTCCTTGAATTGTCGTTTCCTGAAATTGCAAGGGGTTGTTTCCAGTGACAAAAAACGAGTACCCATTTTGGTTATGGTGGGAACGGATCTGATGAAACCAAATTTAAGCACAACTGAAAATCTGATGAATTGCTTCAGGGAGGAAAGAATTTTTTTTTTTTTTTTTTTTTTTATTTTAAAATTTTTTGTTGTTGTTGTTGCTGAAAGATGGTTAGCAAAATATTTTACTCACAAAAACCCCAGCAGTGAACCCTAGCCCCCAGAGATGCTCGGGAAGGGTGGAAGCTCATCCTACACATCCCTGGCAGGACTTGGGGAGCACGGGTTTCGTGGAGCCATCCTGACACCTCTGCTCTTTGTTCTGTGTTTTGCCTGTCCCTGCTGGCCTCACTGGCAGCCTTTGGTGCTGCCTTTATCTCCAGGGGCACATCCATTCATATGATAACTCTATTCATACCCTGACAGTTTTTGATAGTTCATTCTTCTAACCCAGCCTGTTTGCCTGGCCAACACTCAGAATGATTCCTCTGTCACAGAGATGATTAACCCCTTCAGCCTTGCCATTCCCAAAGTGAGAGGTTTGATCATATTGTGTTGTGTTACCTAAAAATGAAACAAAACCCTCCCTGTCCGTCCTGCCCGATACTCGGTGCCATAAACAACTGTGGAGAGTTTTTTAAACAATTAAAGGAGGTAACTCCTTAATGGATCAGGTCCAGGCACACCAATAAAGCCTAATGAAGTGTGTTTGGCCCAGGGATAGTGTCCAGAAAAGTAATTGCTATTTATCTGAAGACACTGGCAAAGGCAGCGATGCTTTTACTAATCCCTTCCAAGGGCTCATCAGCCCCAGCCTTTAAAAATCACTCCCTTTTTCCCTAATACAAATTTCCCTGGCTTCACCTTCCAGCCATTTGTTCTTGTTAGGCTTTTCCTGCAGGATTAAAGAGCCCATATTTTTCGGCTGTGAGAGTGGTAAATTCAGCCTGTGCACCTTGCAGCCCTTGTGGCAGATTGGGCTCTGCAGGTTCCCTTCTGTGAATTTTCTTTACCTCCAGCCCTGGTTATCGTGGTTGTGCCTGTGGTATCTTCTGCTCTATGTCTGGTTTCTCATATTTAAAATGCTTATTTAAGCACATTAGTGAGTGGCAACAGTGCTGGCTGCAGCTGGATAGATGAGTTCTATCCCAGCATCAACAATGCCACAAGTTCCTCAGTCCTTCCTTGGATGAAATACCTTCTGTGTTATGCACCTTCTGTACAATTATTAAGGACTTCTGTGATATTTAATTACCAGTGGTGTGAGATATGCAGCCTGTCCCCTCAAACACAGTTAGTATTGGTATTTTTGTCTGTGAAAATGTTCAGTTTTAGAAAGCTATTTTTAAGAGAGCAAAGGCAAAAGCCTTTAAAAGAAATTATCTTGCTTTAAAAATGTCACCAGAGTACAAACAGCTCAGCACAGTTTATTTAGGGTGGCCAACTGGTGTGAGAGCAAAGATGTCCTCAGAGAAATTAGGGAAAAAGCATCTGACAGCCTGAAAAACTGCCGTGCAAAGCCCCTCCAGATAATCCAGATAAGCGAGCACATTTGTAAAATCCACGTTTCCCTAGCGAGGATTCCAGAGAGGATAACACTCCGAGCTTTGCCAGCGCTGCTGGGATGGGTGGGGACGGCAGAGTGGCATTTTCAGGGTGCTGCAGGGTTTGCCTTGGCTCTGATACCGGCACAGATCTCCAGTGCCAGCTCTTCCTGAGTCACTGTGGGTGACATGGGGAGTGGCAGTGCGGGATAAGAAATCCCCCAAATCCCAGACAGGCAGGAGATAACAGAGTGGGCATGTGGCCTCCATGTGGGGATTGAGATAGTCTGGGAAAAGAACTTGGGACAGTGTTAGCTGCTTACCTGGCATGAGCTCCAGTCCAAAAAACGCAGCAGAGGTTGGAAACCTTGGTGACTAAAGATGAAAATGCATTTGTGTCTGTTTTATTATGCTCAACAGATGTGAGAAAAGAAAAGAGGGAGTCAGGACTAGTGTGAGGACACTGGGACAAACCTCTCTGGACACAGCTCCCATTTCGTGGAGTCTGTACCTCAGAGGTGCTGCTGACTGCAAGCAGGAGACATTTACTTTGTGCTAGGAAACATCTGTGTCATTTTTAAAGGCTGTCATGATGCTGCATTACTGGAATCATGGGGTGTTCAGGCTGTCCCTGTACCTGGACTGCAGGTCCATCACCTGCTCCTCAAGTTTCAGGCTTTGGGCCAGAGCTCAGGGATCCAGGAGCTGCCCTTTGGTGTATGGAGTTGTGTTCTCACAGGGCTTTAGCCAGGTGAGATACCAGGGGTGGCTGTGCCAGCCATGGGCTCCTCCCTGCTGATGGTCAGGGCTGCGTCCTTGTGCCATCCCTCAGGCTGGGCACATTGGGATAGAAAAGTGTGACTCCCAGATGGCCAAATCCAGACCTGGGGGCACAGCTGTGCCTCCCCCAGGGGCCACAGGGACCCCAGTGCACCTTCCCCAGCCTCACTGCAGTCCTGCTTCTCCCCCTGCTCACACTGGATGTTTCCATGGAATTTCTTGAATCCCTGACCTTTCTTGCCCCCCATCCCCAGAGCCTTCCCACCTCCTCCTCTGGCTTCTGCCCTGAATTCCAATGAGCCCAGTCCCCCCTAAAGCCTGGAACAGTTCCTTTCCCAGTGGCTCCAGGGGCATGGCAGTGTGGGCTCACCCTCACTCTGAGCCCTGCCCAGCCCTGCACACTCATCCTTGAGTGCTAGCACAGCCCAGGGAGGTTCTGACAGTTCCAGTTTCAGCTTGCACTGGAACCAGTGCGTGCTGCAGTGCTGGGCTGAGCACCTGGACTGGGGATGGGTGCGCACCAGTACTGGGACATAAAACTGCATTGGGAATGGGTGCAGACCAGTACTGGGTCATGCACCTGGACTGGGAGTGGGTGCACACCAGTACCAGGGACATACACCAGTACTGGGACGTACACCAGTACTGGGACATGCACCTGGACTGGGAATGGGTGCACACCTGGACTGGGAATGGGTGCACACCAGTACTGGGACATACAACTGCACTGGGAATGGGTGCACACCAGTACTGGGTGTGCACACCAGTACTGGGACATACAGCAGTATTTTCACACCCTGCCCAGTGGTGGGTATTTAATTTGGGTCCACTAAATGCCCAGTTTCCTTGTCTGTCCCACTGCACACAAGCATTGGGAGTCTCAAAGCGAGCAGGAAACATGACCATTTTACATCTCTATTTTCTCACCTGTAGTTTTGAGAGGGAACATCTTTTTGTTGTTTGGCTTTTGATGTGCTTTTTTATTTTTTTTCTGGGAAGAAAAAACCTGCCCTATAATTTCAAGGTTTTTAGCCTTAGAAATACTTTATTCAGGGTGTTTTGTTTTGTTTTGTTTCATTTTTTGCATTATTTCACAACACCTCACTCCTACCACAGGTTATGCTCTTGCACTGCACATTATCTTACAAGATATCATGCAGAGGCTGGAAGGATCAGGTTGATAATTTTATTTTTAAAACCTGAACTGAGGCTTTTTGTTAGCACTGATTGAGCAAACAAGCTTTCTTCCTACATCAAAGTATTTCCTGCTCTGGGTATATGAAAAGGGGTGACCCTCTGGGCAGTCCTTATGGGCATTGCCGCTCCTGATGCATTACAAAATGATATAAAATTAAATACAGAAAGTTCACAGCAACAATCTGGAGGTCTGAGAAGAAATCCTGAAATGGGAATTAGGGCACAGCCAAAAAGCAGCACTGCTTTTGTTTGAAAATGTTTCTTTTTAGTTTGGGTTTTTGGTTTTGTTTTGGTTTTTTTTTTTTTTTTTTGGTTGCTATTGGTTTTTTTGTTTTTTTTATTTCCTTTGGCTGGTTGGTATTTTTCTTCTCTGATTTTTGTTTTATTTTGTTTTGTTTTGTTTTGTTTTCCAGCCTGATTCTGGCATTTCCAGAAGTGTGGAAATCCAAAATTCCTGCCAGATTTGCTATTTCCTGGATGTAGCCGCAGTGCTTTTCTGAACTCCTCCTTTGGGCAGCCCCATCCCCGCTGTGCTGCAGCCTTGGGGATGAGCAGCTGCTGGACAAATCCAATCCTGGTGTGGCAGAGCAGCACCCACTGCTGACCTGGATCCGTGGGGAACATCCCTGCACACGGGAGAGCTGAGCTGCTCTCCAGGCATGCTGCTCCTCCCTCTGAGCCCACCCGGGCTATAAATGGCTGTTTTTCGTTCTTTAGAGATAAATCCTGTCCCAGGGATCAGGACGCTGAAAGTGAAGCTTCCCATCGTGTCCTCTCGCCGTGTTCCGATGCCAGTAGGGCACGACTTTGTGTCTCAGCTCTGCCTCCCAACTTGGAAAGGTCACAGCTGCCTATTCAGCCAGCCCTTGGATTAACGGGTGGGACAAAAATTGCTGATCTACCCCGGCCCCACCTGCCCCTTCCAAGTTCTGCCCCACATTATGGGAAATGAATGGCTCTTGTTCCCCTCCTCTCGCTGCCCCTCTCCCAGACTCTTCCCACTGTGGATCAGCCTCCCTGTGCCATTCCCCCATGAAGAGGAGCTGTGGGGATGCTCTGGGCTGTGCAGAGCTGCTTGGAGCTGTGGGGCTGAGCCTGCTGCTCTTTGGGTAGCGGGGAGCAGCCAAACGGTGCTGGTGAGAGTTTAATTATCCATGCAAAAGGCGTTGCATGGGGGCGAGCCTTGCTGTGAATCTTGGGAGGCCTTTGAAGTTGTGATGGAGAGGAACTGAAGCCCAAGGGAACAGGGCTGCTCCCACTGACCCTTTCTACCCACGCCTGTGCTACAAAGCCCCTGCCTGAGAGGGAGATGGTGGAGTAATTAGAGGAAGGACCACAGTGGGTTAACAATTAGTGAGGGTGCTCAGGGCCGTCTTTGGTCCCCCACTGTTCTTCCAGAGGCTGGGACTCAGTGCATCCACCTGTGTGTCACCCCCAGGCTTGTTCCACCACCCCACCCAGACACTGGGGTGGGCTGAGCCTGCACAGGCTCCCCTAGATAACACGAGCCCGTTCCTGGGCCTGGGGTGCTTGGATGTGAGACCCCAAGGTGCTCCCACATCTGTTTGTGGGGATGCAACACAGCCCTGCAGGAGCTGTGGCCACCTGCAAGTGTTGGGAAGGGTGTCTGAGCACTCACTCTTTATAGCTGATACAGATATGGATATAGATATACATACAGATGATAAATATATATACATATAAATATAGACAAAGCCACAGATATAGCCATAGATATACATATATCCATATAGATATGGATGTAGATATAGCCATAGATATATCGATATATGGATATATGGATATATAGATATATAGATATATAGATATATAGATATTGATATACATATAGATATAGACATAGATATTGATATATAGAGATATAGATATACATATAGATATAGGTGATATAGATGATAAAGATATACAGATATACATACACATATAGATACAGATATATAGATATAGATATAGATATAGATATAGATATAGATATAGACACAGATATTGATATATAGAGATAAAGATATAGATATCTATTAGATATTGATATATAGATGGATATAGATATAGATTAGGTATAGATATATATGATACAGATATAAATATATATATTAATATAAATATATATATAAGGCAGAGATCTACAGATACAGATATAAATAGATATACATGACAAGAGATATATGGTCCCAAGAAAAACCACATCCTCTGGATGCTAGTCCCAGTCTCAGTTCCCTCACTCATCCCAAGCAGGGTTTAGAATTTGGGTATGGAAATGGATACAGATATAGATCCAAAACCACATTTATAGGTATAAATACAATACACACACACATCATACACTGATTTGCACACTCCTGCCTGGTCTGTATCTGTGAGGCTGCAGTGTGCACTGCTCATGCACCATCACATAATCCAACTTCCTGCAGCAGGAGGGTCTGTCTTATGTGAGGCTCTGTGTGCAGCCCCTAGTTGTGCTGGGAAACGACCTGCTCGCTCCTAGGTGCTCACATCTGAACGGGCAATCAGGCTTGACAGCTTTTCCACCAGGGCGAGAATTTCCCCTGACACCTCCTGGTGTTTTGGCTCAATACGCCGAGGCAAGGCCAAGGCACAGAATAGGGAAATGACAAAATGGTGCTAAGGGAAACAAAATGGAGCTCCCGCTTTGAGACTGATACGTGCAGACAGTCCATAGCATCAAAGAGAATTGCCCAGCTGTAGGAGAGAGGTCTCCCAAAGCAGCACGTTTTCTGTAAAAATGTTTCAGCTGAAAGGGCTCCTTTGTGGTGGTCCTGCTCACCCTGCGGCGTCCAAGGCGGGCTCTGAGCATCACCCTGGAGGAGCAGCTCAGCCAGGAGCTCACCTGTGCTGGTCACACGAGGTGTGGCAGGTTCCCTTTGGAGCTGGGTTTTGGGAGTGTTGGTGTCCCCGCATGGGAGCATGCTGGATGGACACTGGATCCACATGTGCTGTGCCACGAGTTAACAGCAGCTGTCAGGCACACAGTGCCTTTGTGTGTGTGCAGTGCCCGATGTGTGGGCTGAAAACACAGGGCTCTGGGCACTTGGCTAAGTGAGGGAATGAAAGAAACTTATCCCTCTTCCTGCAAAGAGGAATCTGACCATGGTGGGATGCAAACTGATCTAGGCTGCCTGGGAACCAAAGGAACTGAAAGGAGAGGACTCCTTCAGGTCATGACATCACCTCTGTGAGCATGGGTGATAAGCACACGGTCAGGGTGGTGGGATGGGGTGTAGCAAGCTGGCTGCAGGTCCCACACACCACTGGGGACACCACAATGTGTGCTCTCAGCATCGCTGCTCATAGTGCAATGCTCCTGCTGGAGCCCAGCCCATGCAGGCTCCTCCTGCTGCCTGCAGAGCAGTGCTGAGCGTCCCAGCGTGGGAAAGAGGGTGCAGAGACCACGCTGGGGGGGAGACAGGGGCTGTGAAGGCTGTCCCCTCCCTGCAACCTGCCTGCTGAGGGTCACTGGGACTGTGCTCCTGCACTGTCAACAGGGAAACTCCCAAGCCTGGGCTCCTGCTGGGTGAATTACCCAGGGAAAATAGGCAGAAAATCTTCAGATTAACAATAACAAATAAAAATGGATTTGAGATCTCCGAGGTAATTACTGCGTGCTGAGGGCAAGGGGCCTCTTTAGCAGTGGGAGCAGTGCCGTGCAGGGAGTGGAGGAGCTTGGCCTGCTGTTGGGCCAATGGAACCACACAAGAAACCCTGGAAATTCTTTCAAATTGTTCTGCTAACATTAATAAATGCCTCAAAAGCTCCTAATCTGCTCTGTCAGGAGCATGACGTCCGGGTGTTTCACAGCCAGCTCACGTCTCTGCTCCTCTCTCCCCTCCTCTCCTTCCCTGCCTGGTAATAGTAAATGAAAGTGGCACCCGTTCCTGGGGCTGCAGGGATCAGCCTCACGCTGAGCCCAGGCTCTGCCAGGACTGGAGCTGCTGTCCTGATATGCCCTGGCCCTGCTGTGATGAGCTGCTCCTGGCCACAAGCCCACGGTCTCTGCTGAGCCCAGGGACCAGCCCAGCCCTGGTGGCACTGAGGGATGCTGTGACAAGGTGCCTCCAAGTCCAGTCTGGTGCTTCTCAAAGGTGAGGAAAAGCAGCCAGCAAGGATGAAACCTCCTGAGGCATTGACCTCTCTGGGTGGCTTCAAGATAAAGGGAATGGGGGTCCCTGTGGGAGCCTGGTGCTCTTGGAGGGTCCTGAGGCATCAGGGTCCTGGTGCCCACTGCACTCATTCCCAAGGGTAAGGGCACCTTGCTGGCAGCCTCCCACGAGCCTCCATCCCTCTGGAATCTTCACCATGGAGCTGGGAGGAGCACTTGGGCCCCTTCCCCAGGTGCTGAGCAGCTCAGGGCTCTCAGGCAAGGCAAGGCTCTCCTGTGCCTGATGCTATGGGATGTGGGAGTGGGGCTCAGATGGCCCAAGGGCAGCAGTGCCATGGCATCCTGCTTTCCTGCACTGCTGCCACTGCACAGAAGCTTCTGAGCACATTGGAAAGCATCCTCACCTCCCCCCACACAGTCTGCTCCCCTCTGCCTGCAGTTTGCCTCTGTCTCCTCTTTAAGCTGGGCTCCTGGTGGTGGCAGGGATTTGGAGGGGTTGGCTTTGATGGACTTCTCCAGTGGGGTGTCAGCCAGGACCATGGGGAGTCTTTGTGCTGGAGCTGGGCACTGCAATGTGCAATTACAGCAGCTGCTGGAGTGCAGACTTCAAACCAGTGCTGCTGGGAGGGAGCCGAGCCTAAAGGGCTCCCAGAGAAGTGTCCAGCTGAGGAATGATGCTCCAGTTGCTCCAGTTACATCAGTCTTTGCCCACGGTGGGACTGGTGGACAGCCTGATGCTGGGAGTTTGTTTCCACAGCCCTTCCTTGCTTTGCCTTCCCTCCAGCCTGCTGTTTGCAGCCTCCTCTCCTCCCAAAGGTCACACTGCTCTCAGTGCCAGGACTCAGAGACTCAGCTCAATCCTGAACCACCAGCTCTGGAGCATCACTTGTTGCCATCCCCAAACTCCATACCTGCCCCACATCCAGCCAGGCAGTCCCTGGTGAAAGATTGAGGGGTGGGGGGCATTTTCATGGAAGTGGCATGTGAAGAGAGCTTCTTCATGGTGGCTCTGTTCCTCACTCCTTGGGGATGGGGACAAAGCTTTCTAACACAGCTTTTGCTCCTGTGTTTTGCAGTGAACTTGCTAGACACGTCAACAATCCTGGGAGACTGGGGCTGGATGACTTACCCCTCACATGGGGTAAGTATGAAATGTCTATTGGCACAGGGGGACTCCAGTGGGATGGGTCACCATGGGTCACCTTGGCAGGGGTCAGGGGGTGGACAGGGAATGGACATCACAGCCCCAAGTCAGTGCTGATGAGGCAAACAGACCATGTCTGTTGGGAATATGCCAGCCTGGCAGAGGGATACAGCTGTTTTGGAAATGCCATTTAACCTCCATGTCCCCTGGTAGGAACCAGGCTGCCACCAGGTCCTCAACTTTGATGGGACTCAAGAAATGGGACATGCTAAGAAATGTCTTACTAATCACTGGGTGAGCATCAGGAGAACAGCCCCAAATGACCAGCAGCTCCCAGCCACCTGTAATCCAAGGAATTTCTGTGGGAACTGGGAAAGCGGGGTAGGGGAGCCTCCCCTGTGGATGGGGATGCAAACTCAGCCCTGTGGCATGTCCAGGAGGGATGGCAGGGGGGACCCCACGTGAGCCTGTCAGCTCCACTGCCTGCATCCTTTCCCCTGCATCCTTTCCACTGCCGGGATCCTTTCCACTGCATCCTTTCCACTGCCTGCACCCTTTCCACTGCATCGTTTCCACTGCCTGCATCCTTTCCACTGCATCCTTTTCACTGCCTGAATCCTTTCCTCACACTCCCTTCACCTGCATTCCCATGCCCAGGTTTTCCCAACACAGTAGCTTTCTGGAAATACTGAGTTTCAGATGTCAGGGTGACCTGGCAGGAAGGATTTTGCTCATTCATTTAGTGAACAGAAACAATCCCATAAATACCCACAGGACCAACTGCAAGGCACAGTGGGGCTTTCTGCAGGCACAAAACGTGCAAAATTGGGGTGCCTACCTGGCTTTTGCTGCTGTGTTGATTTTTCATGTCCATTCTTTTTATCCTCTCTCTGAACTAAACGGTCCTAATCTTTTCAATTCCACCTCCCACAGAAATCTTCCCAGGCCTCTAATAATTTTCATTGATCTGTTGCTTGAGACTTTCAGTCCCTGCACTGCTTGAGCAGGAGTGATCAGAACAGTGAATTCATAATAATACCAATGATCAGATTTCTATCAGACTTTATCACATATGTAAATATATTAAATCGTTAACTCAGCTCTAATTTTAGCAGTTAGTTGTTGCAATGATGAGTATCCTGGGAATGTGAGAGATTGAGAGGTACAAGGTCAGAGGGGACCGTGGAACTAATGTGATGTGATCTCCTGCATAAATACGGGCCTTCAGACCTGTCAATTAATTCAGCTCTCAGAGCAGCCCAGCTTTGAGGAGAAAACATCCTTGGCTGCAAAATTGCTGGTGCTGGTAAATCCTGCAGGTCCTGTGGCGATGCTGTTAACAGGCCCCTGTTAAAAACCCATCACTACAAGGGTTTGCCTGGCTCCAGTCTGAAGCCAGGGACCTTCTTGTGCCTCTGCCTGGGTGAGGCAGATGCTGTCCTCCTCCTGGCTGCCCTTGGCTGTCACTGCTGTCCTGTCACTAATCAGCTGTCATCTCATCCCAGCCCTGCTGCAAAATCCTGGCATCCTGGAGGAGCCTGACACACATTCAGGGAATCAGGGACCAGGGCTTCCTCTGCTCCCCTCTAAGGGAGAATGTTTCTGGGATTTTCTGGGAGTCAGGGCTGTTTTCCATTGTCCACGTCCAGCGTTCTGTCCTTAATCCCTCCCATGGCAATTCCTCCCCATAGTCACACCATCTGCTGCTCACAGACTGCCCAAGGCGCTCCTGGATGACCCCAGGCCCTTGCTCCCTGTCAGGAATGCAGGGCGGATCCTTGGCATCACTAAGTGACTTGGGTGAGGGTGAATTCTTGAATGAGCCTTGCACTCCCGAAGCACACGAAAGGACTGAGCCTGAAGGAGCCTCATTGTCACCACACCAGGGACTCGTAGCATCCTGAGCTGGACATTCACAAATCCAGGGATGAATTCAGACCCCCAACCCTTTGGACTGTCAGCTGTGACTGTCAGGGGACCACAGGAACTGGGAGTCTCAGGGCTTTCTACAGCAGATGCCCAGCAGTCCTTTACCAAGAGCTCTTGAACACTAGTCCATCTGAATTCTCCATATTGTACATCTGTAGTTTCCATATATTCTCCAGCAGTGATGTTTATTAAAAATACATAATAAAATTATTAAGAAGCTCTATAATAAATGGCATAATATATAATACATTAAATAAAATAGTAAATAATTTTTTAAAAGAGTAAAAATTAAAAATAATAAAGAATAAAAAAAAATTATAATACTGGATGCCAAAAAAGTGAAAGAAAACCAAAAAGGCAGCATGAGGTGCTGTGTGACACCTCACACCAGAGCCACCTCTTGGCCATGCTGCTGAGTCCTGCAGGACCTTGCTCAGTGCTGGGGTAACTCCACTGTGCACTTGCCCTGAGCTCTTGCCCAAATTGTGGCCCTGTTACCGACAGGATGACTGAACGCCTGCGTGGAAACTGTCTTGAGCACCCTCAACTTTGCATATCTTTTTCCAGCTGGATGTTTTAATGACTCCTGTAAACATTTGTCTGGACCATGGTTCTTCCTCCATGAGCCATTGTATCCCATAATTCAGAAAGTGGATCTCATTCCTTTATCTCCCTGCTGTTCCTTCAGCTCCAGGCCGTTTCTGAGCAGTGAATCTGCCCTGGGATCTGTTTGCTGTCCCCAGGAGATGGATGAGGGTGCTGGTGTCTCAGGGGAGCTGGAGTACAATTTTTGCTCTCAGTGCCAATGGTTTGGCTCTGAGCAGATGCTCCCAAGGAGCCCAGTGCAGTTCAGGCACAGCTGGGGAGGTCTGGTGTGATCCCTGCTCCAGGGAAGGAGCTCCCTTTGCTTTGGGTGTCCCTGGGGCTGTGCCTGCCCACTGCCCCGTGCTGTAGCTTTGGAAGGCCTGGGCTGGTGTTGTATAGAGGTAAACCTCTGTTGTGAAGTCAGATTTTCATTGATGTCTTTTATTTTTGCTGCCATTTCCTTAATTTAGATGGTCTAGATGAAAGATTGGTGGCAGTGTCCCCCATTGCTGCTGCCTGCCAGCTGTCCTGCCTGCTCCATCCATGGGCAGACACAGACAGCATCCTCCGGCTGGCTGAAGTCCTGCTCGTTTTGCTTTACCCACATCTCCATTCCCCCCAGAGCCACCACCTGGGTGACAGACAGTAGGAACTGGGTAGCTCTGCCTGGCTCCTTTCATGGCACTGAGCAGCGCAGAGGCTTAGCCTGAGGAGCTTCGGGAGGGACCTTGTGTGTGCTGCCTCACTGCCCATGGCACCTGCAGGTGCTGTCACCCCTGGGCACCCAGAGGAAAGGCAGCAGGCTCAGAGGCTTCTTGCTCTGGCTGGGAGATCCCAGAGTTGCCTGCACAGCCAGGGCAAAACTGGACAGGTACAGTAATTTCACAACTAAAAGGTGCACTGGATTGTAAGGCGCACTTTTTTTTTTTTTTTTTGCAGCGAGGATCTGCACACAACAAAGTAACGAATTAGCAATGGAATGGTGCGATCATGGGGTTTACTGGCAGGTGCTCAATTTGCAAACATTTTTCACGGATCAGCGCAGCCTTTAAACGCAGCCCCAGGCGCCCTCCCTGTGCTGTGGGCCCTGGCACTCGCGCCTGCCCCCGGTGCCGGCTGCCGCAGCTCTCACGGCTCTTGCGGGTGGCAGGGCTCTCGCAGCTCAGCTCAGCTTGTGGCTCATTGTTGCTTGGCTCACGGCTCGCACTTCCTGGGTTAGCGAATTTCTGAACTTTGCCCATATATAAGGCACACCAGATTATAAGGCACACTTCCGGGTTTCGATCAAAATTTTAGTCAAAAGGGTGCAACCTTATAGTCGTGAAATTAGTGTACTGCTTGCCAAATTTTCATCACACCTGTGGGCAAGGAGAGCTTGCCTCACTGGGAGTCACTTCCCTGTCTGGGTTCGCCGTGGCCAGCAAAGCAGAGGAGCAGGACTGGGAACCGTGGGCACGCTGAGGGTCAGCGGTGCCTGAGCCCTGGGGAGTGTCAGGCCATCAGGGAGCCAAGCCTGGCCTGTTTTGACATTTTCTCTTGCCAGACAATTAACTGAAGGGTAATTGGCTGTAATTGCTGCTCAGGGGTTTAATTGCATCCCCCCCTCAGCTCCACCCCAGAGACACGTGCAGGAAGCAGAGGGGTCACCGGGAGCAGCCCTGTCCCGCGGGCTGCGGCTCCTCTCAATTAGAGCTTCAAAGGGCTCCCAGGAGCTTTACAGCTCTCTCCTTTCCCAGAACAATTCCCTTTGCAGTGAGAATTAAACTCTTATCAGTGTGGTCATCCCTTCCCTGGCTGTGCCTCCTGTATCCCAGTTCTCCCCAGCAAAATGCCCCAGTGCCCTTCTGTCCCTTCTCCTTGCTCTGCACGTGACCTGCTGGATCAGAGGGAACCTGGCTGGCCCCTTTGTAAATTGCCTTTCTACTGACTAATTAAAACACTGATGAGATAAGTCAACATATTATTAATAATTATTGTATCATCTACTTTGATTTACAAAGTCAAACAGGAAATTATTTTGTTCAGACGCAGGGTATCTAAGGAACTTGAATGATGCCTTGCAAGAGCTAATTAGAATGGGAGCACCTTGAGTGCTGCAGGAAGGCCCCCCATGCAGCCCATGACCCCTCATCCACCCCCACCAGCCCCTTCTATGCTGGCCCCACAGTTTCACCCAGACCAACCCCTGGGCATTGCCACCCAATGTCTGTCCCAGAGTCAGGGAATGTGCTGAGCTGGAAGCACCCACAAAGGTCATCAAGTCCGGCTCCTGGCCCTGGCCCTGTACAATCCCCAGCAATCCCACCTTGGCTTTGTCAGTGGGAAAAACCTTCAGAGGGGTTTGGAGCTCTCCATCCCTGCCCCTTTGCTCCTCAGGAAGGGATGGATCCTGAGGCCCCTGGGCACAATTAGCCAGGGCTGCTCCTCCATCCTGCAGTACTCATAGAGAACACTGTCAGAAAGGCACAGATCTGCTGGAACCCCCAGCTGAAAGCACAGGTCCTGGTCTCCCAGCAGTATTTGTGCACCAAGAATTGGGATTTCAGCTTGGCACTGAACTTTTTGCAGTCATGCCCACACACTACAGGACTTTTTCTGCCTGGGTCTGGTCCTGCAGCCCAACAACCAGTTCATGGCTAGGATGAGCCTCATCTGTCATGGAGCAGGATCTCTCTTTGCCCCCAGCCCACTCTGTAAAACCCCATCCCCACTCTGAGCTGTGCTGTGTCCTTGCTATTCCACCTCCCTTCAGGTTCATCTCTTCTCAGAGCACTAAGATATCTTGGGGCTCTTCCATGTGCCTGGGCCATGGCTCTGCTCTCCCTCACTTTGATGTCCTTGTTGTATTTCTTTGGTTTCTCTGCCTGGATCCAGGCAAGTTACAGCTCAAGCTGTGGTGAAATTAATTTTCTTTGAAAAAAAAAATAAACGTGTAGGAACAGAACATTGGAAAATAAAGATTTAGACTGGTAATTGAGATAAAAGCTCATCTCCTAGTGCTTGTTCAGTAAATGCTGGGTTATTGCTAATTCCCCAGATGCTGGTCACTACCAGGAGTTAATCACCTGCAGTGAAGCTCAGGGTAGTTAACTGCCTGACAAATCCCTCCTTAGCCAAAGCAGTGACTGATTTCATGGGGATTATCTCCATTAAGGCCTCCCATCTAATGATTTATAGCTGCAATAACAGCCTTCTCTTTTTTCCCTCTGCCAGTGACAATGGTGTGAGGAGCTGCCATGGCTGGGATGTCTCAGTGGCCACAAAAGCTTTGCTATGCCAGGCAGACCTGGCATCCCTCCTGGCAGCTGTCCCAGGGCTGGGGACCCTCATTCCTTTGCTCTGTGAGGAGGGTGGGAGGCTGAGCTGCTGCCCCAGGGGGACACAGCCTCTCCTCTGCTCCTCCTCCTTCTCCTCTGCCCTGCCACACAGGCCCTGGGAGACTTATAAGACTTTAGTCAGCTGCCCAGATATCTGCTGTTTGCATCTCTTGCCTTTCATAATCTGGCAATTTTTTTTTATTTTTTTTTTATAACTGGTGTTGACTTTAATTTAAACTATTAGGCAAACTTCTGAATGCAGATGCAATCACATCGTCCCCCAGTGCGTGCGCTCACCACGTTAATTATGATGTCCTCATTTCCATCTCGCTGGGGGATCTTATCACACTGATGGGGCTGAGCTGAGCTTTGGTTCATAAAACCACTTCAGCCCATGAACTGAGAGCCAGCAGTGCCTGGGGTGTGTGTGGTGCCTGTGTTCTTCAACCAGTGGTGCCCAGTGTCACAGACATCCCATCCTGCCCACAGAGCCTGGAAAACAGAGACAGTGAAACAAAAACCCCTCCAGTAATGGGGATTCCTGAAGCAGGTCCTTCCATCCCCCTTCTGGTACCTAAAAGGGCCTGCAGGAAGGTTGGAGAGGGACTTTCTGTGAAGTTAAACAGTGATAGAATAAGGGATAATGGCTTTAAGCTGAAGGAGGGTATATTTAAATTGAGTATTGGGAAAAATTCTGCCGTGTGAGGGTGGGGAGGCCCTGGCACAGAGCAGCTGTGGCTGCCCCATCCCTGGAAGTGTCCAGGGCCAGGCTGGACAGGGCTTGGAGCAGCCTGGGACAGTGGAAATTGTTGGAACAACATTTTCAACACTTCCCATTTTTGGGTTCTGTGATCCCAAAAGGCCCTGCAACTCCTGGGATCTGGCAGGACTGTGGGACCCGAGTTACCCTGTGACACACTGGGAAGGTGAATCTGTGGCATCTGAGCCATGAGCTCAGGTAGCTTGCCTGCTCCATCCTGAGAGCACTTTCCTTGCAGGCCAAATGTGGTGTTTTGGGCTGGTCCCAGACTGGGATCCCCAGAGACCCTGGGACAGAACTGACAGTGCAGCTGCTGTGAAAAAAACCACCAAGTTTGAAAGAGTGATGGTGCAGATGCAAACTCTCCAAATTCACCCTGGGGTCGGGAGTGTGGCTGATCCTGACTGATGCTGTGCTTGGAGGTGGGATTTATCTCCTGCTCTGTCAGAGGAGAGGATGCTTCCAGCTCTGGCACTGCCACATGTGTGTGGGGACATGGCAGTAGTGACCTCCATCTCCTCTGCCAGAGGGGAGCTGGGGGACATCCTGGGGGATGTCCTGTGCACCCTGGGGACATCCCGGTGCAACTTGGGGCACATCACTGTGCATCCTGGTGACATCCTGGGCAACCTGGGGGACGCCTTGTGCATCCTGGGGACATCCCTGTGCATCTTGGGGGACATCCCTGTGCAACCTGGGGACATCACTGTGCAAACTGGGAATATCCCTGTGCATCTTGGGGGACATCATGTGCATCCTGGGGACATCCTGTGCAATCTGGGGGACATCCCTGTGCAACCTGGGGGACATCCTATGCAACCTGGGGACATCCCTGTCACCCCCACAGCTCTGCCCTCACCTCCTGCCTCTCCTCCTGTGCCCAGCTCTGCTTCACTTCCCCCAGGAAACTCAGCAGGGAAAGGACAGGAAGCAGATGTTGTGTTAATTTGTGCTCAATTAATTTCGACAGCGACTTCCATCCCTCAGAAGCACAGCAGCAGTCAGAGCACAGTGGGTGTGGGAGCGAGGAGCTGCTCTTCTCTGCTCTGCTCTGCTCTGCTCTGCTCTCTGTGTCTCTGTGGGGCTGCACACCCTTCCAGCCCCCTGTCCCAGTAGCAGGACAGTGTCCTGGGTGTCACAGCCCCTTCACCAGGCTCCTCCCTGGGCGTGGGAAGCTGAGGGGTGCATCCCTCCAGCCAAGCCAAGCCAAGTACATTTTTGGCTCCAGAAGAACCAAACATCGGGTACACTTGATATTTCTGGTTCCAGCAATGGAGAAATGTGGGGTACACCCAATGGTTCTGGCTCCAGAGGAACAGAATCATGGCATACACACCTTAGCCTGGCCCCTTTCCATGTTGTCCACTGGTGTGCAGGGCATGTTCCCAGTGATCCCAGGACAAACCTGGGCATTTCTGGAATTTAGAACACAATTTTTAAAAATGCACGACAAAAGATTTTTCTTCCCTGGGAATGGTTTGACTTTGACCCCCTTTGCCAGCATATTCCCCTTAAAATGAGCTTCCATTGTAGTTTGCACCTGGAGCTGTTGCCTTTTCCTGATTGCTTTAAGCTCTTTAGGACAGAGAAGCAGAGTTTTCTCCTAAATGCAGGAGAAAACTGGAGAAGCTGGAGGCAACTGAGGATTTACATGCCTGCAGTGAGTGCTCTGATCACCCTCACACACCTCCCCAGAGGCAGCAGGTCAGGAAGGTCAAACGAGGAAGGAGAAGGGAGAAGGCAGTGGGCTGTCCTACAGCACACTGATTCCTCATTCCTGTGTCTCCTGTGCCCTGGAGGTGTGCTGCCCTCTCTTAGCTGTGCCCTGCACTGCTGGCAGCCACAGAGTGAGGGTGTCCCAGGGATCTGTGTCCCTGTCAGCTCCCACATCACTGCAGGCTCACCTCCTCTTAACTGAGCATCCTTCTCTCGGGATTGCTGTTGGGATTCTCTCTTGGTTTTGTGTCTAGCAAACCACAACTTACTACTCGCATAAGAAAACACCATTTTTGCTCTGTCAGAGCAATCCTAGAGGTTTATTCTAATGTACAGTAATTTCAAAACTATAAGGCACACCTTAAATCCTAAAATTTTGATCAAAACCCGGAAGTGTGCCTTATAATCCAGTGCACCTTATATATGGACAAAGTTCGGAAATTTGCCAACCCGGAAGCACGAGCCGTGAGCTGAGCTGCGAGAGCTGCGCCAGCCGGTGCCAGGGGTGGGCGGGAGTGCCGGGGCCCGCGGCACAGGGAGGGCGCCTGGGGCTGCGTTTGATGGCTGTGCCCATCCGTGAAAAATGTTTGCAAATTGAGCACCTGCCAGTAAACCTCGTGATCGCACCATTCTGTTACTAATTTGTTACTTTGTTGTGTGTGGATCCTCGCTGGAAAAAAAAGAGTGCGCCTTGTAATCCGGTGCACCTTGTATGTGGACAAAGTTCGGAAAATTGCCAGCAACCCGGAAGTGCGCCTTATATTCCAGTGCGCCTTATAGTTGTGAAATTACTGTACTTATAATGCTGCTGAAAAGATTTGTTTTCCTGCTCTGTGCAGCACGGCTGGGGATTTCCTTGGCTCCCTCAACTCCCACAGACAGCTGGGTACACACAGGTGGGGGCTGCTCCCTGCCAGCTTCCAGGCACAGCCAGGACACTCCAGGAAGGAGCAGGAGGGCAGTGCTAAGGCTGGGGTGAGGAAGATGGGGATGATTTGGAAGGCAGAGGAGCAGGAGTGGCAGTGCCTTGCCCAGTTCTGCAGCACTGCATCTGAGGCTGTCCCTTAGATCTGGACTTGGGCATGGGGGTGGGACTTCAAATTTGCTTCTAAGTTTGGGGAAAAGCTGAATGGTTTGAAGTTCTCCTCTGCTCCTTTCTCTCCTCCCCTCCTCTCCTAAGGATTCAGGGGTCCCAGACCCATCCATGGGGGTATGATTGGAGTGCCTGGTTGGAGCAGAAATGTGAGCTGAGGAGGTGGTGGGGATCCCCCAAGTCTGTGAGTGCTGCTGAGGCATTTGGTGAGAGTGGAGAGGGAGATGTGAGGCAAGACTGAGCCCCCAGAAATGTCATGCAGCCCCCAACAGCTCAGTTCTACTTGTTCCTCACCTATGAAACTCACATCCACAAAATCACTACTTCTTATAACTTAAACCCACTTAACATCCCTCCCTCGTGTCACATCCATGTCCCTGTCCCTCTAAACTCACCCAGACCATCCTGCATTGTAACCCTGCTTGCTGCTCACCCTGCAGCCACAGATAGATGGAATTTTCACCCCTGAGCTGTCAAGTCATGAAGGTCCTGGTTCTCAGAGCCAGCCCTGATCCAGCTTGTCAGCTGGGTTGAGCACTGTGGGTCACACTGAGGAGCCACACTGGCAGGGAAGAAGGAACCTCTGAGCCCCTGTGGGTCCACATTTCTTGCTGACAATCCTGTGCTCAGTACATGCTTCCCTTTCACCCTCTGGTATCCACCCTGAAACTCCTTCTCCAGATGGAAAGTGCCCAGTTTAGTTTGTGCATGGACAGTGGAGATCCAGGTGAGTACAACACAGGTGACTCCTGCTGGAAATGACAGACTGGGCACCAAGAAAAGGGACTCACACTCCTGCATGCTCCCTGCTCCCCCAGGGGCTGGGAACATCTGGAGTCTCTGTTTTCTCTGTCCCACAGTGGGATTGGGAACTTCTGGAGTGATGTGTTTTCTTTCTCGTGCAGTGGGACTGGGAACATCTGGAACCACCTGTTTTCTCTGTCCCACAGTGGGGTTGGGAACATCTGGAGTCACCTGTTTTCTCTGTCCCACAGTGGGGTTGGGAACATCTGGAGTGATGTGTTTTGTTTCTCATGCAGTGGGACTGGGAACATCTGGAGTCCCTGTTTTCTCTGTCCCACAGCGGAGTTGGGAACATCTGGGGTGACCTGTTTTCTCTGTCCCGCAGTGGGATTCCATCAATGAAATGGATGAGTTTTTCAGCCCCATCCACACCTACCAGGTGTGCAACGTCATGACCCCCAACCAGAACAACTGGCTCCGCACCAACTGGGTGCAGCGGGACGGAGCGCGGCGTGTCTATGCCGAGATCAAATTCACGCTCAGGGACTGCAACAGCATGCCAGGTGTGCTGGGCACCTGCAAGGAGACCTTCAACCTCTACTACATGGAGTCTGACCGGGACCTGGGCAGCAGCACGCGGGAGAGCCAGTTCCTGAAGATCGACACGATCGCGGCGGATGAGAGCTTCACCAGCGTGGACCTGGGCGTGCGGCGCCTGAAGCTCAACACGGAGGTGCGGGGTGTGGGGCCCCTGAGCAAGAGGGGATTCTACCTGGCCTTCCAGGACATCGGGGCCTGCATTGCCATCGTCTCCGTGCGCGTCTACTACAAGAAGTGCCCGGCCACAGTGCGGAACTTGGCGTCCTTCTCCGAGGCCGTGACCGGCGCCGACTCCTCCTCCCTGGTGGAAGTGCGGGGAGAGTGCGTGGGGCATTCGGAGGAGAGGGACACCCCCAAAATGTACTGCAGTGCCGAAGGGGAGTGGCTGGTGCCCATTGGCAAGTGTGTGTGCAGTGCTGGCTACGAGGAGCAGCGCGATTCCTGCATGGGTGAGTCCCTGCTTGCCTCCAGTGCCTGCAAGGGTGGCTGCAAGGGGCTCTTGCCTCTTTGGGGAAAGGCTGAAGGTTGCTCACAGAAACTGGGACAGCCAGTCTCTGTGGAGGCCCAGAGCTGTCCATGCCTTTGCTGGCTGGCTTCCTGCTTCCAAAATGTGTGGCTGGTACCACTGACTAACTCCCTGGGAGTTCCTGTGGCTCTGACAGGTCCTGGTGCACAGGGCATGGCTTTGAGGGCTGGCTGGCACCAGGAGGGGCTGCTCTGGCTCTGTCTTTCTGTGCCATGGATCACTGGTTCAGAGATCCTAGCTCAGTGCCCCCAGCAGCTCTGACAGGTGCTGAGATCTTTGGTGTGCTCCAGCAAGGCACTACTTGTCTTCTCCAAATTACCCACGGCTGGACGGGATTTAAAAGGGAGGAAAGCAAAAAGGAAAACACTGAGCTTTCATGGAACAAGGTCATTGTGTCCATCCCTCACCTCCCGGGGCTGCTGCAGAGCCCCTCCTCATGTGGGGGTGTGGGGAGCCCTCCCTGGGGCCCCCAGTGCCACTGGGCAGCTTCGAGCTGCCAACTGAACAAACTGTGATAAGGAAGTGGGGTGACCAGCAGCAGGCACAGGGATGTGTGTGTACAGAGCACAGGCTCCCCGGGAGAGCCCTCACACACGTTTGTTTGCTCTCTGTTTCTTCATGGGACGTGTTGACAGGGAGCAGCACAAACACGAGCGCAGGGCCTTTGTTTGAGTTTTGTGGTGACATCAAGTGGAACATTTGTCTTAGGGAGACTTGGCTCAAGGTTAGGACGTCCAGCACCAGACTGGAATGGATCCAGGGGCTGCTGGGACCCATGTTGGCTCCTGCAGGTCTCCAGCTGCACAGTGGGAAGGTAGGCAGAATAAATGCTTTTATCTGAAAGTCCTTCTGTCTGTGACAGTAGATTTTAAAGTTAACTCAGAAAAGGCCTTCCATCATGTTAAAGAGTGGGTGCAAGCTGTATGTGGGGCCAGGTGTGTGCCAGAAGGCACCTCCACCACTACAAGGACCTGTAAGTTGGCTTAGACAGACCAAACAGCCCTTCCTTGTACTCCCCTCCAGCAGTCCTGCACTGCACAGGACTCTGTGCTGCACTCCTGTTCTCTGCCCCAGGTCATCCCCGCCCCAACGGCAGCAGGCTGAGCAGGGCTGTGCCATTGGTGTGGGCTCTGCCTGCTTCATTTTCGTGTGATTCCTTGGATAGTGCTCTCTCCTGGCAGAAAGCCGTGGCACAGCTCCTTCCCTGCCCTCCTGCCCGTTTCTGGTGGCACTGCTCCTACCACAGGCGTGGCACAGGGGGAGGTGTGCTCCAGCCTGTGTCCCCAGGTGGCCCCACAGATGGACTCAGATCAGCAATGCCCTCTGGTAAAACTCTCCAAGCCTTGTGGTGTCACAAACAGGACAGAAACGTCATTGCACTTCCTCTGGCCTCAGTGTTGTCTCACCCTCCTTCCTTCCCTGTTCCACTTATCTGGCTCCAGCACAGTTTGATGATCCAGCACTGAGTGAGCAGGGGCAGCATCTCCTTTCCTGCATCTCCTTGGTGGGGCAGCAGGACATTCATTTACACAGGAAGGCAAACAGATGCAAATCTCTGATCTTGTGCCTGATTGGGGCAGAGTTCATATTTCAGGCTGAGAAGTGCCTTTTGGGGATGATTCATAAGCCCAGCAGATCTGTTGGAGTTGGAAATTAGCCGCTTTAATTGTCAGGTGGACAAAAGCAGGGTTCCAGTGGCTGTCACCCCAGCAATTTTTCATTCTCGGTCACAGGGATGAGATGATATAAATCACTCCTTGTGGCCCTAATAACCTTTCTATAAATATCAGGGAAATTCATTTTTTTGCTTGGGGAGAGGAGGTGTGGAGGGGGAGAAATTAGAGAAGATACTTTGCCTCTATGGCAGTGTTTAAAATATGATTCCAAATTAATTTCCTTCTGCCTTTCACAGCCGGACGCCTTATTTGTCAAAGCTAAAGATATTTGAACAGTGGAGGTTTCTCCCCCTCCTCTTTAACATTCATTTTTCTAAGGGCCTGCCAGAGTGATGGAAGACAGCTGAGGAAACCAGAACATAGCCAGAGCTGTTGCCAGCCCTTCAGAGAAGTAAGGAGTGCCACAGACCTGGGTGAGGTGGGATGTGCTGGAAGATGTGTAGGAACATCAGGAGCTTCTTTGCTTCTCATCCACCTTACAAAGTTGTAGAATTCCAGATTGGTTTGGGTTGAAAAGGATCTTAAAGCTTATCCTGTTTGTCTTAGTTTGGAGGACAGGTGTCTGCTAAGAAAGGCAGGAGTTTCTTTTTGAAATGGAGAATGTGAACTCCTTTCCTCTAAATTATTATAATTTTGAAATTAAGGGGCTCTCAGGCAAAGATATGGGAATTAGGAATAACAGTTCTTTACTAGGAAAATTAAAATAGAAATACAGTACTACAAAGAACAAACCCCAAACCCTGACAAAGTCAGAATCCAAGCTGACGCCCGTCAGTCAGTCAGGGTGTTGGCAGCAGTGCCATTCAATGGTGGCTGCATCCTCCTGCAGTGACAGATGTGCTTCAGTTGGAGCAGTGCTCCTGGACAAGGGGCAGTTTCCCTCTGGAGATCCAGTGATGATGTGGAGAAGTCCAGGTTTCCTCTGGAGTCCAGGGGGAAAAGGGCACCTTAGTGTCCCAAAATCTCAGTTTTTATCTTGGTGAGAAATGTTGGGCTCTACCCCCTGGCTGGAGCATCTCC
>VRYO01000690.1:2018584-2050065 GCA_009812075.1 Sialia sialis | reverse complement strand
ACACTTGCAGGGATGGGGCTTTGCTGTAATCCATCATGTTGGATCCTTTGCTGCCCTTTTTTAGGGTAGAAGGGTGGTGGCTGGGGTCTATCTCCTGCATTCATCCCAGCAGGGATTTTGTCTTGCTTTGATGTGCTGCTGTTTGCCATAAGGATGTGAGGGCAGTTTCCATGGGACTGAGGGGGGCACATCTCAGCCCAGGGGCACTGGGCTCAGGACTATCTGAGGATACCAGCTGGCTTGGCACCTACAGTGCCACACCCCAGACATTTGTCCCCATATCTGTGCCTGTTTCCTCTCCAGAGAGCCCCCTTCTCCAGCTGGGACTGGGCACGTGTGCTGCAGTACCTTACTGGGCAGAAATGGGATTGGAGCTGGAATTCCTACACCTGCTGATGGCATCCTGGCTTCTGCCCACTCCTAACATTCCCTGCATTTAGTCCCACAGCATCTCGTGCCACAGCCACCCCAAACATAAAACCCCTCCTGGCACAGCACAGCCCGCTTGTTTTCCCCTCTGTTTTCAAGGTTCTGAAGGACTTTTCTTCCCCCTCACCCACAGCCTCAGACTGCTCTTTCCTCCTTGAAATGCAACAGTCCACACATGACACATTAACATCTCTTACACACAGCAAATAGCAACTGCTCTGCCTAAACAGCAGAATAAGCAAGAGCAGGAGGGAAAAGGATCTGCCCCAGCAATTTATCAGATAAGGAGACAATCAGCATAATTCACCTTATTGATATGCAGCTGCTGTGCAGGACAAATAGAGACCCATTTCAATAAGGTCAGAGCAATTAGAGGGATGTGGGAAAGGGGAGAGTTGTGCTTCTGTGGGCAGGGAAGGGCACATAATCCACCTCCCCAAAAGCTGAGAGCTGGGACATGAGCACCCTGTCCTGTGTGATGGAGAGGTGGACACAGAGGCTCAGGCAGGTGGCTCTTCAACCACAACCCTCCTACCAGCCCCACTCAGTCCCCTCTGCAGGCTCCTGAGCCACCAAGACATTGGGTTTTGATGGTGGACAGACCTTGGTCCTTGGACCATGTAAATCCATGGTCCTTGCATCAGGGTCCCCTTTTTGAGTCAGGTCTGAATTATTTCTTGGGCTGCATCTCTCACCAGCTATCAGTGAGTAGAAATTCAGGTCGGGCTAAAATCTGTTGAGCTGCTCACAGGTTGTACATGCAGAGGGAGTTGGTTTGGAGCATCAGCAGCAGTGCCATGGCTGTGGATCACGGTGCTGCTCTGTGGGAGCTGACACAAACCCATCCAGCATCCAGCCGTGGGGGTCCCCTGGGACACAGAATCTCCCAGGAGGGGTTTTTGTTAATAAACAAGTGGAAAACTTGCAGACCTTCTTCCCTGCTGTCAAAAGGGTGGATGAGGCTTTGGCAGAAATGCCACTCCCAAAGAGCGCTGTTGAATATCTGTGGTTTTCAGGAGCTGTTCAGACATTTCTCTCTGAAGTTTGGGAACAGGCATCTGATCCTCTGGGTGTTCTGGTTGCTCTCCCTCTGCTGTTCTTGGCACCTTCCTTGGCTGCTCCCTTTAGATGGAAAACAGTGATGAGGGAGCAGGAACTGAGCAATTCCTAATCCCTGCTCCAGAAGCCCATTTGCACAAGATGGGTGTTTGTAGCCTGAGTGAGAGCAGCCACCAAACACAGGTCTGAATGAGGATCTGGCCCTGGGTTATACTTTACCCAGCTCTGCTTCAGCAAGAAAATGTGGGAATTTTTCCTCTGGGCAAGAGAAGAGAGGACACTGCCACTGCTGGGAGCCTTTCCCCTGCAGCCCCCAAAGTGAAGAGAGGTGGGAATAGACGAAGGACTGCTGAGCTCTCTCGTGCCTCCTGTGGGACACAGCTGGTGGAAAGGGATCTGGAGAGTCTGGTGAGCAATCTGGAAGCCAGTTAATTTTTTTCCAGTTGGTGGGATTCATGCTGATGAACCAATCAGCAGATTTAATGTACCTTAAACCTTCCTTGTGGGCAACTTTAATCGAGCAATTAAAGCACCACGGCATTGCTAATTAAGAGGAGAAAATACCCAGCTTGGTAATTATGTGCTTGTGAATACAGCTTTGTATCCGTGGGCATTAAGGAAGAAAGTCCCACAGCTGGTGGGACAAGGAGCTGTGTGAGAGGAGGGGAGACCCCCGTCCAGCTGCACCCCATGTGCTGTGCTGGGGCAAAGCCTGGCACAAAGCCTGCAATCACCTGGAGAAAAACATCCCAGGGGAAGCCTCTGGATGGGGCTTGGAGCAGCCTGGGCTAGTGGAAGGTGTCCCTGTCCTAGGTGGAATGAATGGGCTTTAAAGTCCCTTCCAGCCCAAGCCATGTGGTGATCCATGATTCTGTGAGGACACCCTGTTACTGCAGCTCCAAGCAAACACCTTGTTTCAGTTTTCCTGGTGTGGATTTCAAGAGGAATTTCTGTATGAGTCCCAGCACACATGAGGCAGGCCCAAGCCCCAGCCTTGCAGCATCCTCTGCCTGCTGTGTGGGTGCCAG
This sequence comes from Sialia sialis, assembly GCA_009812075.1. Classification (NCBI taxonomy): domain Eukaryota; kingdom Metazoa; phylum Chordata; class Aves; order Passeriformes; family Turdidae; genus Sialia; species Sialia sialis. The sequence continues at coordinate 2,047,549 of VRYO01000690.1, read as the reverse complement.
GCTGTGCCACTCAGAGCTGCTGGCACCAATGGCCTGGGTGTCCCCCAGGGAGGGGCTCTGACATGAGTGCACCAAGCCAAAGCTTCCAAGGACAGGAGCAGAAACAGTCCCAAAGTGGTGCTGTGGGAGTTAGGCAAAAATCTTTTGTGTGATGCCAGACAAGGGGATCAAAAAAAGTTGGTGACTCACAAGGTTTTCATTGGGGTTTGCAAGGCCATCAGCTGCTCTGTAAAATATGGGAATACTGGCTGGTGACATCCTGTCACCTCCAGGCTATCTCAAAGCTCTGCATTTTCCCCCACCAAAAAAACCAAAACCAAACCAAAACAACAACAACAACAACAAAAAAAAAACAAAAAACAACAAACAAACAAACAAAAAAAAAAACAACAAAACCCAGTTTGTTTTCCAAGATGCATAAGCTGTGACTATCTAGGAACACAGAATCATAGAAAGGTTTTGACTGGAAAGGCCCTTAAAGCTCATCCCATCTCCTTCCACCCCCTGCCATGGCAGGGACACCTTGCACTGTCCCAGGTGCTCCCAGCTCTGTCCAGCCTGGCCTTGGACATTCCCAGGGATCCAGGGGCAGCCACAGCTGCCCTGGGCACACTGTGCCAGGGCCTGCCCACCCTCACAAGGAAGAATTTCCCCAATATGCCATCTAAACCTGCTCTCTTTCCTTTTTCATTTGGAAAGACTTCCTCTAGAGGTTTATCCATTCTTGGGGTGGGGCCCTTGGATTCACACTTGTCCCATACCAGGACCAGCTCACTGTCACAGACCTGGCTGCTGGGCTCTGTGTATGATTAATTCAACCCAGTGAGGTCGCTGGAGAAGGCAGGAGGCAGGAGAGGGTGAGCCCAGCATCTCCAGCATCACTCCCACCTCTAAAATCCAAAACAGAGCAGAACCCCAGCAGCCAAACCCATTTATTTCTTTCTCTGCTGAGGAACAAAAAGGATGGAGGTGCCTACAGAGCACCACTGTATCTCACCAGTTTGTCCTTGGCCGAGTATTTTGTGTGCCACTTTTCCTCTGAGTTTTCTGTGTTTTGGTGCTGACAGAAATGAAGGGTGAGAATGATAGTAAGCTGGAGTTCAGTGATGGGGATTAATTAAATTTTATTTGTGCTTAGCAGGTCCCTGTGGTCCTCTGAGAAGTGGTGAAGAGCAGCTGGGCTGTGATGGATAAAGACATTCACCAGTTTGGGAATGTGGTTTTTTTTTGTTTGGGGATTTTTGTTTTGAACTCTTCCAGAAAACTTGGCTGCCTTTGGGTGGTGAACACAGGTTGTTGCTCTGGATTTCCCCTGTGCAGGTGCCTGGGAAGCTGTTGTTGGGGAGTTTGGAAACAGAGCACAAGAAAGACCTCCAATTTTGCACCAGTCCTTACCCTGGGGATAGTGTAACACAGTGAGGTGTGGGGAGCTCAGATTCCCCACCAGCACATTCAGGGGCTGGTTGAGGTTGCCTTGCATGGAGAAGATTCTCCTCCTAGCCCAGAGCAGCAGGACCCTGCCACAAACCTGTTCTCCCTTGGCAGGAGCTGCAGATGCCACTGATGTCAGTGTTTGTGTGAGGGCATCTCCCCCTTCGGAAAACTGAGAGGGATCCAAAGGCTGCTGGAGCTCAGCTGTGCCCTGGATTGTCTGGGCACCCTCCTTGTACAGCTCAGCCACATTTTACATCCACAGCCATATGGATGTGCTGAGAGGGCTCCCCTGCCCCCCAAACTGGGGGATGGGGTGCAGTTCTTGGTGTTCTGTGAGTACTTTCCTCTTTCATGCCCCACAGCAGGGACACCTCCACCCCTGTCACCTTCAGGGGTGTCCTATCAGCCCCACCCCTCCTCCAGACTCTGTTTTCTGGGTTTGTTTTTGATTTGGTGAAATCTGTGGGGATTTTTTCCCAGAAGCTTTTGATACTTCTGTCTGAAACTCTTTGACAAGACTGAGTTTGGGAAACAGCTTTTTTCTAATTCTGGCACTAGGCTGCCTGTTTCCATCCTACTCCAGCAAGCTGTAGCATTCTTCTGGATGGGATTTATAAAAAAGCCTTTGCTCTGAGCTTGCCAGGCTGTCTCACCTACACAAGTCTGCACAGCATCACCTCCACTCCCACAGAAGGATGTCTGCACCAGGCAGCAGAGCAGCACTTGTAGCAAACTGGGATTTGGGTGTTTCCTGCTTTTATTTTTCTTTTTTTTTAAGATGTGAGAAAGTGCAAAAGAGAGTCAAGTGTGTGTCCAACAGAACTGAAATCAGGCTGAATGGGGCTGTGACCAACCTGGTCTAGTGGAAGGGGCTGGATGATCTTTGAGGTCCCTTCCAAACAAACCAAACCAAACCAAACCATTGCGGGATTCTGCAATTCTAAGGCTAGAGGTGTGATTCTGAGTGATTCTGTGACTCTAAGACCTGCTGATTTTTCTATGGCAACATCATGCAGATTTTCAGTTTGGGATGCTGCCAGTCTGTACAACCTTGGTTCCAGTTTTCCCAGCACCACAAGTGGAATTACTCCACTTGGAAGGGCAGGACCCTCCCAAATACAACTTGTTCTGCTGGCAGTGAAGTCTGGGTGTTACCAAGAAGGATGCAGGGTGTTCTTTGCTGTGTGTGCCATTGCTGGGAGCCCCAAGAACAGGGTTCTTCATGGGTTAAAACTCCTCCTGTTCCCCCTCTGAAAGACTCAGGGGTACAATGGGGTGTGAAGTGGGGTGATTGTGAAAAGAAGGGCCAAGGAGTGGGGCAGGGATGTGAGGTGTGGGTGACAGGAGACACGCTCAGGGGTGTGTGGTGGTGTGGTGGTTGTGTTGGGGGTGGAAAGAGCTGTGAACTGGGCAGAGGGGCTGCAGGGTGGGAATGGGGCAGTGGACAGGCTGATGTGCTGCTCAGGGGCCAAAGGGGACCAGGGCTGAGGCAGGACAGGGACAAGCAGCACGAGGAGGTGTGTGAGTGCCAGCAGGGCTGTGGGGTGAGGCATGACCTCAATGACAGCACCAGCCCTGCCAGGCCCCCAAACTCCCTCCAGGTCACCAAAGAGCCTGGGTTGACCTGGGAGTGCAGGGAAAGGGGAGCACAGCCCTGCTGAAACAGAAGATTTTGGGCAGTGAGGCAAATGCCTCATTTTAAGACATGACTGAGAATAACCTGCTTGTGTTTCAGTGTCTGTGTCATATGGGAGCTGAGATTTGAGGCATCATGCTGAAGCTGGATTGAAAGGAGGCTGGGATTTTCTGTGCTGGCTTGTGCAGCCTGGGGGCTCTGGGACTGGTGCCTGTCTCTGGCTGTCACAGTGCCTGTGACACCTTTATTTCCATCTCTGTCTCCTCCCAGCACGGCCAAAGGGAGCTACATGACTGCTCTTCTGCTGCTTGCAGATGCTCAGATCTGTTGAAGGGTCAGGAAGGGGGGCACCACCGTCACAGAGCTGCCCCTTGTCACCCCCAGCCATGCCCTGAGCCTGCCCAGACCTCCTGGGCTGAGGGCAGAGCCAAGAAAGAGTGACATGGGGACAGTGCTGGCCCCACTGGAGCTGCCCTTGGTGGTCCCAGCAGGGCCACCTGCAGAGCCCTGAGAGGGAGAGGAGCAGCTCCTTCCCTGCTAGCATATCCTTGACAGGTCCATCCATCATCTCCTGAGCTCTGCCAGCTTATTAGCAGATGTTGTCCTGTCCCCAGAGGATGGAGAGGGAGTGAAACAAGTGGAGCGAACTCCTGATGGTTGGCACATCCCTCCAGTTCACTGTTCCTGAGACAAACCTGCTGCTCCAGGCTCCTTTGGGCATGAGAGTGGGACTGGTGGGCTGGGAAACAGGCAAGGTGTCAGTGCAGGGTGGGAGGATCAGTGGAAGCCCCATAGGACACACCCAGACAGGTCTGGGGTGATCACACGTGTGTGATCAGAATTAGAGATGTGCTCTGCCCAGCACAGGGGCAGGCTGGGTGCTGTAGGCTCTGCTGATGACACTGGGCTGCAGGGAGAATGTGGTGTACAAATTTTGAGCTGGGTGGCAGGTGTAGGGCTGCTCCTGTCCCACCTGCACTGCAAAACCACTCTGTGCATGTGAGATCAAGCTGCAGGGACAGGCAGGCAGGGCTGGCTGTACAGGGTGGCACTAGGGACACAGCAGCACTGCTGGTGGCTCACAGAGAGGCAGGACTTGAGATCCTCACAGCAAGGGTGTCAATCACATAAAATAATGGGAATAAAAGAAACCCTCACCTTCCCCAGAGCTCCAGGGAGGGCACTTCTGGCAGGTGGCTGTAGTTGACTGCCATGAAGACAGCAGAACAAACCTCTCTGCTGGGTGGCTGCAGGTTTGGGAGGCTTCTGTGTGTGCCACAACCAGGGCTGTGGAGCCCAGTGTGTTTTAGACCTGGTGCATTGGATTGAATTTTTCCTGCTGGTCACTTCTCTGCTGTTTGCTCTTCCTGGAACTAACCTGGTAAGTCCTGGCCTTCCACATGTCACTAGTGTGACATGAGAGAGCTCAGTCCCAGAGCAGGGTTGCCTGGCATCCTGAACTGAAGGTGTTTTATTCCATATGCAGGTTTGAGCTGGTGCCTCTCCCGTGCCAGTGGAAGGCTTTGCACTGCTTTGTGTGTCCTGCTTTCCTCTGAAGTGGGCACTGGGACACTCAGAGGTGCTGACCCCCTGATCAGTGCCTGTCAGTGCTCCCCAGCCCTCCCTGCCTACTCATGCTGTCCACCAGCCAGGAGCTGGCTCCCCATGGCTCTGCCCTGGTGCACAGATTCACCTGTAATTTGTCATTTAGTGTAATTTTCCCCTTGAGTGCATCTAAAATAATTGTGACTCATTGCTACAGGTAATTAATGGGATTTTTACAGCATTAAATGCTAAGTGATTACAATTGCTCCATGCAAATCTGCTGTGCTTCATGTTCCCATCCTTCCTGCTGCCTGTCTCTCTGTACCTGAGGTGGCACTGATTTCTCTGCCCTTAATTAAATAGTGGTGCAGGGAACCACTCTGGTGCCTCTGGAATCACAAGCTGCTGGTTGCTGCATGGGTGGAGATGGTGGAGGTTTGCAGTCCAAGGGACATTTATACAAGTTAAAGGCAGCAGTTCCTGCCCCTGCCCAGCACTGCCTGGGGCTGTTCCATTGCTCAGCTCCCATCCTGCTCATGCAGTGTCTTCATCCTTTCCCACGCAGGAAAGCTGGGAAATTTTCCTTCTTCTGATTTATTTTGGAGTTTGGTTGGTTTTTTTTCACCAGCTGGCTGTCCCCCAGGTTTGTCCCCACCTGAGAACAGGGTGTATCTGTGCTCATCTCAGTCTTACACCCAAAACCAGACTGGGGGAGCTGCATCAGTGGACACTTGGCAAGGGTGGAGTCCCTGAATCTCTTGGTATCACCAGGACCAGTCAGCACCGGAGCCTGCCAAACGTCTCACGCTGGTGCAGCTGGAAATGGACAGCAAACCTCCCCTGAAATCTCCATCCCTGTGCTCTCTCCTGATGCCCTTGAGAGGTGAAAGGTGCCAGAAGAGCTGTGGGACAAAAGCAGTCCCAAGCTGCTACAATTTCACATCTGCCTTCCCTTGCATCCCCACGTTTGGGCATTTCTGCTCCTTGGGAAAATGGAGGAGCAGAAATTTAGGAACAAATTCTGGAGCTGCTGGCCTTTGCTGTACCAAATTTGACACCAGTCTGTGACACCACCTCTGGCACAAGCAGCACCTGTTTGTCCTGCCAGTGATATCAGTCCCCTGCTGTTAACCCAGCATTTGGTGTAAAAGTGCCACAGAAAGTGGTGACAGAACCTCAAGAGGGACCAGCAAGTGCTCCCCACACCAGAGATGTGTGACTGCAGCACTGTTCAGCTGCCATTGCTGGAGTGGCTCAGTTATAAAAAGGCCCTTGTGTCACTGTGCAGTGTGTGATCGGTGGAATGTGCTGGAAGCATCAGTCCAGGGAGATCTGTGGCAAGAGAAGGAGTGTTATTAATACAAAAACAAATCAGCACCTTGAAACAAAACAAACAGCATGGAGGCACCCAGCCCACTGAGGATGCTGGATCACAAAAAACCCCTTTTACATGCCTGAAAGCAAAGATTGAGGCTGTATGCAGATCTGGCCACTGGAGGTAAAGATGAGAAAATGAAGGTATTAGTACCTCAGTGGGGAAATAGAGAGATGAGTCAGAGTCAGTAATAATCATTGAAACACTGGAACTGGTCATAAAAGTCCCTCATGAGTACAGGGACCCAGCCAGAGCCTGCTTTCCCTCATTTAGAATCTAAGCCTGCAGGAGAGGGCAGATCCTCCCACCCCCAGACAGATACCTGACATGCCACATGTCACTCTTGCACAAATCGATTTTTTAACGAGAGACAAGCTGTTTGTTTGTGTGACAAATGATCCACCCGAGGGGCTGCTGGGAGAAAGGGAGGATGAAGCACAGCAATGCCAGACCTGGCGTGGGATGAGCTCCTGCAGCAGGAGGAGGCAGAGGAACTGCAGGCAGGTTGTATTGTCAGGAAAAAAACTTTTTTCCAAGGCTGTCTCATTTGGCCTGAGTGTCCCTCTGCTCTAGAGAGAGGGCAGGGGGTGTGCGGTGCCTTTTTGCTGTACCATGCAACAAGAGAGGCTCTTTCCCTGTTGTTCTGTGCTTTGTTGCTCTATGTGGAAGCACCTCAGGGTCCTGCAGAGGGTCATGTACCATGTCTCAAAGGTGGAGATTTAATTTCTGAAACCTCCCACACAGATGCTTTTGGGAACCTGGGTACAGCCAGTGTTTGTGGCAATCACTGTGAAGTGAGGATTGTAAATTTGCCCCATAAATGGTATTTTGGAATAGCTGCCAATAGATTTCCAGAGCTGCATGGTTTGATCCTTGCAGTGCTCCCTGTCCTGTGGGCAGACAGGGGCTGGGCAGCAGGCACAGGAGCACCTGGAGCTTTGCAGGCAGCTCCTGGACAGCAGAGACACCCAAGTTTGGTGGTGGAGCAGTGGGGGACGGGTGTCAGGGTGGCAGTAATGCAGCTGGGGGAGCACAAGTTTCCACAGAGCCCAGTTTCCAGATGAGCAGCTGGAGGAGACTCACCAGGTGCAGGTGCTGGTTTCCTGTGCACTACACGAGAGCTCAGCTGAGCTTTGTGCTGGTGACATCTCTGAGCTGTGGGATGATCCTCATCCAGGCACATCCCTCTGACCTGCCCCTTCTCTCTGCAGCCTGCCAGCTGGGATTTTACAAATCAGCCCCTGGGGACCAGCTGTGTGCCAAGTGTCCCCTGCACAGCCACTCGGAGAGTCGGGCAGCTCGCGTGTGCCGCTGTGACAGCAGCTTCTACCGCGCCGTGCAGGACCCTCCCTCGGCCGCCTGCACACGTGAGTAACCCCTGAGTAACTGCTGAGTATCCCTGAGCATCCCCTGAGTAACCCTTGAGTAACCCCTGAATAACCCCTGAGCATCCCCTGAGTAACCCCTGAGTAACCCCTGAATAACTCCTGAGCACCCCTGAGTATCTCCTGACCATCCCCTGAGCACATCTTTAGTAACCTCTAAGTACCCCCTGAGCATCCCCTGAGTAACCCCTAAACACCCCATAGCATCTCCTGAGTAACCCCTGAGCATCCCCTGAGTACCCTCTGAGTAACCCCTGAGCATCCTGAGTACCCCCTGAGCACCCCTGGCTGCCCTGTGCCCAACTGTGCTGCCCTGGGACACGTGTCCCATCCTGGGACCTGGCTGCTGCTCCTGGCTGAGCCCAGCGCTCTCCCCTGGCCCTGTGCCTGCTGCCCAAGGTGCTCCACCAGCTCTACAACCCCGAGTCTCTGTCTGGCATGGAAGCTGAGAGCCCCCCTTAGCTGCCGTCCCTCAGTACCTCTGTGTCACCCCCATCCTGCTGCTCCCCAAACACCACTGACCAGAGAATCACAGAGTCATTAAGGTTGGAAAAGCCTCTGTGTTCATCAAGTGCATTCATCAGCCATCACCCATGTTCACCTCTAAACCATACCCCCAAGTGCCACATCCACACAATTTTTTCAACACTTTCCAGGCATGGTAACTCTACCATTTCCCTGGGCAGCCTGTTCCAGTGCCTGACTGTCCTTTCTTTGAGAAAATTTTCTCTAATACCCAATATAGCCCTATCGTGGCACAGCTTGAGGCCATTTCCTCTTGTCCTGGTACCTGGGAGAAGTGATTGACCCTCACCCCAGCTTTCCTTTCCCAGAAGTGCAGTTGGTCAGACACCCTGGGCAGCCATGGGGTCAGTGCAAGGGCTGTTGTGCTCTCCTTCTCTGCGGGTGGACAGTGACACCAGGGTTTGTCACATGGGCTCAGCTCAGCTCTGCAATAGACTGCTTTGAGGGGCCCAGTGCTATTAAAAGGGGACAAGGCCATCCCAGGAGGAGTCCTCCTTTCTGCAGTTGGTCCAGGAGGACAGACAAGTGTGGCATTGCTAGCTGAGGCCAGGCAGAAGGAGGGAAAAGTAGTGCCTGACTTGTGTTTCCCTAAGGAATACCCACCCAAGTTTCTTAATCCACCAAGGAAATGTGTGTTCACTTTTCCCTTTAGGTGAGCATATCCAGCTCATCAACTGTGGCTCTCTCCCCAAATCTTCATGGTTCACCATAGCTTCTGGCTTCCCCCAGAGCTAACATCAGCTCTTGCTGTGTGGCATTTGGCATCCTGATCCAGACTGTTTTACCTCCAAGGCGTTTCACCCTGAGCCCTGCCCGTGTCTTTTTTTGTCTCAGGTTCTGCACATTTTCTGCTCTGGGCAGTTCTGTGTCCCTTGCAGCAGTGTTTGTGCACTCAGGTCCTGCTGCCCTAGGCACACCTCCATTGGTCCCACTGTACTGGTTTGAAAGCAAAACCAGAGAGAGACTCCGAGTCAGAAATACAATTTAATAGGAAAAAAAAAATATATATGCAATAGTAGAAAATAAAAAACCACTGGCAGAGTCAGAATACAACCTGAGACCCCGCTAGTTAGGGTGGTGGTAGCAGTCCAGATGAAGTGGTCTTGTTGAAGTAGTGATCCCATAGAAGGGTCTGGTATCTCTTGTCCTCTAGAAACCGGTGGGTAAGAGCTGCTTGTTCTGTCCCAAACCCCAGATGATATCCATGTGGGGATGCTTGGCTCCTCTCCCCTGAGTGGGGCAACTCCCACAGGGAGTTATCAATGAGTCATGGGCAAGGCATTGATGGGCCCATTAACAAGAGATAGTCCGGAGGAAGAAGGCAAGGAAAACACACGTTAACAGGAGATAGTCCAGGGCAAGGAGGCAAGGAAAACTCCCATTAACAGGATATAGTACAGGGGAAAGAGGCAAGGGAAACACCCATTGATGGGAAATAGTCTGGGGAAAGGAGGCAAGGAAAACACCCATTAACAGGAGATAGTCCAGGGGAAGGAGTCAAGGAAAACACTGCCCTTCCTGGTTTCAGCAGTTCATGAAGATGGTGATAGAATACATATTTGAGGAGTATATACATAATTGAGGAGTAAAGAATAGTTCATCAAAATTAGCTAACCAAGCCAATAAAGAATGCCTGACATTTACTGTGCTTGCAATCAAGAAGAGAGGCAGACTAGTTTGCCAAACTTGCAAACAGGGTGAGGGGTGCAGAGCTACCAGTGATAAGTGATAAATCCAATACCCTGAACCAGCAAGAACTAATCTCGAGGCCTAAAATGTGCCCAAGAGGCTAAGGTGCAAGCTCCAAAGACAAAGTTGAAAAGTTCAAGTGCAATGAAAGGTTTGGAAGACTTCATCAGAGACCCATGACGATCCCCAAATTAGGGAAACACAAGCACAAAAGGACTGTTAGTTCATTTTAATACAAAGCAAAGGTAAGCAAGACTAGTGGAGGCTAATACATGAATATGCATTAGACATATTGTATAATCCTAAGCTTTCAAAAATAAATAGAGTAGTAGTTTAAAGTTTCGAGGTGCTTTGAGAAGAGCTATCTCCCATGCACCTCAGCACTAAATAAATGCATACCTACTTTAGAACTCTCATTTCTCATGAGTTGTAAAGTCTTTTCCGCCTATCAGGCACATCTTTACATTGTAACCTAGGACACCCATGTTGGGAAGGATGAATCAGGAAAACCTTATAAATATGATTGCCTAGCAAAAGATTTTGAGAATATGGAAACCAATAGCGAGATTGAAATGAAAGGCATCTTTGAGATACCCAACCTTAGTTACTAAATAACTAGAAGACAATAGGATAGCCAGCTGAAAGTAATCCTCTCTTGATTGAACAATGCCTTCTGCTGGAGAGCAGGATCAAAAGTCAGAGAAGACCCTGCTAGCCTGGCAGAAGGGGTCCAAAGTATAGTTCTTGGGGTTTAAAGTGTAACACAGTACAGTAATGTAATGATTCCTACAGGCTGTATGTAAATGCTATAGGATTTGTATCTTGTATTAGATTGGTTAGTGGAAATTAGAATATTCAACACAGAAGAAGATTTATTGTATTGCAATGGGAACATTGATACTCTTACCTCTTACCTTTTACCTCTTATTTCCCTCTTACCACCCTCTTACCTCTTACAACTCTTAGCCCTCTAAACTCTCTCTCTTACTACCTCCCACTCTCTTACTGCCCTGCGGCGAGCTGCAACTGGCAGCTCCCAGCATGGCCCTCTTTACTCATACTCTTTGCAATAAACCACGCATTTCAAGACCTGCCTAAAGGAATCTCTCCATCCCAGCTATCCTGCCCACTGTCACCTCCTACAGTCTCCTACACACCCACACTCCACCATTCCCAATACTCCACCAGCCCTTGCTCTGCCACAATCCCTGCGTCTCTTCCAGGGCCTCCCTCTGCTCCGGTGAACCTGATCTCCAGCGTGAACGGCACCTCGGTGACCCTGGAGTGGGGCCCACCGCTGGACAAGGGCGGCCGTGCAGACATCGTGTACAACGTGCGGTGCCGGCGCTGCGCGGGGGACGCAGGGCCATGCGAGGCATGTGGCAGCAGCATCCGCTTCGTGCCGCAGCAGATGAGCCTGGTGCAGGGAGCGCTGACCGTCACCAACCTGTTGGCACACACCAACTACTCCTTCTGGGTGGAGGCCGTCAATGGCGTTTCTGACCTCAGCCTGGAGTCCAGGAGAGCCGCAGTGGCCAACATCACAACAAACCAGGCAGGTAGGAGGAGCAGACCCACCCTCCAGGCTTGGCTCGTGGGGGTGTGGCATGATCCGCTCAGCTCCAGTGAGAGTTGTGATGGTTCATTCGACTCCAGGGTGCAAAAGACAAACAACAAGGGACTCAAGTTTTCTTATTCAGCAAGCCACAATGCACTTTATGGAGTGCCAACAGCTCAGTTTATGATAGAGGGGAGAGAGAGAAAAGGGAGAAAATGTAAAAGGGGAGAGGGAGAGAGAAAAAAGATGGGGCGTCATCCTTGAGTCATGCTGATGATAAACGTGTCTTCCGTCCATGGGAAGAAGGAAATCTCGAAGAGTCTCTTCAGAAAGTACAATAATTTCACAATTATAAGCCACACCTGATTATAACCCGCGCTACTAGGGTAGACTGGATTCTTCAGTGAAAAAGGTGTGGCTTATAATAGTGAAATTACTGTAATAATTTTATAGTTTGTTTCCAAGGTGAGTGGCCTCTGGCCAAAAGGTGGAGAGATTTATGGACTATTGTGTTCAGAGACCCGTGGCTTCAAAAATTAGATGCAGGAACAGAACACTATAACCAGTAAACTGCTCGAGAGCAGTGTACCATGGCAAGCACCAAGTGCACCTGTACACAGTCCCTTGGCAAGCATCCACCTTGGCCAGGCCTGGCAGCTCCTGTCCTAAGTGAGTGGTAGGAGTCTCAGAGTCTCAGGATCTCTGATGATGGTCGTGAGGCAGGTCGAGTGATCTTCAGACCGACCCTTACACGGTGATGCTGATGTGGCTCAGGCATTCATCCAGCTGGTGTCTGCAAGTCAGAACCTGCTCTAGCAGTGAAGGACTGGTTTAGTGATGGGCTTGGGATGGCTGAGAAATGGGACCCCTGTCCTCTCTGCTGCTGGAGGTGGGTTCAGGGAGCTGGGATTGGCTGGGGATAAGTGTCTGCCCAAGGTAACTCTTGCTTTTCTCTACTTCTGCTTCATGGTGTTTTCTCCATTCCCTTCACTTCAGCTTGAAGTCACTGTTGGAGGCTCCTTTTCTTCAGGAGGCAGGGGACATGGAGTACACTTGTTTATTGACAGGAACACTAAGTGGAGCATGAATATTTCAGGCTGATCCTCCAGTCTTTTGTCTTTTCCCAGAGGGCCTGGCAGCAGTTCATACTCTGCTCTTGTCTCACACGGATGCCAGGCCCTGGCAAGTGACAGCAATGTTTGCTGGGAAAAGTCTCTCCCATGCATGTCTCACCTTTGCAAATTCCTCACTGCAAAATGACCTTTTCCCAGGAAATTCGTCTGAGCAGTGCTCTAGCCCAGCTAGGACAGGACTCTTCCATGGCACTTTTCCATGGAGCACACACTGTGGGTAAAGAGATCAGAGCAGGAACTTACCCTCCTTGTCAGTCCTCCCAGTAGGAAATGAGCCCACAAGAACTTCCCATGGTGCAGAGCCCTTCTGCTCTCGTGGCAGGGGTACCAGTGGGAGAAACCTGGGGAGCCTTGCTGGATAGCTCATGGCTGGCATGAGAACAGGTCCCTTTGTCACTGATGCCAGCCTGGAGCACTTCTGCAGCACGTGGAAATGGCTCAGTCCTGCTGGCTTGATCCCTCATAATCCCTCCAAGTGCTGATGAGCTGCCTCAGCCTGGTGCCTCAGAAGGAGATGCTCTCAGGAAGTGCTGAATATTCCTATTTTAACCAATCAGCTGTAAAATGGATTCTGAGCAGGTGCTGTGAAAGAAGCGAGGTTGGGAATTTGGTGCTCCAGCTGCTGCATGTGGCAGAGCCCCCTGCCCTCCAGGGCTGAGGGACCCTGACACTGCATGGAGGGACCTCCTGGGTGCTGGTCATCCTTGTCCCCCAGCCCCAATGGCTGAGCGTGGTAAGGCAGATGCAGCACAGATTCCCTGGGCTGTTTGGAGTACAGCATGCTCGTGTTTAACTGATTCCCACCATCCCACCCTGACCCATCTCCCCACGGTGCTCTGTACCAGCAGCATTTTCTGCTTCTCAGAGGAGCCAGCCCCAAAGGGCTAAAACTGCTGCCTGCCAGTCCCCGGGTGTCCGACTGCTGCTGCAGCCCCTATGGCCTCTTTTGGTCTCTGTGCTACTCTGGTGACATCCCTGCACTGCAGCCATGGCCAGCTCTGTCTTCCCTGCAGCTGCCACATCCCATTTTTCACTTGACAGTGAAGCTCACGAGTGGGGCCTGGAACCTTCCCATGAGCCAGACACAGTGGCTGTACCTGGCCATCCCAGCACCCACTACACTCTGGGGAACTTCCAGTGGATAGTTTCCCAGTAGCAAAAGAGGCTGGTGAGTTGGTTCCTCCAGCTGTGACAGCTACAGGTATAAGAACTGGTTCAATGACTCCCATCTCAGGACTGGGAATGACAAATATCCCAGGGCAGTAGAGCACCCCCAAGGCACTTGTAGACTGGTGCTCAGATCCTGACAACGCTTATCAACTCCTCTTTACCTCTCCCCTGACCCTCTCCCTTTACCCCAGGTAGAAAAAGAGGGGACAGAGGGATTTCCATGACCTGCAGCCTGGTCCTTCTCCTTTCTGGCTCCAGATCACAACAAATCTCCAGTGTCCCCTGCTGCCTGTGCTGGGACAGTGCCCTCCTCTCTCATCTTCCCAGAGCTGCATTACTCCATGGAAAAGAGACTGACGCAGCCCAAACAAGGAAAAGCCTGTTTGCAATCCCCATCACAGCACTCATCTCCACATGGGCTTTAATTAAACCAGAAACCTGGTTTAAGCCAGGAGCTCTGCCTGGGTCTCTGATTCCACCCTTCCCTCTTGCTGTCTCTCCCCCTCAGCAGTCACCTAACCCCTGTGTCTGGTCCCCAGCCCCGTCACAGGTGGTGGTGGTGCATCAGGAGAGCACAGGCCAGAACAGTGTCACCTTGCTGTGGCAAGAGCCAGACCAGCCCAATGGCATCATCCTGGAGTACGAGATCAAGTACTACGAGAAGGTAACGCTGTTGTTTCCCAGAGAGGCCCCTCTGTCAGCCAGCCTTGCACAGGGGCTGCTGTGGGACACTCTGTGGTCACTGTGCTGATGCAGAGAAAGTTTTATTGTTGATTTTCCCCAGGACAAGGAAATGCAGAGCTACTCAACTCTGAAATCCAAGAGCACCACTGCCATCATCTCTGGGCTCAAGCCTGCAACCCGCTACATCTTCCAGGTGCGGGCTCGCACCTCTGCCGGCTGCGGGCGGTTCAGCCAGACTGTGGAGGTGGAAACGGGGAAGCCGGGTGAGTGTGTGCAGGTCTGGGGTGTGGGAAGTGTGGGACAGGGAGCACAGAGCCTGCTGATGCCCTTCTCTGTGGCCATTGTCCCTCTGCCACACAGGGAGGGGCTCTGGAGGGACATCCCCCATGGTTTCAGCCTGCAGGGATTGCTTGAGGCTGCATTCCTCACGTGGTTGGAACAAGAGGAAACAAACTCAAGTTAAAACATAGTTTAGGATAATAGGGAATATTTCTTCACTGAAAGAAGTGGCTGCCCAAGACAGTGGTAGATTCACCATGCCTGGAAGTGCTCAATAAATCCGTTGATGGGGCACATGTTTAAGTGATGGCCTTGGCCATGCTGGGTTAATGGTTGGACTCAGTGATCTTAGAGGTCTTTTCAAACCCTAATGATTACATGATTCTGTGCTTATACATTAGAAAGAAGAGGGAGGAAGGATATAGCAGTTAGGGCAGGGAAGACCTGGAGAGGTCCTGAGGCTCCATTCTTCTCTCTGTACTGATTTGCTGTGTCACCATGGCTTTCTCTCCTTGGTTTCCCTACATGTAAATGGTCCCTATACACTGGGAAAGCCTCAAAACTGGGAATAGGTGGGACAGTGCTTCATCATAACCCCATAACCCCATTGTCAGCCAAGGTTTATCTCTGAAGACCATGGGGTAGGGTCCATTCCTGAGCTGAGCAGTGCATTCCCCGTCCAGCTCAGCCCCTTCCTACCCTGCTCTTCCCAGTGTCTCTCCGGTACGACACGATGACCATTGTCTGGATCTGCCTCACACTCATCACTGGCCTCGTTGCCTTGCTGGTGGTTCTGATCTGCAAGAAGAGGTAAGGGTTTTGTGGAGGCTGCTGGGGTTTTCTGGAAGTCTCCATCAGGGTCAGGAGGGATGGGAGAACTTGGGCACAACTTTTTCTCCTTTTGGACCGTTCATAGGTCCCGGGTTAATAAGCAGCCAAGAGACTTCATTTAAGTGTCACCACTTTCCCTGAGGCAGAGCCAGTTTCCAGGTCTTCCCCTCATGCCAGCAGGCTGAATAGTAATAAATCAGTATACTATAATATATAATATATGGAATATCAGTGGCATGAGCAATAGCAATACCAGTACCAGAACTACTACCAGTACAAGAGCTGACTGGATAGACTGGTGGGTAGGTCAGGAGTGGAGGGATCATTTCTACAGCAGACAGATCCAGGGGAGACTGTGTGCTCTGTATGAGCATGGCTGAGCCAGGTATGTGGGGCACACCTGCTTTTAGCACTGCCAAGCCTTGGGGAGCACCTGGAGATTATTTTGATCCAGACCAAAGTGTCAGACCAGTAAGATGCCAGGATGCAGCTGGTGGATGGCCAAGTGTTTTTTCTGGCAGCCCACAGCCTCATCATGCACTGCCTTCTGCCCTGCTTTTGGAATGCTGGTGGGAGTGAGGGATGGAGGATTCTGTTCTGTCCTGGTTTGGAGGACAGGAATCTGCTAAGAAAGGCAGATTCTCTATGAAATGGAGAATGTAAACCTCCTCTTTCCGAATTATTATAATTTTGAAATTAACGGGCTCTCAGGCAAGGATATGGGAATTAGGGATAACAATTCTTTACCATGAAAATTAAAATAGAAATACAGTACTACAAGGAACAAACTCAAAACACTGACAGAGCCAGAATCCAACCTGACACCCTGTCAGTCAGTCAGGGTGTTGGCAGCAGTGCCATTCAATGGTGGCTGCATCCTCCTGCAGTGACAGATGTGGTTCAGTTGAAGCAGTGCTCCTGTAGAAGATGCAGTTTTCCTCTGAAGGTCCAGTGATGATGTGGAAGGGTCTGTTTTTTCCTCTTGAATCCAGTGGAAAAAGGCTGCTTTGGTGTTCCAAATCTCAGATTTTATCTAGGTAGGAAATGCTTGGCTCTTGCCCCTGGCTGGAGCATCTCCCAATGGGATGATGGAATTTTATCAGTCATGCAGTGGGACTCAATGGCCATTAACAGGAGACATCTCCTGGAGGAAGGATAGGTTGTGGAAAAGATAAAGAACACTGCCCCACCTGGTTTTTAACAGATGGCCCATTAGCAGGAGATATCTCCCACAGAGACAAGGATTGCTGCACCACCTGGTCTCTACAGATGGTGATAAAATAGATACATTTGACCACATCCTGTATTGCAACCCAAGACATGTTCTGACCCTTGTCCTCCCATGGCAGGCACTGTGGGTACAGCAAGGCTTTCCAGGACTCTGATGAGGAGAAGATGCATTATCAGAATGGACAAGGTAGGACACTGTAGGAAGGACCCCTGCCCCATGGAGGTCGTTATAGGCTGTTACCCCCAGACACTGCTGTGGTTTCTAGGGGGAAGGGGTTTGCCTCCTTCTGGGAACATGTCTTAGGAGACTTGAGTGGGTGATCTGATCCCAGGTAATGGGGCTGAAATGTTACACAGTGTGCACTGAGAGTTCAGCAGGATCATCCCAGAGAGCAGCAGGGCAGGAGCAGGACTGGGGGGTGATGGAGTGGGACAGGAAAACACCTGGGCAGCGAGGTCCTGAACTGCTCTGAGGACACTGCTGGTCCAAAGAGTGACTCAATGTTCCTGTGCTGTGGCTCCTCAGCCTGCCCTGCCCAAGCTCTGCCCTGCTGCTGGGTGTCCCTGCTCCCAGCAGGGCTGCCTGACAGTGCTGATCTCCTCTCTCCACTTTGAAACCTGGCAGTGAAGTTCCCAGAGTCCAAGTTCTACGTGGACCCGCACACGTATGAGGACCCCTGTCAAGCTGTGCATGAGTTCACCCGTGAAATAGAGGCCTCCCGCATCAAGATTGAGAAGGTCATTGGGTCTGGTGAGTCCTGGGGCCCAGCTGCCTCTTTGCATCGTGTCTGCTCAGGGAAATCCATGATCTGAGGGTGTGCTGTGCCCCTGGATCAGAGCTGTGCTCAGCAGGGCTTCATCTGCTCCTTATCCTGGGGTAGAATGGGCTTTGGGGGAGTGAAATAAACCCTTTGGAGCAACCTGCTGCAAGGGCCTGCTCATCAGCAGGTGTGGCACTGGTGGCTCCTCTGACACAGCAGATGGCTCAGCCTGTCCCCATGGGTGTTCACACGTGCACCCATGAAAAAACCCAGGGTGACAAGATGCAAATGGAATTGCAAGCAAAGTGGTACATTTTCAGAACAAAAGGGAATTTTGCATAGGAACAGGGGCTTTTGGGGAAGCACAGCGCAGAGATGGAACTTCACCAGCAGCACCCTGAGGGCTTAACCCAGAGGAATGATGAGGGTCATCCTGTCTGCTCTGAGGCTCCCAAATTTGTTCATTAAAAGCAATAAAGCAAGTGCCACTGTAATCACTGCCCTTGGCCCACTGCCTTCAGTGACAGCCACCAGAGACAGGTGGTTTTTGATGTTCCCACTCTTCCTGAACTGGGAGCGAGAGCTAAGCAATCATTTCAGAGGGTGAATCCTGGAGGGGTTGGAGGGGATTGAAATCCAGATTGAAAACCAGAGGGGCTGGGGCATGCTGTGAGTATGCTGACAGACTGGATGATCCATGGTGTTGGTGGGTGAGTGCAAGAAGCTGAGGAGTTCTCCATGCTCCCACTTTGCCTTGCCTTGCAGGGGAGTCTGGAGAGGTGTGCTACGGCCGCCTGAAACTGCCAGGGAAGAGGGAGATTCCTGTGGCCATCAAAGCTCTGAAGGCAGGCTACACAGAGAAGCAGAGGAGGGACTTCCTGAGTGAGGCCAGCATCATGGCACAGTTCGACCACCCCAATGTCATCCACCTGGAGGGGGTGGTCACCAGGAGTATGTGGCTGGCAGGGGAGGGAGTGTATGGTCAGGCAGAGCTGGGAAGCATCTCCCTGTGGGAGATGGGGATCAGGGTTCACTTTGGGCAAACTCCATCCTGCACTGCCTCAGTGGCTTTTCAGATTTGTGCATTTACCTTCTCTTCCAGGACAAACTTCCCCATCATGCTCTGCACTGTGCTCCAGATCATTGTTGGTTTGGGACATGTCCTACTCAAAGGCATTTATTTTAAAGGCTGCCTGTACTGAATCATAATTTGAAGTCTTCCTCCAAAAAGGCACATTCTGATGCAAAGCCTTACACTAATGGCATGCAAATTCCAGCAGGGTAACAAAACTGACCCAGCCATACCAACAGCACCTGGAGGGAGGGGTTCCTGTCTGGGTTGTTGCCACATCCCCATTGTCGGGCCAGTCCTGCCCAGTGCTGGGGTGACACCAGTCTGAGAGTCTGCAGAAGACCCACAGACCTGAATTCATGTCTCTCCCAGTAAAAACTTGGCACTGGGCTTCCTGGAAGGAGGTGACTTTTCTGCTAACTTGACCTCCCTTGTCTTCTGCAGGCAAATTGGTAATGATTGTTACTGAATACATGGAGAACGGCTCGCTAGACACCTTCCTCAGGGTAAGGAGAGTTTGTATTTTCATTCACTGCACGTCCTGGGGCTGGTTCCTGCTCCTCAGCCTCACTGAAACCCCTCTGTTAGAGAGAGCTGTGGGTGCTGGGCTCTCATCTCTCCAACAGGCACAGGCTCCAGGCATCACGTCTGGCTCCCTGGGGTGACTCTGCAAAGGCAGGGACAGCTGCCTGAGCACATGTCAGGGGCACTGAGAGGGCAGGAAGTGGACAGGGGCACAATCAGGAGGCACTGGGGTCAGAGGAGCTACTAAGCCAAAGATAAGAGGCACTGATTTAATGACAGCAGCACCAACAGGACGGTGCTGAGTGCCACAAGCAAACTCTGGGTTATTTCCTTTCCAGAAACACGATGGGCAATTCACCATCATCCAGCTGGTGGGGATGTTGAGGGGCATTGGGGCTGGCATGAGGTACCTGTCGGACCTGGGCTACGTGCACCGGGACCTGGCAGCCCGCAACATCCTGGTCAACAGCAACCTGGTGTGCAAGGTGTCGGATTTCGGCCTCTCCCGCATCCTGGAGGACGACCCCGATGCTGCATACACCACCACGGTGGGTGGCTGACATCAGCACAGGTCTCTGCTGATGGTTGTTGTCCCAGGCCACTGACACATGGAGAAGTCACCGAGTCTCAAGCCCAGATAGGGCACTGTCACTTCCTGCTGGTATCGGGGCCTGCTGAGCCCTAATGCCTTGTCCTTCACACAGGGACACCCCAGAACTGAGTGTGCAGTGGGCAAAGAGCAGCAGGGAGGGAGGGTAGGAGTTACCAAACCTCTCCAAGTGCTCCCATGGGTGTGTGTGACTTCTGTGTCTCCACTGAAGTCCTTCCCTTGGCTGTGCAGCTTCACCCACTCCTCAGCCATCCTAGAGCCATCAATCCATAGTGGGGTGTTCTGATCCACCCTTCAGCATTGTGGCTGCACACTGATTTTTCCATGTGACTCTGCCTCATTCATGGATGTGGAAAAGGTGGGAATTGGTTTTGCAACCTGTGGTTTTATTTCATGCAGGAGCACTTTTGTTTGTGCAGCCACATGATTTTCTGGCCAACCTGGAAGATTTTCTGGCCAACCTGGAAGCTCTGTTTCTTGATGTCCTCCTCCATGGAAGTCATCAGAAGCAAAATGAAATACATTTCCATGAAATACATAGAATATGTTAAATAAAATGAGCTCTATTTGCTCTTCTCTGGCCATGAAAAGAATTAGTGTGCTCCCCTGGAACACACCTGGTGGACAGACTGTTCCTGATGGAGGCTCCAGTTTGGAGCTGTAGCAGAGGAGTCCGAGCATCATTCCTCAGAAATAGAAAGAGCTTCAGGCTCCTTTGGGGCAGCTGGTGCTGAACATGTCCCAGCAGAGCTGAGCTCTGAGGGATGAGTGCACCATAGCCTTCATGGTCTTTGCTTGTCTTCAGCAATGTGGGGAAGCTGAGCCAGAGGTGCTCACTGTGTATGTGTGTCTATGCATTCATGTGCTCCTTCTATCCCAAGAAATAGCATCGCATTCCAGATAATTTAACTCTGGGGAAGGTTCTACTGCTTGGTTTCTGGTGCTTTGAGGTACCTTGGTGCAGTGAAGATTGGATAGTGCATAGTGTGGGTAGAGCTGAACCACAAGGATGCAGTGGCAGAGTCAGGATCTCTAGTGAGGTCTCAGCCAGGGTATTTTGCAAATGAGGTTTCATTTGTAGTCAGAAACTTGTGTTCCTCCTGTGTTGTCTTCAACATGCTCAGGGGATTGCTTCCCCCAGGGAGCTCTCCCAAAACACACACTGTTCATCCTCAGTCCTTATCAAGGCGCGTGCCAGAGCAGGCAGGGCAAAGCTGGGTAGAGGCAACTTTCCCTATACAGGTGTCCCTGAATGGTGGTGGCACACCATTCCTGCTCCAGATGCTCTGGGAAGCCCACCTGATGTCCCCTACACTGCAACTTTCCTCTTCAGATGGCTGGCAATCACATTTCCAGCTTAAAAATGCTCTTAGTCCATATATTGCTGATTTTTGTCAGCATGGTCCTTCCATTGAATGCATCTGCCTTTTCAGTCCTTGCCTGTCCAGGCAGGGAAGGACAGGGAGCACACAGCCCATCACTCTCCCTGTCTGCTCAAGTCAGGCTCTGCTTGCACACAGAGGCAGCTCTGTGCTCTGGTAGCCCAGGGCTCATCCTCACCATTCTGAATTCCTGGTCTCTTGAGCACTGGGGACCAAATTGTGCATGAAGACCTTGCAAAAGAGCACAGTGTTCTCCTTGCTCTGCTGGAAACACCTTGCAGATGTCCTTCACGTACTCCTCTGGGCTTACCTTGTGCAGACTGCCTCCTCACTCCTTTTTACAAGATGCCACCCAGCTTTTCACTTGTCCAGCAGCTGTCCCAGCTGCAGAGCTGGGGGTGCTGAGCCCTGCCTGCTCTGAGCCTCCCCTCTGTCTCCCTGCCAGGGTGGGAAGATCCCGATCCGCTGGACAGCTCCCGAGGCCATCGCCTACCGCAAGTTCTCCTCGGCCAGCGACGTCTGGAGCTACGGCATCGTCATGTGGGAGGTGCTGGCCTACGGCGAGCGGCCCTACTGGAACATGACCAACCGGGACGTGAGTGCTGCCAGCCTGCCCTGCTCCTGCTGTCCCCAGAGAGCCTGCCAGGGACACAGGGAGCAGCTCCTGCTGTCCCCAGAGAGCCTGTCAGGGGAGCAGGGGCACAGGGAGCAGCTCCACTGTCCCCACATCCCCACAGGGCTGTGCACATGTCCCCTCTGTGGTGACACAGCCTTTGCCTTTGCAGTCCCATGGCTCCCAGGAGTGATCAGAGCTCATATATTGACCATCCTGCTGGCCCTTCCCAATCTTGCCCCGTTCTGAGGACATTGACCTGAGCTCCTGGTTCAGGGAGGTCACTGTGCCCTGTGGCTGTCCCCAGTCCTGCCTTTCTGCTAGCTGGAGAGATTCAGAAAATGTGCCACATTTCCCTGGAAGGGATCCATGGAAGTGGGGCTTCCATAGGGTCATTGCAGCCCCACTGCACCAGCCTGCCAGTTCCAGTGCTGGGTGTCCATCCCTTCCAGTTCCAGTGCTGGGTGTCCATCCAGTGCTGGGTGTTCATCCCTTCCAGTGTTGGGTGTCCATCCAGTGCTGGGTGTCCATCCCTGCCAGTTCCAGTGCCAGGTGTCCATCCCTTCCACTGCCCAGATGAAGCTGCTGAGAGCCTCAGGCTAGCACCACCCAGGCTTTGGGCTTGTCTGAGTTGTGCGGAGCCACTCTCACTTCAAGAGTAGCATAAAATCTGAAGGGGAATGTAGGTTATAATCCTGACCAATCCTGACCGCAACTTGAGGGCAAAATTTCCAAAAGGAGGCAGTAAAATGAGTATTTTGGCTCTGCAGAACCACAAAACTCATTTTTTTACCTCACAGGAACTATAAATCTCCCCCTGTGCTGGGAGTCCCCTCTCTTCCTATGTTTTTTTAAATTTTGTGGTGGTTTGGTGATAGCGGCCCATGAATGCAGTGGCTTACACTGCCTCCACACAATTCCTTCAAGCACCATTTCCTTCAGCCTTACCCATCAGTGCCATGCCCTAGCTGTAGAAAAACTTGAGTTTGAGTGCAGCCCTCCTGGCTTGTCTGCAGGAGGGAAGCGGCAATATTTTAGGCCACTGGACCACTAAACACTGGGCAACTCAACAACATTGTAGGCCACTGGACCACTCTGTTGTCACAGCACTGATTTGCTGTGTGTGTGATGCCCAGCCTGCTGCCAGCTGTGCACAAAGCCATCCACTCTTTCAGCATGAAGCTTGTGCACAGCCCTCTGCTCCCCACCCCACAGCCCCAGCAGCTCTCCCAGACCTTCCTGTGAAGAAGGAGGGAACCGGGGGGCTGGGAGCAGGCTGGGGTGCAGCTCCACTCCTTGCAGGTGATTAACTCGGTGGAGGAAGGATACCGCCTGCCCGCGCCCATGGGCTGCCCCAGCACCCTGCACCAGCTGATGCTGGACTGCTGGCAGAAGGAGCGCGGCGAGCGGCCTCGCTTCTCGCAGATCGTGGCCATCCTGGACAAGCTGATCCGCAGCCCCGACAGCCTCAAGTGCTCGGGCACCCTGCACAGGTGAGGGGCGCTGGGTGGGCAGGGGATGGTGCCTTGGTGCTGTCAGAGCATCTGGGTAAAGCGCTGTCAGTGTAGAGGCAAAGGCACTCTGCACTTCAGCAGGCTGATATCTCTTTATTGCCACATCACACTGTCTTTTGTACCCTCTGCACAGTTTACTGTTTCTTCATTGGTCACAATCAGTCACCATAACAATCACTGGCAGAGAGTTCCTCCCTGTTCCTCCCAGGACCTTTCTAAAAAGACTTTCCACAGCTGTGGAGTACTTTTTTTCCCAAGTTATCTTCTTTTCTCCTTCTTCTCTTCTTGGTCTCCATGCCAACAGCCTTGGACAGAGAATACTTCTCAAAACAAACCTCATTTATTAACCCTCTCTAACCCACAGAGCAGCTGTGGGTCCTCCTATAAAGCACGAGAGATGGGTTTTCATTTTCAGACTCGGTTGTTTATTAATTCTTATCTATAGTACAGTGAGTTCTACTGCACCTCTAGCTAACAAGCTAAAAATGACAACATAGAGCTGTATCTTGCTTGTTACAAGGTCTTTTAAGGCCTAATCAAAAACTAACATCTATATTATTTATACTTTTGACCCAATGACCAAACACCTGTGACCTGCAGCCTGGTACTCTCTATCCAGCCAAAACTACTGCCTGAAACCAAGAAGAAGGAATAAGAAGGAAGAACCAAGAACCTCCATCTTGTCCCATACCTCTTACTATATTCTAAACCCCCAAATTCCAAACCCTTCACCACATGATATTACACATTTCCATTCTAATGACACACCAGTGATTTTAACTCCATCACTCAAATTTGGAAGCCTTCTCCAAGGCCTCAAGTCACAAGCAGTGTTCTTTTGAGGGTGAGTGCAGAAAGCACAGAAAATTCAGAACTCCCACGTGTGGGTTGCAGGAATAAGGGATATTTCTGACTGGCTGCAGCACCAGTGGCTGCCCTTGGGAGTGTGGGCACACACAGGGCACGTGGGCACAGGCTGGGGTGGGCAGTGAGGAGCTTCCTGCACTCCCCCCATTGCTCCCCCCAGCATCCCTGCCTGGGAGAGCTCTCTCTGTGCTGCTCTGCAGGATCTGCAGGGTTACAGTTGTGTGCCCAGGTGGGCAAGAGGCCAATGGCATCTGGCCTGGATCCCTGGGTCAGGAATAGTGTGGCCAGCAGGACCAGGGCAGGGCACTGGGGAGGCCCCACCTTGAATCCTGGGGTGAGTTCTGGACTCTTCATGACAAGACAAAAATGGAGGGGCTGGAGTGTGTCCAGAGAAGGGAACAGAGCTGGGGAATGGTCTGGAGTACCCTGGCTCCAGCCTGAGGGAGCTGGGAGGGGCTCGGCCTGGGGAAAAGGTGGCTCAGGGGGACCTTCTGGCTCTGCACAACTCCCTGACAGGAGGGGACAGCCAGGCAGGCCTCTGCTCCCAGGGAATGAGGGGCAGGAAAAGAGAAAATGGCCTCAAGTTGTGCCATAGGAAGTTTGGGTTTGATTTTAGGGACTTTTTTTCACAAAAAGGGTGGTAAAGCTCTGGCACAAGCCAGGTGAAGTCCCCATCCCTGGAGGTGTGGATGTGGCACCTGGGGACATGGCTTAGTGGTAGCCCTGGCAATGCTGAGTCAACAGTTGGAGCTGATGATCTTAGAGGGCTTTTCCAACATTAATCTTTTCCTGATCCTGCAGTTGCATTCAAGGGGCCCTCACTTCCTGCTCACCTCAGACCAATCTTTCTCATTTAACCCCTTGTGTTCTGCTCCCAGGTTCACCACCCAGACACGCCTGGACAGGGGGCTCCTGGACCTGAGCAGCTGCCTGACTGTGGAGGACTGGCTGGACTCCATCCGACTGGGCCACTACCGGGACAACTTTGCCATGGCCGGGTACTCGTCCCTGGGCATGGTGATGCGCATGAACCTCGAGTGAGTAGCAGGGAACAGACAGCACTGGCTGTGTGTCCTGCACCCACCCAGCCCCAGACAGTGGCCCTCCTGCCTCAGCTGGCTTCTTCTAGCTGCTCCCTGGTGCCAGAGGTGTATCTCTGGGGCTTGAGGCTTGTCCAAGGCTGTGCTGAGCTTTGAGGGGAGGTGTAAACTCTGTGGTGGCTCTGCAATGTCACCATAGGCCCACAGGAGGTAATTGAGCAAAGTGCTCCAGAGGTCACCTAACACAACCTCCTGGTCACAGCAGGGTTAGGCGGGAGGTTGCTGTCTCCTTGAGCTTCTCATCTTTGTTTTCCCTGCAGAAGGCATCTCTGGACTGGAGTGTGGCTATGCTGTTCTGCACAGCTTCTCTAGGATCTCTGGGAAACAATCATAGCCAGGCATTACCTTGGAGCTTTGTCCTTTTGTGCACAGGCTCCCTGCTCAGTGCAGCCAGCAGGGAGACATCACTGGCAGGTCATTAACACATGATCAGAGCTGGGTTAAGCAAGGAGAGCCACAGAAGATCTGTCCCCCCACCCTCCCTTTGTAAGGAAATGATCTCCCACCTGCCTGGGGAGTTTCCAAGGTGGAGCATCCAAGCAATACCAGCAAAGAAGGCAACTCTGCCAGCTCCTGCCCTTATACCTGATACCTCCTTACACCCTTATACCTGCTTACATCCCTCATCCCTTGCTGCTACCAGTAATGACAGAGCTGGCTACAACCTGTTCAACCCCTGAGGAGTCTTGTTCCCTGCCCAAAGGCATGGAGCTGCTGGACAGGGGTTCCTGTGGCAGTGAAAGGGAAGGCACAGAGACAGAGGGTTGTGGTGTGCAGGGATCAGGGCTGTACATGGGACCTTTGCTCTGGGATTGAGCTCATACTGAACCTTGCTTCTCATGCACATCAGAGAATCTTTTGAATGGGGAAGGCTCATCATCCATCCGTCTCTCTGACTGGGTTATCTGAGGGCATCTCACTAAAACTGAATCCAATTTCACAGCATCGATCTTGTCACCTCCCAGCCTGTCAGGAGTGATGCTGCTCCTGCTCCCCAGGCTGTCACAGGGGCTTTGTCAGGAGGACATGCCCAAGGGAATGGCAGCTTCTCTGTGCCTGGGAGGATGCCTATGGAGCCTTGGCAGGACCAGCCTTGAGCTGCTGGGCAAGTGGAGAAGAGGCAGGCAGGGTTCCTGGGCTGGCCCAGGGGTGCAGTTGTCTCCCTGGAGAGTGGCACAAGTGTCTGACAGTGTTTTGTTCTGCAGGGATGTTCGGAGCTTGGGCATCACCATGATGGGCCACCAGAAGAAGATCTTGAACAGCATCCAGGCCATGAGGTCCCAGCTGCTGAACACAAATGGCCCCAGGAGGCATCTCTGACCACAAGCTCTGCAGAGCTGCAGCAGGCATTCCTCAACACTTACCCTGGCAAAGGGGCAGCAGGGGGGTGAGCAGGAACAGGGGCACCAGGAGCTGGAGCCCTGCCAGCATCTCTGTGATTTCAGCATTGGTGGAAACGTGGTATTCCAGATACCTTGGTGGTCCTGTTGCCTCCTTGGCACTCCCAAGAGGACACATCATGACTCTGCCATTTCCCTGTGGCTCTGGGTGTCTCCCAACAGCTCTGCAGGACAGGAGACAACTCCTCCAGCCAGTGGGATGGTCCAGCTGCTCCTTCAGGGGGAGGGGATCAGACACAGCAATAACCAGGAGCAGTGGCTGGGCTTGCCGTGGCACACAGCTCCTTTGGATCAGGCAGCTGAGGAGCTCCTTGGGTCTCTGACCTGAGCAGGGCTCCACACACTGCACACAGCAGGGACAGCCCTGTTTGCCACCCCTCCCAGCCTGCTCCAGCCTGGACCTCCTGGCCTGCACCAGCCTGAAGATGGCTTCATGGGCCACCTCTACCAAGAGCAGGAGGGCAGGGGACAGAATACAGGGTGGCAGTGCCAGGAACAGCTGGCTCTGCCTTCAGACAGTACTGCCCAGCTCAGAGGAGGATTGTCCTGGAGACTCGAGTGCTGGAGTGCTGCAGGACACTCTCCACCTCTTTAACCCACCAGTGCTATTCCTCCCCGATCCAGCACAGCCCTCCAGGCAGCTCAGACACATTTTCTAGGGCCACAAGCTCAGGTTTCTCTGCGAGAAGAATCATCCTGACCTCTCCTAGAACAGAGAGGAATGGGAGAGTGTGCTCCCACGTCACATAGGGAGGGACAGGAAACCATTCTTTGTTCTAGTATTGTCCCAGAGAAACCCAAGAGCTGTGCCATCACCTAGCTGCCAGGTCACCTGCAGAGAAGAGGTCCTGGCAGTATTTCCAGATGCAATCACAGCATCCTGTGGCTGGGGACAGGGACTCTGGAACAGATGATCTCACTGCTGGTGACTCCAGTGTCTGGGAGAGTGGTGTGTCCTCCACAGGAGCATCTCTCTGGGTGAGCTTGCCTGGTGCTGAGCAGTGGCCTCTGCAGATGTGAGGAGCTGGTCCAGAGGCTGAGCTGGGCAGAGGTGCAGATGAACTGGGGAGCGGGATAGGCTGTGAGCTGGGAGCTCCTTTCGGTGTAAATAAAAATTTCTATGGGTTTGGGAACTGTTTTACTGAAGTAGGATGTTAAGTACACAAAATGGTCTCAAAGCACAGAAGCCTCCGTCGTGGGGCTGAACTCACTGCAAAAAAAAAAAAAAAATCTGCTGGGAGCATGGCTGGGGTGAGGGGTGACAGGAGTGGGGCTGGAGGGGAGCCACACTCCCTGCAAGGTCCAGCCTGGCCCAGAGCACCCTGTCCTCATGGGCACAGCAAACCCAGCATCACTGCAATCAGTGCAGGTGCTGGTGGGATGCAGCCTCAGGGCTGCTCCTGCCAGGCCTGTTTGGGCACGGGCGGGGTGGGGGGCGGGTTAAAGCCATTTCTCAGCTGCAATAATCCTGGCTGAACCAGCCTGTGCAGGGCTGGCTTGGCTTTCCACGCAGAGCACTTGTGTCCTGCTGGATTCTCTGACTATGGCGGGCACTTTACTTCTTCCTATGGAAGCTTTTTGTAAGGGGGACAGAAGCAATGTGTTGTTTCATTTGTATTGCACCCTGTGTCCTGCACCCAGCCCTGGCACACTCCCTCCCCACGGCCAGCAGGTGAGGAAGCTCACCCAAGCCCTGCAGCACAGAGGGCTGGGTGCTGGCCCTGCCCTCTCTTCCCAACATTTGGGACTCTGTCGTGGACACACTGGTGAGAGCAGAGGTCAGACCAGTGCCACACCTGTGTCCCTGGGGTCTGCTGGGCAACCCCAGCCAGGTGGGCTGCAGGATCTGAGGCTGGGAGCTGCCAGATTGCCCCTTTCTAGGTGGTTCATGAGTCAGATCCTGCAGTGTGGGGTCACTGGGCTGCTCCTGGCTGTGGGGATGGTGGGACAGGGTTTGTCTTTTATGTTCAAAGTGTGCACTTTCTCCTGGACAATAAAAATCCCTCTTTCTGTGATCCATCTCCTTGCCTGTTATTGTCACTGTCACCACTTGCAATGAGGATAGGGGACACCCTAGCTGCTTCAGGGGAGCCAGCACTGAGATGCTCAGCTAGTCACCACCTCTCTTGCTCCAGAAAGCCTCCCACAAGTGAAGGATGCTTCCCTGCATGGGGATGAGCCCACAGTGATAGGGAAGAGCC
Organism: Sialia sialis; assembly: GCA_009812075.1. Taxonomy (NCBI): domain Eukaryota; kingdom Metazoa; phylum Chordata; class Aves; order Passeriformes; family Turdidae; genus Sialia; species Sialia sialis. The sequence goes on along the minus strand of VRYO01000690.1, from coordinate 2,019,030 downwards.
AAGAGGATTCTGTAGGCTCCTGGGGGAGGGGTGCTGTGGGCTGGCAGAGGACTCCCCAAAACCACCAGGTCATTGCTAAGTAGAAGTGTCTCATGCAGGACGTGAGAGAGGAACAGGATATCTCATGTGCAAAGGCTCCTCTGAACCTCAGGGGTGTCTGGCAGGTTTTCCTAGACTTAGCCTTACCTTCTTCTGGAGATTCAGAATTTTCTTTTAGAAAGAAGAAAAATTAACACCAAAAAACCAAATCAGTAAAGTCTCAGACTTAATTTCCTGAAGTCTGAGCTGAAGTATGTTGTAGGTCTGCTTACAAAACTTCCTGCAGGTGTTTAGTTAGGGATTGTTCAGTTAAGTTGTTTCAGTGAAGGATTTACCAGCAAATGAGTTGCAGGACTCAAAGAAAGCACCCTTGTCCTGATTTGGAGGACAGGTGTCTGCTAAGAAAG
>VRYO01000690.1:1975277-2018006 GCA_009812075.1 Sialia sialis | reverse complement strand
AAATAGAAATACAGTACTACAAGGAACAAACTCAAAACACTGACAGAGCCAGAATCCAACCTGACACCCTGTCAGTCAGTCAGGGTGTTGGCAGCAGTGCCATTCAATGGTGGCTGCATCCTCCTGCAGTGACAGATGTGGTTCAGTTGAAGCAGTGCTCCTGTAGAAGATGCAGTTTTCCTCTGAAGGTCCAGTGATGATGTGGAAGGGTCTGTTTTTTCCTCTTGAATCCAGTGGAAAAAGGCTGCTTTGGTGTTCCAAATCTCAGATTTTATCTAGGTAGGAAATGCTTGGCTCTTGCCCCTGGCTGGAGCATCTCCCAATGGGATGATGGAATTTTATCAGTCATGCAGTGGGACTCAATGGCCATTAACAGGAGACATCTCCTGGAGGAAGGATAGGTTGTGGAAAAGATAAAGAACACTGCCCCACCTGGTTTTAACAGATGGCCCATTAGCAGAATATCTCCCACAGACATAAGCATCACTGCCCCACCTGGTCTGAACAGATGGTGATGGAATAGATACTTTTGGTCACATCCTATATTGTAACTCAAGACAGCTCTATAAAAGCAAAAGGGGTGGGGTAGGCTCTAAACTCAGCCCTGCTTCCCATCCCAGACATGAGGAAAGGCCAGCCTGGCTGCCCAGGGCTCTGTCCCACCCAGCCTGCCTGCCCACACACTGCCAGGTTATCCTGCCAGTCCATGCTGATCTTCCTTCCTCACGATCCCCCCTCACAGCACTCTCTGTAGTTCCTCTTTTTGGCATTGGCCCCCAGGCTGGATGAGCTGCTCCCGCTCAGTGTCCCCTGAGCTGAGGGCTGGGCTTACAAGTTCTCTGCTCTGCATTCCCCTTCACCTACCCCATTTCTGTATTTATATTTCCCATCACTACAACCCTGATTCTCTCCAGGCCCTTCTCCTTTACCCAGAGCAGCTGTGGCTGCCCCATCCCTGGCAATGTCCAAGGCCAGGTTGGACAGGGCTTGGAGCAGCCTGGGACAGTGGAAGGTGTCCCTGCCCATGGCACAGGTAGGGTAACAAGATGGGCTTTAAGGCCTCTTCCAACCAAAACCATTTTGTGATAAATATGGTCAGAAGGAATCTCTGAAGGTCACCTCCAGGTGCCTGTGCAGTGTACACACCTGTGAGACCCTCACACCACATCATGCAGACATGGGCAGCAACTGCATCATCCCTTGCTCGTGGTGCAGTGTGCACAATGAGATAGCCTGGGCCGGCTGGGACCTGTTCACTATCCAGACCAAACACGGGGAAGGAATGGATGATGCTGGCACCAGGCTCCTTCCCCAGGCAGGGGCAGGGTCTCTCAGCCAGGCTGCTGAGTTTTGTGTGGGGAGGGGCCCACAGCATCACTTTGTCAAAACCTGTGAGCATCATGCCCAGAGCATCACCCTGCTCACGGCCTCAGGAAGATTAGGCACATTTTAAAAGAAATTGCCACGAAATGTCAGTCCTGGCAAAGGGCCATCGCTGGGGACACTTCTCCAGGACACAGAGCTGTGTTTTCAGACCTTCTGCACTCCCATCTGGCCAGGCTGGGCCCATGGACCCTGATGGCTGAGAGAAACTGGCTCAGCAGGAAACGCCTTGGGAAGAGAGTCCTGGGGAAGAGGCTGGTCAAGAGGCAAAGTCTTCCATCCAAGGAGAGGTGATGGACATCCTGATGCATACACACCAGCAAATAAACCCTTTCCTGTACCAAAAGAACCCTCAGGATTTTAAATGTCCCCTAAGATTTTATCCCATCTTGCAACGCTGGGAGCTGGCCTTTCCCTGGTAAATCAGCTTTTCTTTTCTACTCACAGCAGCATTACCCCAGGCTCCCAGTAACTCATTCAGAAGTATTTCCCTTGCAGCATTTCCTGGTTTGGATGTGGCATTAGGAATGAGGTTCTGTGTGCTGTGGCATTAGGAACATGCTGTGTGAGCTCTGTGTGCTGCTGTGTCGTTAGGAACATGCTCTATGATATCTGTGTGCTGCTGTTTCATTAGGAATGAGGCTCTATGAGCTCTGTGTGCTGCTGTGTCATTAGGAACAGGATTTGTGAGCTGCTGTGTCATTAGGAATGATGCTCTGTGTGCTGCTGTGTCATTAGGAACGGGCTCTGTGAGCTCTGTGTGCTGCTGTGTCATCAGGAATGATGCTCTGTGTGCTGCTGTGTCATTAGGAATGATGCTCTGTGAGCTCTGTGTGCCTGGAGGTGGCAGTCTGGACCTGCAGAGCACCTGCAGAGCCCTGCCTGGAGCTCTCCCCCACACCCTGGCGGTGCCAGCCCTGCACAGGTTTCAGGGGTCGGATCCATCCCGGGGCTGGCAGGAACAGATGGTGAACTCGGCTTCGGATTTCCTGATACGATTCCTGTCTGATCACATACCAGCTCAGTCTGCCAAGGAAGACTGTATTCCCAAACCACCTACTCTCCTTGCTTTTAGCACAGTCTTTAGAATCATGTCCAAGTAAATGACTTAGGATAATCTGATGTAAGATAGAAATATCAGCCCCAGCTGCTGCTTTAACTCTTGGAAGGATTATGGGTTAAGTTCTGCACGGGTTTTGAAGTGTCCCATAGGTCATGCCTTGAAAACCACCATCAAGGATTGAGATAACAGCACAGCTCATCCCAGGGTGACAGAAGTGCCCAGTATCTCCCTCCCCAGCTCAAGCCAGCCAGGCTTGGGGAGAGATGAGCCAGGACTGCAGCTCCCCTGGTTTCTGATGCAGGAATATGGGGCAGGACTCAGGGCAGACAGGCAGGTCTCACATTATCAGAGCTGTCACCTGCTGTGACAGGAAACAGGAGGAAGGCAGTGGCACTTCATCCCCTGCCTGCGGGGAGACTCCCTCTCTGCTTTGGGTGTAAATCTGGACTAAGCAGCCCTTCAGAACCTCCAGTGACATGATGCACATCCCACTGGTCCCTGAGGCATCCCACTCCGAGGGCAGTGCCAGGGAACAGCCCAGCTCCCCAGGGACCCATGTCGCAGCCCCTGCCTGGGATGGGAGGGTTTGAGCAGGATCCTCATGCCTGCACCCTCAGCAACCTCCTCACACAGCAACCTCTTCTGAACAGGCTGTCAAAAATCCCCAATATCCAGTCAAACAACAAAGCCTCTTAAATTTCTTGGGTAAAAACTCCTGGCAGTTGTGTTTTGGAAAATCCCAGGGCACATCTCCTGCTTATGATTGTCCTTCCAGAACAGAATTACACACAATCTGCAAGTGCCAGAAAAGTTTCTGGATCCAGAGCTGATAGTGTTTCCCTACACACTGTCCTGCTTATTCCAGGAAGAAAAAAAATTAAAAGTAAGAATTTTTTAATTGAGTTTAAAGGACAAAGGGGTTGCACACCACATGGGAAACTTGTGAAAAGAGTAAAGGTTTGGAACTTGTTGATCTCAAATCCCAGCCATGACAAGTTATTTTCATTTTGCAATGCTGAAAGAAAGTGAAATTGTTCCCAGCACTCACTGTTGTCTGCCTGACCCCTGAGTCTTTTACTCTTAAAGATTTCTTATTACTCATCATATGTCTCATTTCCTCCCTGTCTTCCAAACCCCCTCTCACAAAGCTGTCCTGAAAAGTGGTCCTCGCAGGGAGAGGGACAGAGGGGGCAGGGGGGTGGCACTGAGCAGGTAACAACAGGCAAAACTCCTTCCCAAGCACAGAATGGTGCAGAGGGTGGGTGAACCAAGGGCCAAAGGAATGGCAGAAGATGTGCTTGGGGAGGTTTAGGCTGATATCAGGGAAAGGTTCTTTCCCCAGAGGGTGCTGGGCACTGCCCAGGCTCCCCTGGGAATGGGCATGGCCTAGTGCTGCCAGAACTCCAGGAGGGTTTGGAAAACGCTCCCAGGGGTGGGATTGTTGGGACGTCTGTGCAGGGCCAAGAGTTGTACTGGATGATCCCTCTGGGTCCCTCCCAGCTGAGAATGTTCCACAATTCTGTGAATCCCATGATTCCAGGGAGAGGTGAGGGATGTGGTGCAGGCCATGGGGAGCAGTGGCCTGATTGGGAGCTGGGGGAATGTGGGAGGACAGAGACTGATTGAGTGGATGGGCCTTGGTGACCAATGGGACAGGAGTTTGGGGACCAATGGGTGGGGCAACACAGACAGGGCATGTCCCAAAGTCACCAGGTGGTCACCAGGTGAGCTCACACCTCAGTGCAGAGGTGATGAGATAGAGAGGCAGGAGGTGACAGAGAGGCAGGAGAGGATGGAGAGGCAGGAGATGGAGAGGCAGGAGATGGAGAGGCAGGAGAGGATGGAGAGGCAGGAGATGGAGAGGCAGGAGATGGAGAGGCAGGAGGTGATGGAGAGGTAGGATATGACAGAGAGGCAAGAGATGAAGAGGCAGGAGATGGAGAGGCAGGAGATGAAGAAGCAGATGGAGAGACAGGAGATGGAGAGGCAGGAGGTGATGGAGAGGCAGGAGATGGAGAGGCAGGAGGAGATGACAGAGAGGCAAGAGCAGCAGGACTGATGACATCTCTCATGAACGCACAGCAGGAATGTGTGAAACCCCATTTAATGCCTGGGTTCTCTAAACCTGTTATCAAAAATGAGGTTCCTCATTACAATTCCTTTATTTCTCTCACACTCAGAGCTGCCAGCAAAGGGTCAGCAGCACTTATGAAATTTTCAATTCTCACAGGTTTTGAATTTACATGTTTTTTCTGTGTCTGAGCTGGAAGGAGATTATGAATAAAAGATTAAAATTGGAGGTCTCCAATCATTTAAGAGCAATGCAATGAGCATTTATTCTGGGAAAAAGCAGGAGCCAAACACCGCACCGTGCATACCAAAAATTAACAGCAAACTTCAAACAGGGCCTAAACAAAAGGCTGTGCTCTTTGATGTGACAGTGCTGGGGTGTGGGGAGAGGTGAACCTGGGGACCTGGAAATCTCTGGGCTCTGCAGGGTCTCAGGAGCAGAGCAGCAGTCTCCTTGACTCCAGATACTTCAGAGGAGACACAGCTCTGCCATCTCCATTGCTGCAGTTCTGTCACTGAGAGGTGCAAACATCACACAGAAACATCACCCAGGGAGTGGAGTTCTTCAGGAGAGGTGGAGGGATGAGTGAAGGGAAAAGGAAGGTGATTGGGACAGATTTGGGACAAGTGGCTGAGACAGGAGGAGGAACGGGAGATAAGGAGCCCTTGGAAGTCAAGGTAAGCCTGAGCGGGGCTGAAATAGGAGCCCAGGACAAGCTGTGCCTGGTGTGGAAAAGGGATTTCCACAAATAGAGGCAATAGTTTATCGAGCACAGGCTTTGCAAAGGAAACAAAAGTTCTGGTGACATCTTTGGCTTCTCTGCTCAGAGAGATGTAAACAGGATGGGACTGGCTGGTGGCCCCTTCCCTGGCCATGGGCACATTTCTGTGCATGTTCTCACCAGCCCTTGCTGCTATCAATACTGACCTTCTCCCCGAGTCCTTGCTTTTCCAGGCCCTTTCATTCTCAGAGCTCTGGTACTGAAGGGAACAGGTATAGGCAAGGTTTGTCACCCCCAGCACAGCCCCTCTCAGGCTTTGCCAGGGTAAGGGACATCCAGCCTGAGAGGGGTGTGACTCTCCTCAGTGCTGCTCCTGCCTCTGTTTCCTGAATCCTGCTCCTTTCTGAGGCAGCAGCCGAGCTCTGTCCCTCCATGCCAGTGTCACACACTGCCTGTGTCTGACAGTGACCAACACCCACCTGTGCTTGGGCTGGGATTGCTCACATGGGCTGGGGCTGGAGGGCAGAGGCAGCAGGAGAGTCTGCAGCCAGGAGAGGCTGGCAGCACTCCAGCCATGCTCAGCCAAGGCATGGATGGCTCACAGTGCTGCAGGACAGCCTGACCTGTGACAAGTGACAGCCACACAGAAACATGACACTGCACAGCAGAACCTCGAGGTCCCTTTCACCAGCCCTGCTCCATCCTGTGAAATTTCCAGGCAGCGGAACGTCTGTAAGCAGCAAAACTCATTGACACATGCTGCACATAAAGCACCTAAATGTTATCTCACAGCTTTCTGGGATATTTCCACACCTCCAAGCAGAAAAGCCTTGGCACCTCAGCAGTGGCAGCATCCTCCCCTGAGCTGTGCCTGTCCTGCACCCCCTGGAGCAGCCTGGGCTCCAGCAGGGTGTTTGTGCAGGCTGCAGGGTGAGTGACAGCCCTGAGGCAGCAGTGCCCCCGCAGACAAGAGGGTGGCAGCCTCAGCTTGTGTGTGCTCCTGGCCAGGAGAAGGGAACAGTGACTGGGACACTCCTGTGGGCAGAGCTCTGCTTCCAGCTTGCAGTGACCCTGGCCTGGGAGAAGGTGAGCTCTCCTGACCCTGAAAGGCTCCCACCTCCTCTCCCTCAGCTTCCTCACAGCCCTGAGGGCAGTGAAGCATCTGGGGGGCTCAGGGATTCCATGGGACTCGAGTAGTGATAGGAAAAGGGGGGAATGGTTTTACAATGAGAGAAGGCAGGGTTAGACAAAGTCACCATTCCAGATATTATATATTTATATATATATATGTGTGTGTATATGTAAATTACATTACATTATATTATATTACATTATATTATATTACATTATATTATATTATATTATATTACATTTATTATATTCTATTATACTGTATTCTATTACATTATATCGTATTCCAAGTATCTAAATCCCAATTAGAATGTTAGCTATTCTGATAGATATTAGGACAGTAGGACTAGATATTGGCAAGACTTTCTCCCCTGTGAGGGTGATGAGGCCCTGGCACAGGGTGCCCAGAGCAGCTGTGGCTGCCCTTGGACACCTGGCAGTGTCCCAGGCCAGGCTGGACAGGGCTGGGAGCAGCCTGGGACAGTGGAAGGTGTCCCTGCCATGGCAGGATCTCTCCCAGTCTCAGATTCTGTTTCACCTCCCTTGTGTGTCCTTCGAGCATGGCAGTGCCCAGCTCAGCTGTGACAGGGACAGCACACTGCCTGCAGGAGGATGGCAACACACAGCTCCTGCCTGGGAAAAGCAGAGCTGCAGCACATTTGAAATTCCCCACACATGTATTCAGGAGGGGGCCTGGGCTGGGGGGAGCAGGGTTTTGTTTTCTCTCTGCAGAGAGCCTGTCAGAGATGCCCAGCTCTGGGAGGATGGGATGGACAGACAGACGTGGCTGGGCTGAGCAATGCTCAGGATTTGCTTCTGGGAGCTCGGGGAGCTTTGATGAGCCCTGCAGTGCTGACAGCCACCAGCTCCCTGTCCTTGCAAAGCTGTGCCCAGGGTCTGATCCTCTCCCCACCGCTGACAAAATCTCATCCTCAGCTTTTACATCCTTGTTTCAGCAGCAAAGACCTGACATGACTGCTTTGGAGCAGGGACTGATCCTGTCCTTGAACAGAACCCTCTCTGCCTGTCCCGCCCTTATTGAGAATCCACAGCTGGATCCTGAAAAAGTCTTTATTCTCACAGCCTGTAACTGGGACATCTCACTGTGGCCTTAAAGGTGGCTTACAAAAAAAGGGGGATATTAACGTTTTCATGGGCAGAGAGTGACAGGACAAAGGGGAATAACTTCCAACTGAAAGAGGGCAGGTTTAGATGGGATATTGGGAAGGAATTCTTTCTGGGAGGGTGGGCAGGCCCTGGCACAGGTGCCCAGAGCAGCTGTGGCTGCCCCTGGATCCCTGAAGTGTCCAAAGCCACACTGAACAGGGCTTGGAGCAGTGCGGGATAGTGGAAGCTGTCCTGGTCCACCTGGGCAAGAGGTGGAATGGAATGAGCATTCAGGTATTTTCCAGCCCAAACTCCTCTTTGGTTCTGTGATTCCATGGGGAGGGCCTGTGCTGAGGAGCAAGCTGCTGGGGTGAAAAGAAGCAGCCAAAGGATGAGCAGCACCAGGCCCAGATCTTCACCAGCCTGGTGAAACAGTCTTGGCAAGACAAGGGGGTCAGTACCAGCTGCTTCTCTCTAGTCCTGCATCATTACTTCTCAGTTTTCCAGGTCTATATGTCTATATGTTAATATGTCTATATTCACATCCATTACCATGTCTATACCTACACTTTCTTTTCAAGCCTTTCTACATCCCACAGCTTTGTAAGGGGTTTTGGGGGGCTGACCCACCTGGCTCCAAGCTCCTTTCAGGTAGATGCAGAGAGATGAGATCCCCCTGAGCCTCCTTTTCTCCAAACTGGGTGCCCAAGCTCCCTCAGCTGTTTCTATTCAGACTTGTGCTCCATCCCTTCCCCAGCTCTGGACATGCTCCAGCACCTGAGTCCAGCTCCAGCCATGGGTCTCATTTGAATCCTGCCTGCAGTGTGCCTCTGCAGCACCAGCAGTGTCCCTGCTGATGGGATCTGTGCCCCACACCCACCCCACATCAGCAGGGCCCCTGTTCCAGACAAGGGTGAAGCCCCTAAAGAGGCTTTTGGAGGCTCAGCCATTGTGTCTGTCACAGGTGCTGCCCTCTCCTCACCCTGATCTTCTCTGGGCTCTCACCCACCTCTAGCAGCACTGAGGAGCAGCTGCCCAAATCCAGGGCCCAGGAAAAACCTTCAAGCACCCACAGTCTCTCATGCAACTCCCTTGCTTTGTTGACCTGCAGAAGCCAGAACCTGAAAAGGGTGAGCAGTGACTCAAACTAACCTGGGCCATCACTCCAAGTCCCTCCCACAGCCCCAGCCCTTGGTTCCCCTCTCCCCTGCCCATTCCTCTTGGGCCTGGGGTTCTCCCTGGGTCATTCCTCATGAGCCTAGTGTTCTCCCCTGGCCATTCCTCATGCTCCTGGTGCCAGCCCTTGGCTCCCCTCTCCCCTGGCCATTCCTCACTGTCCTGGGGCTCTCCCCTGGCCATTCCTTGTCACAGTACAAGCTGTGCTAAGTGTGGAAAAGCCACTGGTTGAATAGAACCCACCAGAGGAAAATTCGGGAAAATTCAGGGTTTGTCTGGATGGATTACTGGCTCAACTGCAGGAAGCCAAATAGGGTCAAAAGGGGCTGGTCAGCCAGACTTTAAACTAATCACAAGAGCTTAGAGAGATACATATAAGAAGTTATAAAAGGACAGTTCTAAACAATAAAGAGGTTTTTGTCACATTTGGAAGCCTCACAGTGTGTCTCTCTTGGGGGGCCCGGGCATGTAAAAAACAATAATTCCTCATGCTCCTGGGGGTCTCCCCTGGCCATTCCTCCTGGGCCTGGAGTTCTCTCTGGGCCATTCCTCACGGTCCTGAGGCTCTCCCCTGGCCATTCCTCATGGTCCTGGGGTTCTCCATGGGCCATTCCTCCTGGGCCTGGGGCTCTCCCCATCCCAGCCCTTGGCTCCCCTCTCCCCTGGCCATTCCTCAGGGTCCTGGGGTTCTCCCCCTGCCAGCCAGGGTTCCCCTGCCGTCTTCACCGTCCTTTTCGCTGCCCAAGTGGAGCAGAGCATGAAAAATGAATGAGGCGCCGCGGCCTGTCGCGTGCTGCTGGGCTGGGCCCGGGTTCGATTAGCCCTGATGTTTCTTTCATGAGTGAGAGAGAGGCTTTTTGCTCTCTGCAGCTCTCTGCTGTGAGCTCAGAGCTCAGTCACGGAAGCAGCCTGCTGATTTACCACCCGCTGCTGTTCCTGCTGCATCCAGCCAGCCTCTCCTGCTCCTGCCCCTGCCCCTGGCCCGGCCACCAACGCCCCTGCTGTCCTAGACAAGTAGGGAAATTAGGAAAGAAAGGCCTCAAAAAATCATGCTCTGCTAAATTAAAAGCTAGACTGTCACTTCTAAGTGCAGCTTGTGACTTCCCAGGCAAAAGCAGAAAAAAAAAAATGTTGGTTAACACAACAAACTGTTCCTGGGTGAAAAACAAGTGCACCTGGGTAAACAATAAGGTTTGTCCCATGAGAACACACAAAAGAAAAATTTAAACACTCTAACTTTAGCAGGTACACACAAAATCAGCTTCTGATCAATAAATGGAGTAGTAAAAAAACTAATAGCCAATTGGAGTCAAATATGAGGTCTGTAAAAACTGGATAAAAATGAATTACATGAATAAAGAATTGTTTTTTCCAGCATGAAGAAAAGAGAGTCTTGCATTTTATTTTCCATGTCCTGCAGCTCTGGAGGGAGCTGGCATCTGCCTGCCTCCCTCTCCCTAAGCTGCCACTCCCAGGGCTCATTCCCAGATGCAGAGGGGCTTTCTCCAGGTGCAGGGCTGGGCATGGTGGGATCTGCAGCAGCACTGCTGGGTGGCTGGACCTGCCTGGAGTGGAGGATGCAGCTCAAGGTGTGCAGCCGCCTGCACCAAAGGACACAGCTCCTGCTTCTGCTCCAGGGACACTCTGACAGCAGTGGGAGTTTTGCACCACTTCATTCGTGGTTTGTCTCAGTCTCTTCTGCCTTCACTCAGAGCCAGGATTAAAAAATACACAAAGGAAATAAATTTTGTCGTTTTCAGGCTTGGTTGTTTATTACATCTTATCTAAGTACAGAGAGTTCAGAAGCACTTTGAGCCACCTGCTAGACATGAGCAAAGAATGGAGACAGATCCAGCTGCTACAAAGTCTTTTAAAGCTAAAGAGTCCAAAAGAGAGCTAACACTTGTAGCATTTATCCTTTTAACCCAATAACCAAATTTCTGTGACCTTCAGTGCAGCACTGTCCCACCAGAAACTGCTGCCTGAAACCATGAAGGTGAGCACTGAGACACCACCCAAAATCTTCCATCTTGTCCCATACCTATTCCTATATTATAAAATCCTCAAATTCCAAACCCTTCACCATGGGAAATCACACATTTCTATTTAATTGCACACCCATGATTTTAACTCCATCACTCAAATTTGGAAGCCTTCTCCAAGGCCTCAGGTCACAAGCAGTCTTCTCCAGGGTGTCAGTGCCAGAAAGCACAGAAAGCTCAAAGCTCCCAGGTTTCTGGGATCCAACAGGACACAGGGTGGGCTCCCAAGCAGGCTGATAAATGCTCTCTCTTCAGTAAGATCCTGATGATTTTCTTAATGACCAGGCTTGGCTCTGGAGAATTCTGCTGGGCTATTTCAGGCAGCTAATTGTACCTAGCAAGGACGTTCCTACTGTTCAAATTTTCACTTATCTGGGACAATGTGTGTGCTAACAGCTTCCCAGAGCTGCTCTGGGGGGCTGAGAGAAGGGGATACAGCAGAGACTTCAGTGCTTTGTGCCTCTCTCTGTCCCTGTGCTTTCCAGGGTAACCTTGGAGCTGATGTGTACCTTTAGTTTGGAGACTCTGTGCATCCCAACTCGCCTCAGATTTCTTGTGCAGGAGCAGCCACTCCTCCCTAACTCCATCCACACACGTTAGAACATGGCTCTTGCCAGGAACTTGGTACTCTTCTTCCCAAGCAAACAGCTGCAGGAGGCATCCAAGGCACCAGAATTTTGCACAAATGGAAATGCTCAAGTCTCTGAAAAGGGATGGGTAATTTTGCAGGTGAGGTGAAAACTTTCCTCTGCCTTTTGACCCCCTGAATGGCAGCTGTGCTGTTAGTTGTGTGCATGTGTAAAATTTCCAAGGCAATGTTGGTGGGGGCCAAAAAAATCTGCACTGGTGAAGATTTTCAGCTCAAGGGAAATCTTGATCTGCTTTTGAAGTAGCTGTGCTTGGAGCTGGGGTCTGGATTGTGGATCTCCAGGGAGCCCTTCCAACAAAAATCCTTGGCTGGATGTTGTTCCATGACAGCCCCAGCACCATAAACCCCCTGGACTGTGTGATTTTGTGATTTTGCTCTTTCCCTGCTGGAACAATCCAGTCCATCCTCTCTAGGGTTTCTTTGCTCTGGGAAAAGCTCTGGCCTTTCTTACAGGTTGCCCTTCAACAAGTGTTGTTCAGATTTTTTCAGTCTGCCTACACGTGCTGTGATCATTGGGAGCTGCCTAACACCCCAGACCTGGAGTCTGGAGATTCAATCACCTTTTCAGCCACTACCCCTGAACCTTTTAGCATCCCCTGTGGCCCTAGGAGGAGGGTGAGGGATGCCACAGCCTCATGGCAATCCCTGATGAGCCCCAGCCTTGGTGGCTGCTCCTGCCAGTCCTTCCTTTGCTCTACCCCCAGACGTGGCAGTGGCACAGGGGAGTTTGTGTTCCCCAGCTCTCCATGCCCTCAGCCAAGGGCACAGGGATTTCTCTGACAGGAAGTGGTGTGCTGGAGCACAAATGACCTCCAACACAGTGCAGGTCCAAGCCAGTCTGCTGGAATAAACAAAGTCATGACAGGATGAGAGCTGAGTGCAGCCTAAATGCACTGACCCACGTCTTACCCCATCTCCCCAGCCTCCCCTGTCTTGGAGGGGTGGATTTTGGGAACATGTCACCAATTTGGGGAGCCTGGCAGTGCCCAGGGTTGCAGCCCCTGCCTCCCTTGTCTTAGCAGGGTGAGTTTTGGGGAGCATGTCACCAATTTGGGGTAGCGTGGCAGTGCCCAGGTAGGCGTGCTGCCTGCAGGGGTGCTGCTCCCAGCCCCTGCCTCTCCTGCCTCAGCAGGGTGGATTTTGGGAGCATGTCACCGGTTTGGGGGAATGCCCAGGACTGCCCCCAGCCCACTTGGGTGTGCTCTCTGCAGGGATGCTGCTCCCTGCCAGGTGGATGTGCTCTCTGCAGGGATGCTGCCCCCATCCCAGTTGTGTGTGCTCTCTGCAGGGATGCTGCTCCCGGCCCTTTCCGCTGCTCTGCCTCGGCTCCGCACGGGGCAGCAACGATCCCGCGGCCCCGGGGAGCTCTTGACACGCGATTCTTCTCGCACAGACAGCGCTTTACACGCTATTGCTGCCACAACACAGCGAGCGGCCAGGGGCTTCTCACACACACAGACATACACACACACAAACACAGACACAAACACCCACCCTGCATCTCCCAGGGCTTCTCCTCCTCCCAGCCAGCATCCCGCAGCCTGCTCGGGCAGGGATCAGTGGCAGAGCACGTTCATCACTCTGCCTCTCACCCTTACCTGCCCCAGGTAAAGCCTTCCTCTCCTCTCCTCTCCTCTCCTCTCCTCTCCTCTCCTCTCCTCTCCTCTCCTCTCCTCTCCTCTCCTCTCCTCTCCTCTCCTCTCCTCTCCTCTCCCAGGGTTTGGACTCCATCTGCTGTAATAAAAGTGAATTTCCACAGCTCGCAAGGAGCTCCCTGTGCTGGGGGAACACACAGCACAGAGCAGGAGGAAACTGGAGCAGGCAGGGGTGCACTGGGCTGTGGCTGCAGCTTTGGGAAGCCCAGGTATTTCCCAGGAAGACTCAAACTTCCACTCCTCTTGATTAGAAAGAGTGCCTGGAGCGTTCTATCTCAGCAGCAGGAGCACAGAGACACTCGGGCTGGTTCTTCCAGGGCCTTTTGCAGCACGCTGTGGCAGATGAACATTTTCTGTGCAGGTTCTGTGGGACAGGGCAGCTGCCAGCCGGGTGTGCTGACCAGGAGTGTCCCCTCAGCTGTCCAGGAGTGTCCCCTCAGGGCTGCAGGTGGGGGCTGCACTGGAACATGCACCGGGCAGGGCTGCAAGGCTTTAGCTGCAAAAAGCTGCTGTCCCTTTTCCCAGCACTGTGCCCATCTCCAGATGGGACACACTGCCCACACTGTAGGGCTCTGTCCCTCACACCCTGCAGGGCAGGAGGCTGCAGCCAGCTGTGTTTGCTGCGGGGACAGGGGAAACACAGCTGGATGTGGTTCTGATGCCCCATCTCCCTTCTCCCTGCTTCCTGGGGCTGCCTGCTCCTGCTCCACTGGCAGGGACATGTGGGCAGCTCCTGCCCATTTATGTGTGAGGAAAGAGAAAATCCAGACTGGTGATTTTCTCTGGGGGACTGAGCATAGATCAATCTCACTCTGCGCTCTGAAGCCTAAAGGACACCTTGAGAACTTCTTTTGTCAGGAAAGAAGCTGATTCCTCACTCCCTGAGGCTCCTTGGGGACTTCCCAATAGATTTTCAGCATCTGAGAGAGCATCTTCCCTGCGCCCCCGTCCCCAGGCTCTCACTGGCAGAGTAAGCCCATGGCTTGGGCAGAGGATCCCTGGCTGGGCTGGCATGCAGGGAGCACCACTAGGATGGATCTGTCTCTTCACTGGCTCGTTGCAGTCTCTGCTTTCTGTGGCCCCTGCCCAAATGACCTCAAATCCCCAAACTGGGGATGTGCCCAGGGAGAGTTTCACCTCAATCCTCCAGGTCCTGGCAGAGGCAGTCAGGTCCTGGGTGCTCTCCCTGTTTTTGTCTCAGCACCCAGGGTGGTGGATGCAGGTGATGGAGAGATCCTCCCTCAGGTGGATGCAGGAGAAGGAAGAACTTTGCAGATCAGGGCATTGCAGCATCCTGTCAGCTGGGGCCAGACCCCCACCAGAGATGGATTCAGGAGTGTCCCTCTGCTCCCTTTCCATCCCTCCTGGCTCCTCCAGCTCCCCAGCCTTGCTGTGTACAGCAGAGTGGACAGAAATCCCCACACAGAGGGGGAGCAGAGTGTGGAGTGGGGGGAAGGAGCCAGCAGACACCTCCCAGCCCCCACACCCCCCTGCCCTCCCCCCACTGCTCCTGGCAGCCCCAAATTAGGGATGAAAGGTTAATGGAACAAATCTTCATGGAGGTGACAAGCAGCCCCTGGGCTTCTCCAGCTCCTTGCCCCCTACCCCATGGCAAACACAGGTCACCCCAGCCCTTCCTTTGCTCCAGGTGGGAGAGTTCAGCACAGGCATGGGAATGTCCCCATGTCCCATCAGCTCCAGGCAGGGCCCCTCGCTCTGATACTGCAATTTAGCAACACGAAAACAGTTGCATTCCGAAATTAAACATACAAGGAGTTCTCCTTAAACTGGGGGAATTATTTCCACATCATTTCAAATTTTCTGCTCTATTAATTTCCCTCCAGTCTGTCATTTTCTTCATTTGTCCCACAGCTCCTGGGGTTCAGCAGAGCCAGCACTAGGCATGATGCTCAGTGCCTCTCCTCTGGGTAAATACTGGTGCCTGGCTGGGCTCTCTGGTTCCCTGGAAGCTCAGCTAAATCCTGGATTTGCAGGTCAGTGCCACCCTGAGATAAGGGAAGCTGCTCTAGCTCAGCATCAGCTCCAGTCCTTCCAAAGGCACAGGGATGTGGCACTGCCATGCCATGGACCCCCCAGCAGTGGGACTCCCCCCCACCTTTGCTTCAGGCTGGAGGGAGCTGGGACAGCCTGGCTGGGATGTCTGTCCTTCCCACAGGGATGCTGGCACTGCTGAGAGCTGCTGCCACCTCTGTCCTCCCCTAACACTCTGGGGGCACAGAGAGCTAGAGGTGGCAGGGGGATGCAGCCTGCAGGGAGCAGTTGTGTTCATGGCATTGTTAGTGTTGGAAAGCCCTCTCAGATCAACTCCAGCCATTCACCAACACTGCCATGTTTGCCACCAAACCATGTCCCCAAGTGCCACATCCACATGGTTTCTGAACACTTCCAGAGATTCTGACTCCACCACCGTCCTGGGCGGCCTGTGCCAACACCTGACCAACCTTTCAGTGAAGAAATGTTCCCAATACCCTGCCTAAACCTCCCCTGCTACAACTTGAGACAATTTCCCTTGTCCTGTCACTTGTCACCTGGACAATCTTGGGATCCTGCATACTCAGGGCAGAGCAGCCTGAAACCAAATTCATTTGCCTCAGCCCATCCCAGCTCTGGTCTCATGGACACAGCTCCACGTTTTGTCTCTCTCCTCAGCCCTAGGGTTCACACACAACCATTGAACATCACATTTGCTTGACAGTGTGAGCCCTTAAAAATGGCAATCAACCTGAAAGAGTTTGACTTCAGCTCCTGCACTGCATCCAACTCCAGCCCCTGGTCTGGTTTGCAAGATCTTGGCAATCGAGAGGAGCCCTGGTTCTCACTCTGCCTGTACTCTGGCCCAGGATGGCCCTGTCACCATCCCTGTCTGCTCTGGCTGTGTCCTAGCTACTGCCAAGGGCTTCTCTGGGGAGTGTGGAGGTCCCAGCTCTCTGCAAAGGGCCACAGCATTGACTTTTGGGGACTGGAAAAATTCTGGAGGTGGTGCTGCAGAGATGTGTGGGGTGTCCTGCTAGCATGCAGCCCAAAATCCTCCTTTTGGGACACCACATCATCCCAGCAGCCAGGGAGCACAAGGCAGGAAGGGTCCTGTGCTGCAGCAGGAGGGTTTGCTGGCCTGTGTCCCTCACAGGGTGGAGCAGGGAGCTTGCTGTTTGCAGTCCATCTTCTCCCTACACGTGTTCATTTATCCAGACACTGATTAGCCTGGAGGGGGTGAGCACTGAGGGGGTTTCTGGGGGTGTTTGGGTGCAGCACTCTGCTCCCACCCCACAGAGACCCCTCCACAGTGACCCACAGTCAGGGACAATGGAAGTTTTCATCCTTCTGCCCCACTTCCAAGCTGCTCTGCCCAGGGGATCCCAAATGATAACTCCTGCTCCTCAGCAGCAATGCGCCTTTGAGAGCCTCTGCAGCCCTGACCCTGCATTGCCTGAGTGAGGTGAGGGCTGGGCTGGGCTGCAGCCTGGAGAAGCTGTGCAGAAAGTAAAGGCAGGCATTTCTGCTCATGTTCTTAGAGTGACCAGTTTCAGCTCCTTTAATCCCAGAGAGAGGCTGGATAGCAGCACACGTGCCCTGCAGTCTCTGTTATCAGTGCATGGTGCTGGGCAGCAGTGGCAGGGCCCTTTGCCTTTCACGGGGTCATTCCTGTGCTGGAGTGAGGGTGCTCATGGTGGGTGTTCAGCACAGTAAATCTGCTTCAGAGCTTTTCCAGGTGCTGCCCCGGAGCTGGTCTCTTCTAAGTGCTGCTCAGAACATTTTTGGAGAGCTCTGCTGAGGTGTCTCAGGGCAGCCAGAGGAGAGCTGTGAGGCAGAGGCAGGTCAGATGCCTATCCTCAGCTGGCTCTTGCCTCCTGTCAAAGCTACATGACCCCCAGAAGGTTGTTCCTGTAACCTGTCCTCAGACTGGTGTGTGAAATAACAATTTCCCACCCCCCAAGGTGTTTTCTGGGCCCCTGGCAGCAGGGCTGTCCCTGCTCTTTGCCCCTCCAGCCCATGTTGTGTCCTGCCAGTGCAGGTGTTCCACCTGGAGCTGGTGGCAGCCAGGCAGGCTGGTGAGCAGGTGACCTGTGCTCCTCACATGCCCCAGCTCAGCTGAGGTGGCTCCCTCTGACCCCAGGTGTCCTGGGTGCTGTCCCCTCTGTGTCCCTGCTCACTGCTGCCATCTCAGAGCTGCCCACACTGGCTCTGTGCTCAGATCCTTCCTGCCCTCATGGCTCAAAGTGACTCTTGCAGACCTCTCCTGTCAGGATTTCAGCCTGGGCTCTGCCCTGTGCTGAGATGAGCACTGGATGCTCTTCAGCATCAGGGGCTGCATTCATCCCCCTCCTCCCCAGTCTTTTCGCATTTGCTTCCCCATGGTGGTCCCTCATTAGCATCCCATTGCTGTCCTCCAGCTGCTCTCCCTGTTTACACCATTTCCAAGACTGTGGTAGGACTTTATGAATCATTTATCTTAAGCAGCAATTATTGTGCAAACAAGTCATAAATACTGTGTCGATCAGGCAGCTCTGAACACCCGCCACAAAGAGAGAGGAATAAACATCACAGGAGATGGACTGAGACAGGAATTGTCCCAATTACAGGAACAGCCTCATCTTCTCCCCACTCACACAGGCAATTTCAGGGATGCCTGGGGTACTGGGCTGAGATGGATTCCAAGGATTTTAACCAAGGGCAGAAGGCAGGAACAGTCTGGCTGGACCAGGGCAGCAATAAATAGGCAAAGTGCCCATCTCAGATGCTAGGAATTAGGATGTTAGGTATTAGGATAGATATCAGGATTAGACATTGGGAAGAAATCCTCTCCTCTGAGGCTGGGGAGGCCCTGGCACAGGTTACCCAGAGCAGCTGTGGCTGTGTCCAAGCCAGGCTGGATGGGGCTGGAGCAGCCTGGGATAGTGGAAGGTGTCCCTGACCATGGCAGGGGGTGGAAGGAGATGAGCTTTTTAAGATACTTTCTAATCCAACCCATTCCGGTATTCTGTGATTGATTCTGTGGCCCAGGGCATGCAGCTGAGCACGATGTCATGCCATATGTATGTGTGTGTATATATATATATATATATATATAATGTTTATATTTAACACAAATATAATATATAAATAGACTTCAGAAGTTTCTGCGCAGGGTCTGAGGAGGGCAGTGGTCCAGGATGGTGCATTCCAGAGAATCCTGCAAGAAGCAGAAATGCCAAGCTGTTTGTGAAAGGAGGCTTCTATGCAGAAGGGTAAACATCATAACCCTCAGCATATGGTCAGTGGGGAAAACTTCAAAGATGGAAACAAAGCCAATATCCTGCAAGTCCTGCCAAAATAGAAGGTTTGGACAACCTCAGTGACTGCAGGTACTTTGTGATACAACAGACAAGCTTTCCTGGGGACAACTGCCATGGCATCACTGCTCTGCCCCACCCAGCACCTGCCAGGCACAGCCTGATCCAAGCCCTGGGAGAGCACCTGAGTGCCCTAAACTGTCCCTGGGAGAGCACCTGAGTGCCCTAAAACATCTCTGGGGGCAGTGAGAGCTCTGTGGGGAGGGCATCCTATGTCAGGTTGGTTGGGAGCTGGATCAGTTGCCAGGAAATGGGCCAGCCCTTAGGACATGACTGACTGACTTAGGATCAGCCTTGTCCTGACCATGCTGAATGAACTAATGAGTGCGTGAAAATCAGAGAATCACGGGGTTGTTAAGGTTGGAAAAGGCATTTAAGATCGAGTCCCACCATCAATCCAGAGCCACCACGATGCTCACCATTCAAGTCTCACATCCACATATTTTGTGAACTCTTGTAGGGATAGTGGAAGCACCACTGCCCTGAGCAGCCTGTTCCAATGCTTTACAACCCTTTCTGTGAAAGAAATTTCTCTTATATCCAATCTAAACCTCCCCTGGCACAGCTTGAGGCCATTTCCTTTCATCCCATCCCTTGTTCTCTGGGAGCAGAGCCCCTTAGTTTAGGAAGGATCTTGAGATGCTTGAGAGCATCCAGAGGAGGCAACGAGGCTGGGGAGGGGCTTGGAACACAAACCTGTGAGGGGAATGGAACACAAATCCTGTGAGGAACAAGCGAGGGAGCTGGGGCTGTTCAGCCTGGAGAAAAGGACACTCAGAGGTGACCTCGTCACTCCCTGCAGCTCCCTGAGAGGTGGCTGTGCTCAGCTGGGGTTGGTCTCCTTCTGCAGGCAGCACTGACACAATGAGAGGACACAGTCTCAGGATGCACCAAGGGAAATTTAAGTTGGATGATAGGAAAGGTTTTTTAAATAGTGATGAAGTACTGGAATGGTCTGCCTGGAGAGATGATGGAGTCACCATCCCTGGATGTGTTCAAAAAAAGACTGGATGTGGCACTGGGTGCCATGGTCTAGTTGAGTGCATGGGCTGGACTTGATCATCTTGAAGTGATCTTCCAACCTTGTCATTCTGTGATTCTGTCATTCCATGATTCTGTGATTCTGTCATTCCGTGATTCTGTGAGCCCTATCCTAGCTCCATATATAATATATAAAATATAAAATATTAATTATATATTATATACTGTGTGATTATCTGTAATATAATATATAATATATAATATGTACATAATACATATTTACATATCATATATGTAAATCTATTATATTTACATATATACACAAATACATATATAATATTATTTATATTATACACATACATAATAATCTACAATATAATGATAATATATAAGTATATACTGTATATAATATATATAATATATATATAATAATATATAATAATATATATACTAAATAATATACTATAAATTATAATTATCTATAATATAGTCTATAATTATCTATATATGTGTATTTACATTATATTATATTACATTACATTATATTATCTTATATTACATTACAATATATTATATTATATTACATTATATCAGTACATAATACATATTTACATATAATGTACATACAATAAATACATGATATGTATTTATAACATAAGGATTATGGAGGTGGGTGTGATGTGAGAGCATCCACATCCCCCATCCCCGTCCTATCCCCTCATGCCCGGTCCGTCCCCGCAGCCCCTCGGGGCGCTGCTCCCCGCAGCCCCGGTGAGGTTCCGGGTGCGGTTCTCAGCGCTGAAATCTTTTTTCTTGACTCTTCAAAGCCTCACGGGGTCACGGCGAGGCCGCTCCCAGCGCTCTCCCCCCAAACACACAGAGCTGTTGGGAAACTCATTGAAATGAATCACCTCCACTCCGCACACAAACTTTTCTCCTCCTCGTTCTCCTTTGAAGAGTCTAACAACATGTTGGACTTATCAAGACTAATTTTAGAGGAAAAAAAAAAACAGGAGAAAAAAAAATTATGCAAACTACAAACTCATCCCCTGAAGACTAAAGCACTGAGAGCGCTTCTGAGGAGTGCAGATGCAGCGAGGCTGCCTTATCTTGGAGTCAGCGCTGAAGTGGAGCCACGTAACGAGGGACTATTTCCCATCTGCTGCATAAATCTGAAGTTACTTCAGGCAGAATGAGAAATCAGAAGATACTTCAAAGGCATTTGAGCTCTGTATCTGTGTCAAACCGCAGCTCTAAGCAGTCTGTGTTGCCCTCCTATTAAAGATGAACTTTTGTACTCTGTTAGACATCTTAAAAAGCACAAAACGTAAGTTCATTTGCTTTTCAAGTACTCCCATCCCCACTCCCCGCTCAGCTCCCGTGCAAAACAGAATATTTGTGAACAAACAGCCCCGGTTGTGCTGCAGAGGTTTCATCTTTGCCGGCAGCACGGGAGGGCTGGGCAGGGCGAGCTGCAGCTTGGCAGCACGGAGGGGAAATGTCAGAGCGCTGTCAGTGCACATGGGGACCGGCGCTGGTCCCTCCGACATCCTCAGCATCCTCCGCGCTGGGACTGCTGTGCCCAGGGAGAGGCAGCTCTGCCCTGGCACAGCACAGCAAACAAGGCTGCCTGTCAGGATAACCCTTCTCCTGGTGGAATTTGCGCCTTTATCAGCATTTTTTTTGCAGGATGAGATGAAATGTGAAGGGTTTTCAGCTGTGAAAATTGATTGCTGCGTTCTAAGCTGACACTAAGCCCCATGGCCTCAGGTCGTCAGGGGATGCCAGGGCATCCCCACCAGGTCAGTGACCATGCTGCTCCACAGGGCTCCACAAACACTCTGCGAGATGTTGGCTGGGTGGTGGCAAAGGGAGACAAAAGGCCCCTAAGTGGAATCAATTTATGGCACTGAAACAAAAAAAATAAGGGCTTTGCTGTTTCCACAATCCACTGTGTATGCACAGCTCAGCTGCCAGGGTCCCTGTTCTCTGCAGGATATTTCCTGACAGGGATGTGGGTGTGGTTTTTTGGGTTTTTTAGGTTTTTTTATCAGGAGCAGTGGGGATGAAGAGTGTGAGAAGGGGAAATTGTTAGGAGGAAAGAGGAGAAGGCATGGGCAGGGCATTGCAGGGTGAGATCAGAGGAGGGCAGCACAGAGGGAGTAATTAGGGGTTTGTGATTCAGGTGCGAGGCAAAAGGAGGGGAAATGTCCACAGGGACTGGGGGAGCAGAGAACAAGAGGAATTCAGAGCCTGGCAGCAGATGGGCAGGAGGGGTGAGTGCAAAGGCAGGAAGGGAAGAGCCAGAGGAGCAGCAAAGGAAGACACAGGTAGAGCAGAGTTGAAAATGGCTGTGACAGTGAATTTCTGCTTTAGAGAGGGTGGAGTGCCTGGCAAAGCCTGCAGAGATGAGATTGGATAAAGCAAACCAGGTGTTGGGGCACTGCCAGACAGGAACATCCCTGTTCAGGAGAGCAGAGAGGCTGAGCAGGGATGGGGTACAGGTGACAGAAGGAATGGGAGCCAGGAGCACAAAATACACAGGATTTCAAATTAGGAATTAAAGGAACATTCACAACCATGACTTAAAGACATGGAGCTGCTGCTCATGTGAGTGCACGGAGTCAGGGATGGGGCAGGACTAGGGCAGGTTTGTACAGGCCCAAATTTTGGAGCACCCCCTGTGCAACTCTGGCACCTTGTCCTGGCCAGCTCAGGGTCTGTGGGCACAGCAGGGACAGGAAGATTATTTCTGTCCTATGTCCCAGAGGGTGAGCCCTGGCTCCAGGGCAGATCAGGATCCATGAAGAAGGTTCTTGAGGGATCTTTTCCAGCCTGTGGGAAGTTGTCCTGTGCCAGCAGCAGCTCTGATCAGATCAGAACCCTCTCATGTGGAGCCCTGCAAACATCTCTGCCACCCTGGGATGGTGCTGGTGCACCCCAGTGTCACCTGGAGGTTTGGCAAGCTCCATCAAACCCAAAGCAGAACAAATCAGCCCTTCTCTCCTGTGAGCAGCTTACAATCCCTTCTCTAATTTTCATTATCTGCAGCAAGGAGCAATTCAGAGAATCAATTTTCCAGCAAACTCAGCGGCTGGGTTTGCCTGGACTGCTGCCTGCTCACAGTGTGTGTTTTCCCAGTCCCTCTGCAGCTCTTGCTGGGGCACTGAGGAGGCTGTGGCTGCCTGCCCAACCTGGCCAGCATGCAGCACTTCAATCCTGGAGCAGCATGGAGCCAGCAGGCTCTGCCAGGTGGCCACAGCAGCACAGCTCTGGGCAGGACAGGGACCCCCAGAGCCAGCAGCCACCTCTGGCAAACTGAAACACATCCCTTCCCAACCCCACTGACATCACCCACCCCCAGCAGGACTGCACATATCTCCAAAGCATCCCTCAGCCTATCCTCCCATCCTCTCCACCTCTCTCCTGCACCTGCTCTGCCTCTCCCACCACCCCACCTGTCTCCTTTGGCCCCATTTCTGTTGCAAGAACTCAGTTTTTGGTGCCAAGGCCAGAACTGCCTGTGCTGTTCAGGTCACTGTGGCTGTAGCAAAGTTTCCCTGTTGCTCTCAATATTTTACTTCATGAATTTCTCTTTCCCTTTGCTACTGCACAGTTTCAAGGTACTATCAGGGACATTCATGTAGCTGCGAGATTCTCTCTGTGTACCTCTAGTTTGGAGCCTGTTACTGCATTCAGCTGGGGTTTCCTTTCCATCTGAATGACTCTGTGTCTGGAGCATGGACTCAGGGCCATTTCATCTCCCTGCCAATCATTATTTTGCCTTTCTTTGCAGCTTTTCACGTTCCCTTTCAGATCTGAACATTCTCAATGGATCTATATTGCTGCCTCAGCATTCTCCTTTGGTTGTTACAAACACACTGCCAAGCCTGAGGCTCTGCCAGAATTCCTAGGCCTAATGGTGAGCTCTTCCATCATGAAACTGGACATCTCATCCCAGTTCTGGTTTTCTCTCCTTTGAGCTCATTATCAGTGCACAGAGCTGAGCCCCTTAGCACAGAAGTCTCCTCTGAGGCACCTTGGCACAGAGATCCAAGGACATGGTGCTGTCCCACACAGTCCTCCTCATTTCTTTTCACCACCTCAGAGATCTCCCCAAGGTCTGAGAGACCTGACTCCCCTGCACGCAACATCTCAGGCACTTCCTTACTAAATTCTGTTTATCAAGGTCTCCATTCTCTCCTGGCTGCAGTTGCCCCAGTTGCTTGGTGTGACACCTGGACCTGCTGGTGATCTGCTGTCTAAGGTGACCACAGAGAGTCTTGTGTGGTTCAGTGTCACATGTGTCACCTTCAACACCCATTTGAGGTTACACACTGGAGCTTGTAGCTGATTTGATTCAGCTGGAATTCTTGTCTGAGTCCCAGACAGCCAGGACTGTGTGCACATTTTGCTCCAACTGCTCTCTGAGGCAGTTTCTCATGTTTATCCCCTGGAAAAGCCCTTCTGGTGCAGGAATCTCCTTGATCAGAGGGTGTTCCAAACATCAGGCAAAGGTTTAACTTTATTTTTCTGTGGATCCATGTGCTCCTACTGTCCTCTAATAGAATGTCACCAAGGAGAGGTGACCCTCCTGACCACCTGACCTCCTAATGTGGGGGAGAGTTGCATTCTTAGCTGTGGAGCTGCTAAAAAGTTGCTCATAAAAATATTTAATCCCATTCATAATGGTTTGACACTTAATTTGCCCAGGTCTGGGTGCAATTTTCTTTTCTGCATTTGGACCTTATTTTCTTTTAATTTCTCTGAAACTGATTCACTTTGCAGTTTAACCATGGTAGATGTTTCAAACCTGTGGTGCAGCGTTTAAAACATAGAGCAGTGCAGAAGTTTTACAGATTTTTAAACACTCTTTCCATTTCTAGGTTTATAAAGTAGCCTGGTGCTGTCCTAAAAGTGTGGTTTATCATATTGAAAGATAGCAGAGGCAGTTATGGACTAACAACCATGACCAAGACCCCAAAATGGATTTACCTCATTTGAGAGGCTTTTCCATTAATTTGTTTCACTTCAGGCAAATTATATGTGCCTCTCAAATCAGGCTTCGTGAAGATCTTAGTCACAAACAATTGGTCTCAAACCTCAGAGATCAAGGGTAGTTGATATCTCTTTTTTCCTCTAATCTAATTTGATTCCCAATAGTCTGTGGCTAATGCGGGCACACAATGCGCCAGACAGAGCGTTTGCAGCAGAGACAGCGACGTACAAGGCAGTGTTAAGATCTTACTCACATCATTATCTCCAGCTCTGGCACTTGGCAGCAGTGCTGGGAGGATTTGGGAAGCAGAGGAGCACAGGGACCTTGGCCTGACGCAGCAAGGGTCGAGAAAGGAGATCACCATCTCTTAAATATGGAAAGGGATTATCCGATTTCAGAGACAATTCTGTTTAGCACCCGAAATCTGCATAAACTGCCTGTGACCACGGTGACATGGAAAATGAAGAGATTCACAAACACACAAAGAGGAATGGGTTCCCAAGCAGGGAGAATGGGACAAAGAGGTTTGGGATTAGTTCCAAAGCAAAGGGTCAAGGAAGGAGTCAACCTGGTGCTGGAAATGCTGGTTTGCATCACACACAGAATAACAGCATCCCCGGAGAGGCTCAGAGGGATGCTCCATCACTGCCTGCCAGCATCTCTTTGTCAGCTCCTGCTGGCCACCTGCAGGGCCACAAACCATCTTTTCCTTTATAATTTTTTTTTCTTTCCTCTAACACAGTCTCTTGGTTCCCTTCCCTGGCGGAGCACTGAAACAGCTGGAATGATGCACAGGTTAAGATCAGTCAGGCCTGACACATCTGTCATTGTAACTGAGGTATGGATGAAGCTCCCCCAGCCAGAGATGCTGTTATTTTCCCTCTGTACTATAGGTTTTGTACACTTTCTCCTGGGATTAGCTGGAATTTTCCCCAGAGAAATTGCCTGCTGTCAGTTCTCTTCCTTGATACCTGTCAAGCTTTGCAGAAATACCTTCTCTTCCTACATATTTTACCAGTCCAAGTGCAGTGAATGTGCTTTTGGAGCAAACAACCGTGAGGTGCAGCCTGCTCCAGTGGAAGGTGTCCCTGCCCACTGCAGGGGGTGGAAGGAGATGATCTCTAAGTTCCAACCCAACCCATTCTGGTATTCTGTGACTGCCCTGACTGCAGAGAACTGGGCTTAGCTCAGGTTATCCAGTCTCTCCTTGATCCCTGGTTTCTTGTGTCTTGACCTCTTGTTTTCTTCTGAGACGGTGGTTTCTGGTGTAGGAACCTCTGAGGGCAGACGATGACTTTTGGGGTCTCGGATGAAGCAATCAGGGATGAATAGGTGGACAAGAAGAGAGCAGAAGTCACAGGTGGAATAGGGTGGAGTGGCAGTCATTAGGGATCGTTCCTGCAATCCAAAACGTGGAAGATGTTTAAAGCCTAAAGAAGAGGAAAGGTGCCACAGGAGAAGCTGGAGAACTGCTGGGCATACTAAGACTTGTCTTGAGTTATAGTACAGGATGTGATCAAAGGTATCTATTCTATCACCATCTGTTGAGGGTGGAGGCAGTGATCCTGATCTCTGTGGGAGATATTCTGCTAATGGGCCATCCATTGAAACCAGCTGGGGCAGTGTTCTTTATTTCCAAAGGGGACATCTCCTGTTAATGGCCATATTTTATAAACCAGCTGGGGCAGTGTTCTTTATCTTTTCACAACCCATCCTTCCTGCAGGGAGTTCTCTTCTGCTCATGGCCATTGAGTCCCACTGTGGGACTGATAAAATTACTGCATCCCATTGGGAGATGCTCCAGCCAGGGGGAAGAGCCCAACATTTCTTACCAAGATAAAAACTGAGATTTTGGGATGCTAAGGCAGGCCTTGTTCCCCTGGACTCCAGAGGGAAACCGGACTTCTCCGCATCACCACTGGATCTTCGGAGAGAAACTGCACCTTGTCCAGAAGCACTGCTCCAACTGAAGCACATCTGTCACCCTGCATCCCACATCTTCACAGGACACCAAAATAAACCCACTAGACCAGGAAGGAACCCCTTGATACTGCAGGGGAAACCTTGCCAAAGGAAAGTTAAGAGATTAGGGTGACCCAAAGACTCACTTTGTCTAAAAGGGTCTGCATCAAGAGTAGGACAAGATCACAGAAGGCTCCCAGAGCAGATTTGTGCTTCCAAAGGCTCTTCTGACAGATGAGAGCTGGGAGGGCGCTGGGCAGGGGGAAGGCTGTGTTGAAATTCAGTGCAGCACACCTGAGTGCTTCTTCTTCAGTTCTCAATTTAGCAGCACCCACAGCCCAGCAAATGGGAAAATGGGATATGAAAAGCACCGAGAGCTGTTCTGCAAGTGGAATATTGATGGGCTGTGGGGACACAGGGACCCATCACCAGCACCAGCCCTCCTGCAGGGATTCCCTTACACCTGAAACACAACTCAA
This sequence comes from Sialia sialis, assembly GCA_009812075.1. Lineage (NCBI taxonomy): Eukaryota > Metazoa > Chordata > Aves > Passeriformes > Turdidae > Sialia > Sialia sialis. The sequence goes on along the minus strand of VRYO01000690.1, from coordinate 1,991,236 downwards.
AGCATGGAAAAAGATAAAATCACTGAATTCCAGACAGATTTGGGTCAGAAGGGACCTTAAAGATCAGCTCACTCCAATCTCTTGCCATGGTCAGGACACTGCAAATGTGACAGTACCCCTAGTACACGATGGGAAGAAATGCTCCATCTTCCATGGAGCTGCTGGCAGTGGAGCAGCAGGACTCAGCAGCTGTGTCTGTGCCAGGGAGTCCCATCTGGTTGTCACTGGTGGGTGGTGGCCATGGCACAGCTCTTCTGCAGCTCTGCTGTGCTCCCCTTCATGGGGAAGGTTTTATTTCCTCTGAGCACTGGAATAACTGAATACAAATCCTTTCCAAGTGCCCACTCCCAGTATGATCTGTTTTCTGTGAGGGCCCCAAGGGACACAGGACACAGGAGGGGCCTGGCCACCATGTCAGCACAGGCTGCAGATGTGACTTGCTCACATCTGGTTCAAGCAGGGCATGGCTGAGGATAAAACCAGAAAGAATCACAGAGTCAGTAAGGCTGGAAAAGCCCTCTGAGATCGAGTCCAACCATCAACTCAGCATTGACATATTCAATATATTGATATATTTAATATATTCATTGATATATTCACCAATAAACCACGTCCCCAGGAGCCATGTGCACATGGTTTTTGAGCACTTCCAGGGGTGGTGACTCCATCACTGCCCTGGGCAGCCTGTGTCAGTGTGTGAAAACCTTTCTCAGATCCAACCTAAATCTCTCCTGCCCAGCCTGAGGCCGTTCCCTCTGCTCCTGTCCCTGTTCCCTGGAGCAGAGCCCTCCCCTCCCTGGCTGTCCCCTCCTGTTGTGCAGAGTCAGAATTTCTCCCCTGAGCCTCCTTTTCTGCAGGCTGGGCTCCCTCAGCTCTCCCAATGGCTCCTGGTGCTCCTTGCTCAGCTCTGTTCCCATCCCTGGACACCCTCCAGCACACACAGCTTTTGCTGGGAGAGCTGACAGCATCCCAGAAAAGCACTTTCTGCATGCAGAAATACTCCAGCCTTTAAAGAGAATCCAGGGATGAGCTGGCTCTGGGCACAGGTGGCTCAGCCCATGAGCCATGGAGCATGCCAAAGGCTGCTGGAGGCTCTCAGAGACCATGTGAGAAACATTGGCTCTTCTCAGCCTTGCTCACAGCCACAGGCCCTGACAGAAGATGTGTCACATCACTGCCTTCCAGGTGTTTCCTGGTGTTCGTGTCCCAGCACAAACTGCAGAGCCGGAGGGAATGACAAGCAGCCCCCACCCTGGGAGCAGTGGAATCATGGAATTCTCATAGAATGCATCCTGGAGAGACCTGAGGGGGATGCAGTGGCACAGGGAGAGCTGTCCTTGTCCCTTCCCTGCCCCAGGATACTGCCCAGCCCCACAGGACTGCAGCAGCCACGGATAGGTGAGGACCAGCCCGTCATGTTTGATTACCAGCAGATGGAGGATGCATGCAAGAGAGAGATAATTAATTGATTGCAACTTTCCCAGCCTCCAGACTTTGGTTTCTATTGATCTCAGTTTTATCTGGAGTAATAGAGACAATTAGGAGGGAACACAGCAGCAGAAGTTAATTACCAATGGAATGGAAACTGTGTCTTTCAATTTATTAAACTTCTATCACAAAGCAGCGCTGCTGCAGAAGCACAGCCAGTCTCCCTGCATCCTCTGTGTCCTGCAGAGCACTCCCCACTTCTGACAATCAATAATAAATCACAAACCCCTCCTCCCCTCTGCTGGCTCCAAGGGAGCAGAGCAGTGGAGCTGTGGGACAGGGTGTGCTGGCTCCTGGGGATAGGGCAGGGCTGTCCTGTGCTCCTGGGGACAGGGCAGGGCTGCTCCTGGTGGCTCCTGGGGACAGGGCAGGGCTGTCCTGCCCCAAGGCTCCGGGGAAGGCAGCTCTGCCTGCAGGCACAGCCTCGGTGCTGGCAGGGATGCTGCGGGCAGAGGAGGCAGCACAGACAGCTCAGCTGGGGAGGGAGCAGCTCACAGCAGGGTCCAGATGTGCTCTTGGTGCTTCTGGAGCCTCAGGGACACATCCCCTTCCAGACTGACAGAGTCATGGGATCCCAGAATGGTTTGCACTGGAAAGGGACCTTAAATATCATCTCATTCCAGCACACCTTCCACCAGACCAGGCCTCTCAGAGCCCTCAGCCATGGTGTCTGAGCAGGGCAGGGCTGCAGGAAGGAGTCAGATCTGTCCCCTTAGTGCCATCATTCCACTGACCTGCCTCCCTTGGCAGGAGGCTGGGGTGTCAGTCAGGGATCAGGGATGGTCCTTCCTTCCTTCCTTCCTTCTCTCCACCTTCCCACCTTCATCCCACCCTCCCCTCTCCTCCCTTCTCGGTATCTGGACTTGATCTCAGAAGTCTTTTCCAGCCTGAATAATGCTGTGATTGTCCTGCACATCCTGGCCGAAGTGCAGCTCAGAAATGCCACTCACATCCCCTGAGAGGAGAGCCCCCCTGCACCTGTGCAGCTGAGCTCACTCAGAACTTTGGTGAGGGCTCTCAGAGAGCCCAGAACTCAAAGCCAGCTCCTGCTGCTGTGGCTGCTGGCAGGGCAGGGCTGCTGTGACAATCCTGTGACTCATTGTCCCCATGGCACAGAGCAGTGACATCCCCAGAGCACCACCTGGCTCAGAGGCTGAGTTCACTCGGCTCCTTCCACAAAACACAGGAGAAAATGATTTTTTGCTATCACACAGGTCTCTGGAGGTGGTGGCACAACTGATGGACATAAGGGCTCTGCCTTGGACCCCTTTTCTGTGGGATCACCCTACAAAAAGCTGTGCCTCTCTCCTCATCTCCTCATCTCCCCATCTCCTCATCTCCATGCCTGTCTGCTGCCTGCTGAAGTGCTCCCTCCAGCCTGGTGTCCCCACAGACATGCAGCAAACTCCCACATCTTGTGTCCAGGGCACTAAAGGCAGTGTGTTTAAACCGCTGAGGTCATTTGGCTTTTTCAGCCTGGAGGAGGCTGGGTCAGAGCTCATTGGGGTCTGCAGCTTCCTCCCAGGGGGCAGTGGAAGGGCAGCTCCAACCTCTGCTCTGGAAATGACTCAGGGATGGCTGGAGCTGTGTTTAGGTTGTATTTTGGGAAAGGTTCTTCCCCCAGAGGGTGCTGGCACTGCCTAGGCTCCCCAGGGAATGGGCAAGGTCCTGAGGCTGCCAGAGCACCAGGAGGGTTTGGAAAATGCTCTCAGGCACAGGGGGGATTTTTGGGATGTCTGTGCAGGGCCAGGAGTGGGACTGGATGATCTTGGAGGGTCCCTCCCAGCTCAGGATATTCTGTGATTCTTTTAAATGAGTCTCTAGTGCTGGTGCAGGAGCAGTAATTAGATTGTTGGTTTGCTCCTGTCTCTCTTTCTAACCATCCCAAAGACTCTGTTTGCCTTGCACTCCCCCCTGAAGCTGGAGGGAGCCCACCTGAGGACAGCCCTCACTGCTGGCTCAGTCCAGCCCAACCTGACCCACACAGTCCTGCCCAAACTGAGATTTCACCAGAAAAATCCCTCTGGTCCTGTATGAACACGTGGTTGCTCACATCCTGGAGTGGACCCAGTCAGTAACCTCTCTTCTGATGAAAAATTGTTTAATTGCATTTATGCAATTTGGTTCATTTTCTTCAAGATTCTTTTTTGAAGCATCATGTCAAAAGCTTTTGACATGGCATCACTGACTGCTTCACTGAGGTCACAGGTTTAGGGTTCATGGTCCCAGCCCTAATGTGAGGTGACACCACACTGGACTGCAGAGGGAAGGGGCACTCTGGGATGTCTCCTGTCTGATGGCTGAGTGTGCATGCTCTGAGAAATTAGGCAGCTGTGGGTCTGACCAGTGCTGAATAGGATTCAGGTTTTAAATCCCTTGTATGGCAGGCACAAGCCATTAGTCATGCTGGAGCACTTGGGAGATGGCTGGAGCCCCGAGCCTCAGTGAGCTGTGAGGCTCAGCCCTGACCTGCCAGTGAACTGACTTGCAGGGAAGGAGGTATTTTCTCAAGGTGAAATGGATGTTCTTGGAGGATATGTGGTCTTAAAACATTTAGATGCTTGGCAGATTGACTCCCCAGCCCTGATTGGCCCTGCTCTGGCACTCCCAGGTGAAGCAAAAACAATCTACAATCACAGAGATTTTCAAAATGTGACTTTCTGTGGCAGCTTATGGTTTGGATGCTCATAGTCACAGAATCTCAGGCAGGTTTGGGTTGGGAAGGACCCTAAAGCTCACTCCTGCCATGGAGAGAACACCTTCCACTACCCCAGAGTGCTCCAAGCCCTGGCCTTGGGCACTGCCAGAGAGGTGCACTGTGATGCTGCAATCCAGCCTGCAGGGAAGACAGCCAAAGGGGAGCAGGGCAGAGATAAACCCAGCCAGGCCAACCCTGTGCTGGGATTTACACCCAATTCCCACATCCCCACTCCTGCCCAGCACGGGGTCTGGCTGTGTGCCCCAGGTGGGCAGCTCCAGCCTGGGCACTGTCCCTCACACCCACTTTTGCCAGCCCTTTCCAGGGAAATCTGCCCAGCAGCCTTGTCCCTCCCAGCCCAGCCAGACTGGGGCATCTCTCATTTCCATCACACAGCACATCGTCCTGCTCACCCACGAGTCCTAAATTCAATCTGATTTCAGTCTGATTACTTTCCCCTCCACTTGAGAGAATTAATTAATATCCGGCTCTGCTCCAGTTTTTTTTCCCCAATCGATAAAAGGAGGAAGGAAAAGGTGGTGTACCTGTCATTAATCATCATTAAATTAGTGACTCCAGAATTAGCTCTCCGTGAAAGCAACAGAGCTGTCCTGGATCCCTGTGCAGAAACCTGGAGCTCTGCTCAGCTCAAGAAACAGGAGAGAGAGGAGACCTGCACAGGGTGTCACAGGAGGGAGGGGTCAGATCCTCCTTGGGGGCAGAGCAGGGACTCCCCCACAGCAGAGCATCTCCACATGGACAGGTGGAGTCAGTCACTGAGCAGTGTCACCCCCATGTTCCCAGAGGTGACATCCTGATCCTGAGTGCTGGCTCCAGGCCCCAACAGCCACATGGATGATTTCCCTGCACCCAGCACAGCCCATCCCAGCTATAGAAGATAAAAGGTTAGGAAAGGGTTTCCCTGCATTCCTGCATCTATCCAGCCACAGATCAAGTGATGCTGTCCCTCCCTCCCTCACTCCCTGCCCTCTGTGGTCTCCCTTTACCCATCCTGTTCATTCTCTGCTCTCACCTGGAGCAGGAATCACAGAATCCCAGACTGGTTTGGGTTGGAAGGGATCATAAAGCTCATCCATTCCCACCCCTGCCATGGCAGGGACACCTTCCACCATCCCAGGCTGCTCCCAGTCCTGTCCAGCCTGGCCTGGGACACTGCCAGGGATCCAGGGGCAGCCACAGCTTCTCTGGGCACCCTGTGCCAGAGCTTCACCACCCTCACAGAGGAGAACTTCTTCCCAATATCCCATCCATCTCTGCCCTCTGGCAGTGGGAAGCCATTCCCCCTTGTCCTGGCATTCCAGGCCCTTGTCCCAAGTCCCTCTCCAGCTCTCCTGGAGCCCCTTTGGAGAGGGCTTTGAGATCACTCTGGAGCCCTCTCTTCTCCAGCTGAACACCCCCAGCTCTCCCAGCCTGGCTCCAGAGCAGAGGGGCTCCACTCCCCTGAACATCTCTGTGGCCTTTCTCTTTCTCCAGCAGGTCCAAATCCTCCTTTACTGGGGGCCCAGAACCCCCTGAACTGGTATGGTGGCAGCATGGGGAGCAGGAGCAGTGGGATCAGCAGGAGGAACTCACACCACCTGTGACAGTGGCTGAGTGGACACAGGGTTTGTAGAGCACATGGATCTGCAGGTAAGAATATCCATTACATACTTACATGATATGTTTGGTTCCCCTGGGCACATTTTAGTTAAAGGCCCTCGAGCCTCTTCCTGACCATGCTTTGGTTGCATTTCATGGATGAGCCCCTGCTTTGCCCTGGCTGTGCTGTGGTGAGGTGCTGGTGCTGGTGGGACACTGGGCAGTGCTCTCAGATCAGCCCTCTGTGACATCTGAGGTATCTCAGTGACACCTCAGCAATGCCAGCTCTGGAGGTTCTGTCTTTATGACAAAGTCACTTGTGCCTGACCTCCACCAGCCCATCTGCTGCAGCACACACCAGAAACATCCTCTGCTGGACACTGAGGCCATCAGCCACGTCACATCTTCCTGGGCTCAGTCACACACAAGGACAGGGAGGTCAGTCCCCTCCATGACACCTCTTACTCTCAGCAGCACCTCCTGTGCCCTGGTGGCCACACCAGCAGCACCTTTGTGATGTGTGATGTGTGATGTGTGCCCTTCCAGGGCCCTGCTGTCCAGGACACAGCCCCTGTGCCAGGTGTGACCTCCTCTCCCCGTGTGTCACCTTGCCTTTGGCCCTGCTAAAACGCCTGCCTGTGAAGCTGAGCACAAACTGTGCTGTAAATAATGGATCACAACACTGAGCACGCAGCACCAGCCCCCTCCAACAGAGGAGACGCCGTCCCTGCTGCTGTGCCTCAGAGCACTTCATTAGTACCAGCACAACAAAGCAAACATTCCAATCAACCTGTGCTTTGTCATGCCCACAGCTGGCTCTGCTGGGTCCAGAGCATCTCCCGTGCCCAGTGCTGCTGCAGCTGCAGCTCTGAGCCTTTCTGACCAACCTCTCCTCTTTTGTCCCCTCTCATGTGGCTCATGCACGGTTCCAAAGCCCTGTGTCCATGGGCTGCAGGTTAAAGCCTCGATGGAATGCAGGATGTTTCCCACTCCCTCCCTCCTCAGCTGCGTCACTCTGAGCTTGGCTGGGATGTGCTGTCCCTTCCCTGTGACAGCTCTGGTGTCACTTAACCACCCTGCTCCTGCTGGGCACACCACCACTTGGGAAAATCTTCCAGTTATTTCTCCTTTTTCATGTGTGGGGCTGGTTTGCTGCTGGCAGTGGGGGACCAGGCTGGATCATCCCTGGTGCTGCTGGGCTGACACTCCAGGCAAAAAGGGCAGAGCAGGGAGCACATGGGAGGTCCCTCCATGGCTGGTCTGGACAGGGTGGGCATGGACACCCTGCTGCTACCATCCAAAATCTGCCCCTCACCAAATTCCAGTGTGGGGAAGCCTCCATCCCTGGGCTGCCATTACATTTTCTCTTCAGAGCTTGTCCATCAAGGCTTGCTGGCAGGTCAGCCAGGAATGAGGCAGGGAGAGAAGCTGTGGGTGCCAAAATACCTGTGCCAAACACTCTCAGTGTCACAGGCACATTTCCCCATGGCTCATTTTTTGTTAAAAATGCAAAAGTCCTCTCTGAGTTATGATCCTCAGTGACAAATGCAGGGAACAGTAAGTGGTGTATCTATGCTTAGGAGTGGGTGCCTGTCCATGCTGTACCTGTATTATAGAGTGTAAATATATTTCTATTTCTATTTCTATTTCTATTAATATTTCTATTTATGTTTATATTTATATTAATATTTATATTTATATTGAGAGTGTTTGTGTCTGGGTGTTACAGCTCCTCCCACACCTCCTACTCCCATCACACAGGTGCAGCCTTCCTGCTGTGCCCTGCTCTAGTCCCTCAGTCAAGGGATTGGGGTCAGCACAGGAGCAGGATCCATGCAGGATGCTCCACCTGTGGAGTGGGAATCTCTGTGCAGCCTCCCCAGGATGGGGGCTGGACTGGGGTGTTATATAAACTTTTTAGTGAGGTGCAATCTGTGAAATAAGAGCCAAAGGAGGCTGTAAAGGCTGGAGGAGATGAGCTGAGATGTTCTGTGAATATCCATGTCCTGTTCAGCTCTGTGCCCAGGGATGTGAGCCCATCCCTGCCAGGGTCCCAGTCAAACCAGTGCCATTCCCCTCTGTGCAGGCCAAGCCTGGATCTGCACTCACATATTTTCCCACAAGCCCCTTGCACCAAGTGGCTAAAGCAGCCAAATTTGCCCCAGTTGCAGATGTTCTTCCAATGAATGTGATCATGAATTAATAATGGCATGTTGAAGGCTCTCTCTGTGCTTGCTGCATCCCTGCTGCTGCACTCCCAGCTCGGAGCTGCTGGGGAGCTGCATCCACGCTGCTTCATTTTGCACTAATAACAGCCTTCCCCTTAGAGGGATGAACAGCACGCTGAAGTTTCTGCTGGCAAAATGCAGCTCCAAATGAACTGCTAAAAATGCTTAACAAAAAGCTATTTCCAGCTCCCCCACCCAGCTGGAGCTGGCTCTGCTCCCTGGCTGGTTCTGCCTGCATCTGTCACAGGAGTTACTGTGCAGGGAGGGCTGGGACCGAGCAGCAGGTAAGGAGGTTTAGGAGGGACAGAAAAGGGTCTGCAGACATAGAGAGGGGACACAGCCCTGCCGTGCATGTCACCAACCAGCATGGCCAGCACAGCCCGTCCAGGGAGGGATGGGTGTCACAGACACCACCCTCATCTTCCAGCTCCTCCCTGGCCCATCGGTGCTGCCAAGTCCTGGGCTCTGCAGGGAGAGAAGTCCCAGCAGTGCCTTCCCTGCTCACTCACACAGGAGCCCTTTACAGTAATTTCACAACTATAAGGTGCACCGGACTATAAGGCGCACTTTTTTTTGCAGTGAGGATTTGCACACAACAAAGTAATGAATTAGTAACAGAATGGCGCGATCGCGGGGTTTTCTGGCAGATGCTCAATTTGCAAACATTTTTCACAGATCGGCACAGCCTTTAAACGCAGCCCCAGGCACCCTCCCTGTGCCGCGGGCCCCAGCACTCCTGCCCCCGGCACCAGCTGCCGCGGCTCTCACGGCTCAGCTCAGCTCGCAGCTTGCACTTCCAGGTTGTCAGCAAATTTCCAAACTTTATCCATATATAAGGTGCACCGGATTATAAGGTGCACTTCCGGGTTTCGGCCAAAATTTTAGTCAGAAGGGTGCGCCTTATAGTCGTGAAATTACTGTACTCTGGCTGGCAGTGAGCACTTGTCAGACACTTCCCTAGTCTCAGGTATAATAAACCTCCCCCACCAGCTCCCTGACTCCAGAATCTGTCATGTGAACCAGCTGTGCACAAGGAGAGCTCTTTGCATGTAGATGATTTATTTGTCCTCAATCTGATCCAAATACACCCCCTGAGCACGATCAGGCTCCTCCTCCCAGAGCCTGCTTCCAGGACACTGGGGGAACAGTTTGCATTTGCAGGGATCACAGAATCCCAGACTGGTTTGGGCTTAAAGCTCATCCAGTCCCACCCCCTGCCATGGCAGGGACATCTTCACTGTCCCAGGCTGCTCCAAGCTCGGTCCAGCCTGGTCTGGGACACTGCCAGGGATCCAGGGGCAGCCACAGCTTCTCTGGGCACCCTGTGCCAGGGCCTGCCCACCCTCACAACCAGGAATTCCTTCCCAATATCCCATCCATCCTTGCCCTCTGGCAGTGGGAAGCCATTTTCCCTTGTCCTTGTCACTCCATCCCTTGTCTCCAGTCCCTCTCCAGCTCTCCTGGTGCTCCTTTAGGCACAGGAAGGGGCTCTGAGCTCTCCCTTCACTTCTCCAGACTGAAGAGCCCGATCCATGATGATCTCAGGAAGAATCATCCCATGAAGGAGCATTTAGGACTGCAGCCTTCCCCCATGGTTCTGGGGATGCTCACAGCAGGGCCAGAGCACAGGGCAGTGCAAATATGTCATGAGCAGTAATGAGGAGGAAGGTGTCTGGTTAAGGCAGGTACCTCAGGGTGCTTCCCTGCAGCCTGGCCAGCTCTCCCTCGGGTGGATGTCACAGTCATGGCTCCCATCTGTCCCACCCTGTAGAGACCCTGTAGAGCTGAATGAGAAAGCAGCAGGAGGGTAAATTTAGATTAAATACTGGGAAGAAATTCTTCCCTGTGAGGGTGGGCAGGCCCTGGCACAGGGTGTCCAGAGCAGCTGTGGCTGCCCCTGGATCCCTGGCAGTGTCCAAGGCCAGGCTGGACAGGGCTGGGAGCAGTCTGGGATAGGAAGGTGTCCCTGCCATGGCAGGGAGTGGAATGGGATGAATTTTAGGTTTGCCTCCAGCCCTAACCAGTCTGGGACTCTGTGGCTGTCTGATGGCTCTGATGAGAGCATGGCTGAGGCACAGGGGCACAGCAGAAATGTCACCTCAGAGGTGCCAGAGACAGAGGATCCTCAGCAGTGCAGCCCTGGAGGCTTGAAGATGGCCACTGGCAAAGAGATTTGATTAGAAATTAATCAGCATCTGAAGCAAAGTGTGATATTTAATAAAGGGTGAGGAGCTGCAGCAGAGCCAGGGGCCAGGCTGTCACAGCCCTGAGGCACAGAGGGAAGGGCCCCATCCCCGGCCAGCCAAAGGACAGGGCTGGCAGAAGGTCACAGCTGCTGCTTAGGACACATCTAGACCCAGAGCCACCAGGGAAATGCTGCCACCCCACATGACATCCATAGTCCAGTGTCCCTAGGTCCCCCAGAAATTTAGAAATGCTTCTCAGCATCACCCTGGGGGTGAATGTGCTCTGCCCCAAACCTATTCCAGCATCAGAGCAGGTTTGAATTAAAAATCATTATTGATTTTTGATTGCCACTCCCAGCTTTTGATGTCTAAACTGGCAGCAGCTTTTTAATAATGTTTTTGAGGTTCTTCCTTCACCAGATGGGAAAAAAATAATATACCTGTTTTGGGCAGAAACCGAGTACTATGCTTATTGTGATAAGGGAAGTGGAGCTTTAAAAAAACACATTTTCATCAGAGCATCCCTTCCTGATTCTTGTCAGGGAGAAGAGAATGGCCAGAGAGGGAAGCAGGATTTTGCTGTGGAGGAGCCCAGTCTCAGTTTTCACTCAAGCAGATCTGCAGACAGCAGTGTCTCAGCTCAGCTCCAAACCACAGTGAGATGCTGAGAGAGGCTTTGCGTGCCAGGCACTGAGCTGGGGAGATCCCAGAGGAGCAGCAGCATGCTCAGATCCTGGAAGAACAACATCATGGGCACAGCTTCTTGCTCTTCTCTCTAAAAAGATTCTTTTTTCTTCTCCCTGCCTGTACACCCAGAGATGCAGCATCTCAGGATCTGCAGCAGGACAAGCCTGGGCAGTTCCTTTGCTGATTCCCAATCTCTTATTCACTAAATTGTTGGATTCAGTGTTTTTTGTTAATGGGAGCACATTATGCTGGATCCAGCAGCTGAGGGATGTGAGGCTGCTGCAGCTGCCTCTGCCCTGTCAGTGAGGCTGAAGATGTGCAGCACACACCTGTACTGCATGCACACCTGTGTAATTGAACATCTGGGCACCTGCATGACCCCACAGCTCACAGACAGACATCAGGAGCACCCAACAGCACCAAACAGCTCATCCTGCTGCTCCTGTGGCTGAGCAGGATGCAGGTGTAATGGAGAGAATATAAACACACACACACACGCGCACACACACACACACACACACAGGTATGTGCAACACTGATCCCTCCAGCAGCTGGGCTCAAGACACCCAATTTATCCAAAAAATGTTCTTCCCCCACATCTCACGTTGGGTCTCTCACCTCAGGACAGAAACATCCTTGGTGCAAAAGGTGACCTGGGGAGCTACTTCCAGTGAGGGTTTTCACACCCCCACCCTGGCACAGCTCTGGAAGGGGCTCTAGACAAGGTGGTGGTTCCTCGGGAGTCCTCAGCCTGGTCCCCACCCAGCAGCGTGTCCCTGTGCCCCCCATGACCTCTGGACGTTGATGGTTCTCCTTTGGGGAGTCCGGGGGTAGCCCCAGGGTGGTGTTTGAGCTCCCCCTCCTGCCATTGTCTCTTCATGCACATTTTGGATGTGCAAAAAAGTTTTTATCACATCCTCTGGTCTCTAAATTGAGCTGTCCAAGCGCTGCAGGGATGTGGATGTGCTTTGCACATCTAAAGAGCAATTTCTTGCCCACTTTGCCCAGTTCTTCCCTCCAGTGGTCTGCAAAGCCTGTTTTCTGCCAGCCCTGGCTCTTGGCACACTCTGCTGCACTGGCTGCACACCCAAACACACAGAGTTTAAATTCAGGGGAGTTGTCCTGTCTAGAACAAGAATTGTCACTCATTCACATTCTGATCAAGCACTTAACACCTCCCAGGATGGTGCCCAGGCTGGATCTGGAGGCAGCAGGCAAAGGGACAGGTCCTTGTCCCTGTCCCCACTGTAGAGGCAACAAGGGTGACAGAGCTGCCATCAATCATAGGGGCTGTGATTCCAAGTATTGAAATCATTCATTAAGATTAATGAAATGCACTATTGCAGTTTATTTAAGTACATGCTCCGAACTGAAACCTGGTTGTTAATTAGTGAGGGAAATAATTTGAAAGGCTCCATAAATCCTCTTCTAAGCCCTGGTGAGACATATCCAGCCCCAAGTGCAAGGATATGGCTCTACCCAGGGGATGCTACATCAGAGCAGGTTATAAGACACTTGAGAAGAGACACACATCCAATAATATGGGATTTTTGGGAATTAGGGAGCTCCATCCAGCTCAGGACTGAGAATGGGAAGCATAAACTGTAATCTCCTTGTATCATTGTGGCAAATGAGAGGCTTCATTGGACTTCTCCAGATAAATTAAATTTTAAAAAATTCAGGCATTACTGGTAGGACTAGAGCTCCTTAGAGATCCCACTGCCCAGCCCTGAATCCTTCCCATGAAGGCTAATGCAATCAAAAACATCCCATTACAGGATGAATCTGACCTGGAAATAAAAATGCACTCTTTTTGTCACCTGAAATCCCACATGATGCCCAGCTGTAGGGTCCTGCATGCATCACCTCGTGCTTGGCCTCATGCTGAGACCTCTGTGTCAGACCAGATCATGGAATCACAGAATCCCAGACTGGTTTGGGTTGGAAGGACCTTCAAGCTCATCCAGTCCCACCCCTGCCATGGCAGGGACACCTTCCATAGTCCAGGCTGCTCCAAGCTCCATCCAGTCCAGCCTTAGAAACTTCCAGGGATCCAGGGGCAGCCCCAGCTGCTCTGGGCACCCTGTCCCCACCCTCACAGGGAGGAATTCATTCCCAATATCCAGAGCAGCAGGTCCAAGATGGTCTCCGGTTCCCCACTCTGGTGACATAAATATGATTATATATAGGATTATAGCCATCCCCTGCTGTGGCAGCCACAGCTGTCTGCAGCTGCACAGAGCACTGGGCCTGGCACACACCGACTTGTTATAAATTACTCACCAAAATCAGGTAGGTCAATCAATAAGGCAATTTATTAATTCGTTGATAAGGAACAGGCAAGCAGCGCTGGGGACATGGGGAGTCTGTGCTCCCCCAGCACATCCATCTCACCTTTGGTCACTGCTCCTTTTATAGGCAGTTTATGGTGGGCTGTGACATGGTGCAAGTCCCAGCAAGCCTGAGCATGTTGGCTAGCACTCAAGCAGCAGTGGCCACAAGTCCCCACCAGGTCTGGACAAGGCTTGAACACATCAGGTTACACTCCTAGCGAGCAGGGACAAGCCTGCTCATGTCCAAACAAGCTCGCATTTTCCTTATACATGAAAGTGGATACAATTAATGATTATAGAGATAAAATAATAAATAATAACAAAATAATAAAACCAAAAAATCAACAATTTACAACAAAGTGATTTAAACAAATATAATGGAATCATTAGATTTTCCCGTGTCTCAAGTCCATGCTTTACTTTGGATTCAGAGTTCTTGTTTATATTGATCTCATGATGTATTTCCATAATGACACAAATCCCTGTGTAATCTCTCACAGACTGGACCAGCCCAGTCCGGTGGATAACAGAAATAAACAACATCCAGGTATGAACGTGATTGGCTGAATTCAAACTCAACCAAGGGCTCTCAGCCAATCCCTTTGCACCAGGAGTGCACCCAAATCATTGGCCAGAGAGCTGGGCAGAGCCAAGCCCCTCAGCCAATCACGTTTGTCAGCACAGGAAATTTGGATCTCTATAAAAGGGGCTATAAAAGCACCTATAAAAGGGGAGCACATCAATAAATCTCATGTGGTACTGCATGACCTTGGTGTGTGGTGTTGTCACATTCCTGTCTCCAACATCAGCGACATTCCAGTGTAAACCTCCCTCAGGATCTGGAGCGTGGAGCTGTTTCAGGACTTTGGGCCCCTCTCTGGAGTGTTTGGAAAAGCAGTGTTCAGAGTGACCTTCCCCACAGTGCAGTAAACCAGGCACACTAGCAGTAAATTGCATCAATTACTGGGAAGTCAGTAATTAATTAGTAGCTGTGATTCTTCCCATCCCTCATTGCAGCTCTGAAGTTAAAAGTCCAGGTGAAGAATAACTCCAGGCCAAGGAGGCAGTGCTGGGGCTGCCACACAATTGCCCAACACAAAGAAGAGAGTGGAGTGGCCTCTGGGGTGTTGATTGATTTGCTTCTGAGTTGGCAGCAAGGACATAGATTTGACCTCTGCATACAGGAGAGGACTTGGATGGGAGTGAATCCTGGGTGGCTCAGGCAAGTGGAAGTGCCTGTCCATGCTGGGAAGGGGCTGTGTACTTGTGGGAAGCAGTGGAGGGTGAGCTCATGGCAGAAGCACAGAGGTTGGGATGTGTCCATGGAGGCAGGATGATGGAAGTGCCTCAGAGGGTGTCAGAAGCATGGGCACCACCCCAGGACTGAGGATAGAGGTTCTGCTGCCCTCTGCTTGGGGAACAGAGCCACGGAGCCGCCAAAATCAGAGCTGCTGAAGGTCTGTGTTCATCAGACCAAGGTCATCAAATCCCAAAATGGCTTAGATTGGAAGCAGCCTTAACAACCACCTCATGCCAACCCCCTGCCATGAGCAGACACTCCCTCCACTGAGGTGTGCATCTTTCAGAGCCCAGGAATGGGGCTGATGCAGGCTGAATGCTTCCCTGCCTTGGAAACATCCATGCCAGCTGTTCTCAGCATTGGGGGATATTCCCTTGAAAAGCTGAGCTGGGCTGGGATGGAGCCTGGGGCACATGCTGGGGCCCTGCTGGCCACGGGCAATCACAGTCGCAGGAGCTGCCTCCAAATTGGAGTCTGGAGTTCACATTGATCCAGCAGCCAAGGTCAGCTAGAGGGGAGCTGAGTTCCCAGAAAAATCCCTGTGGAAAGGGAGTTTGAGCGGAAATGAGGTGTAATTGTGCAGCCAGCACAGACCTCCAGCTGCCATGACCCAGTTAACATTGACACTCACCTGCAGGAAACTTCCACTGCATGTTCACGGCCTGATGTCAGGGAAAGCAGGTCACAGCATGGAGGTAAGTCTGGTAAGGAGGCATGATGTTCCAGTAGCTTTCAGCATCTGTCTGAGCACAGGGTGCAGGGAGGATCAGTGCTGGTCATCCCAGTCCAGTGGGGAAGCACAACTGTGCTGCAAACTAGTGCCTGGTGGTTCCCAATCCATTGGGATCAGCACATCCCTGCCTGGTGGGGAGATTCCTGATGGCCCCAAAGAGTCCAAACCCCACAGAACCAGAGCTGAGCACCAAAACTCACAGCCCAGAGAGGCCCCTGTGCCTCCCCTCCAGTATGGCCATCCCATCCCACCATGTCCAGGATGTGTCTCAGAGCCTCCTCTCCTGAACCCGTAGCACAAAGCCAAGAGGGAAAGGAAGGACAAGAATTGGGGATTTTTTTTTTGGTTGTTGTTGTCCTGTAAGAATGGCACTTCCAGTTTTTTAAAACCTTTAGAGGTGTTTAAGAGATAATAAATACCAGTAATTTCACGAATATAAGCCGCACCTTTTTCATTGAAGAATCCAGCCTACCCCAGTGGTACGGCTTATATTCAGGTGCAGCTTATCTATGGACAAATCCCAGTGAAATGTCAACCCGGAAGTGAGAGCCGGCCAGGGAGAGAGCTGCAGCGGAGCTGCTGCCAGGTGGGCGGTGAGGCGGAGCCACTGACGAGGAGGGGGCAGGCCACCGCTGGATTGGCAAGGCCAGCCCGGCTTCGGCACCTTCGCATGAGTGAACTAGCCACCTTTACCCCCTCCACTGCTG
>VRYO01000690.1:1950544-1968992 GCA_009812075.1 Sialia sialis | reverse complement strand
ACATCCATCCCTGCTCTCACATCCATCCCTGCTCCAGCCACATCCATTCCCTAGTCCTGGATAGAGAGACCTGGACTGTGCCAGGCTGGGGACATTTTTGTGGTGGCAGTCACAGTTTTCTCCTGATGAGGCCACACCTCGAGTGATGTTCCCAGTCCTGTCCCCTCAGTTTAGGAAGGACCTTGAAAGCATCCAAAGGAGGCAACAAGGCTGTTGAGGGGTTTGGAACACAAAACCTGTGAGGGATTTGGAACACAAACCCTGTGAGGAACAAGCGAGGGAGCTGGGGCTGTTCAGCCTGGAGAAAAGGACACTCAGAGGTGACCTCGTCACTCCCTGCAGCTCCCTGAGAGGTGGCTGTGCTCAGCTGGGGTTGGTCTCCTTCTGCAGGCAGCACTGACACAATGAGAGGACACAGTCTCAGGATGCACCGAGGAAATTTAGGTTGGATATTAAAAAAAGGTTTTTTACTGAAAGAAAGATCAAATATTGGAATGGTCTGCCCAGGGGAGTGATGGAGTTACCATCCCTGGATGTGTTTACTTACAGACTGGATGTGGCACTCAGTCCCATGGGTTAGTTGAGGTGTTGGGGCATGGGTTGGACTCGATGATCTTGAGGGGCTCTTCCAATCCAGTCATTTTGTGATTCTGTGATTCTGTGATTCTGTGAGTTTGCTGAAGCCTCCAGGATGGCACCAGCTCGTGCCAGCTCCCTGCAGCAGGCACCTCTGGAGCCACGGCTGTCCCTGTAAATGGCTTCATTTCCAGAGGGCAGGGCCAGGTGGGATATTGGGAACAAATCCTTCCCTCTGAGGGTGGAGAGGCCCTGGCACAGGTTTCCCAGAGAAGCTGTGGCTGCCCCATCCCTGGAAATGTCTGAGGTTGGACATGGAAGGTGTCCCTGCTCATGTCAGGGGGCAGAACAAGATGAGCTTTAAGGTCCCTTCCAACCCAAACCAGTCTGAGATATCTCAGCTGCAGATCCAGAGGAGGAGGAGGAGATGCTCAGAGGATGGGAGAGAAAGGCTTGGCTTGACCACAGCAACTCTGAAAATCGAGTGGGGTTAAACACTTCTCAGAAATCTCAAGGACCTGGGGGAGGGAACACCCAGACCAGCAGCAGCTTCCAGGAGCTGCTGGAAACCCACAGCCAGCCCCTGTAACTCAGCACTGAAATGGGGTTGAGGGGACAGCAGGAGAGAGAGGACACAGAGCATGAGGACACAGCCATCAATCATGCTGGATGAAATGATGGAGTGGTCTAATTTGGGCTGTATATTAAGAAAGGGCAGTAGGACAGAAATACAATTACTGTCCAGAAACACTGTTTGCTGAATGCAGGTCCTTTCAAACTCACCTGTCATCTTGTCTTGACACAGTTACAGGTCAGGTTGGTAGGGGAACTCTGCTGATAAAATAAAATCACACTTCTTCGGGGCATATGATTTGTTATGGGGTGAAATTGTGATTAAAAATGTGTAATATATTGCATAAAGCAGGCGTCTAGTCAGTGAATTAAAGACCAACTCTGACAGATCTCTGATGCCAAAGGTCTGTGGACTGAGTTTGTGCATTGCCTTTTTCAGCTGTCTGGGAAATGATGCAACACCTCCCTTGGGAATGCAGGAAGCAAAAGGCAGGGGGGATAGGGGGTTTGTCAACCCCCTTGAATCTGGAGTCACCCTAATCCCAGGTCTGCTTACCTCCCTCTTTCCTTGGATATCCCAGCTCCAGGTCGGGCAGTTGCCCCAGGACTCCTGAGAGGACACTCAAGGGGATAAGGATGAGAATGACCCTTCCCACTGCCCCTGTGTCCCCCATGGGGTGGCCAGGGATCACCTGCTGGAGTCACTGTGGCACGTTTGGAGGCTGGTGGCATTCTGGGGCTCTTTTTTGGCAGAGCTGGATGTGCACCCCTGGACTCATTTCCTGCACTCAGTGATAGGAGGTGCTGGTGTTTCACTTGGCAGATCTCACACACTGCTCCTGGGGCTGCCCAGATCTGGTTGGTGCAAGGCACAGCTACCCAAAGGGGACTGAGAGCATCATCAGAGCCAGACACCCTCCTCTTTTCCCACTCTATTCCAGACACCAGGTCCCAAAGCACTGCAGTGAGGGCAGCAGGAAGATCACTGGACCATGGATATCCTGAGCTGGAAGAAACCCCCAGGAATAATCATTCCCACTCCTGGCCCTGCACAGACACCCCAACAATCCCCCCCAATGCCTGAGAGCATTGTCCAAACACTCCTGGAGCTCTGGCACCCTTGGGGCTGTGCCCATTCCCTGGGGAGCCTGGGCAGTGCCAGCACCCTCTGGGGAAAGAACTTTTCCCTGTTATCCAACCAAAACACTCAAGGCTCAGCTGAGCCACGCAGGCACTGATGATCCCTTTGCTGGATCCTGCTCCATCCAAGTGCCAAGGTGGCCATCTGGAGGGGTCAGCACCCAGCAGCACCGTGACAAAGCTGGGGACCAGAGACAGCCACTCTGCCCATCACTCCCAGCAGAAACCTCCAAGGGTTGTCCCTGTGCTGCCCTGAGCACCCCCTGGGTGGCTGTGACTCCATCACCTGTCCCCTCCTGCCGCCTCAGCAGTCCTGTTGCTTTGTGCCCTGTCACCACCAGCCCCTGCTGCTGGGCCAGGCTGGGCACCCAGGGACACTGCACTCTCACTGCACAGAAACCAAAGTGTTTCCAGTAAAGCCAGAGTCGAGCGTGGAAAGGGGAACAAGTTTCTCTTAGAGAGAAAGTGAAACTCAACACATCCCTTCTCCAAGCAGGCAAAACAACAGTGCATGCAAATTCATCCTTCCCACCCCTCTGCTCCTCCTCCCTACTCCCAGAGAAGAGATTCCAGCAAACTGAGCTGCTGCTCACGCTGCTCTGTCTTCAGCCCCTGCACCAAGGTAAGTCACCACAAACACCTGGGGACCTGGGGACACTCTCCTCTTCTGCCACCACTTTTCAGTCCTTGCTCCCTCTCCTCCTTCGCTCTTCACTTCCCCCTCCACAAGGATTTGAAGTACAAAATCAGGGAGAGGAGGATGTGGGGGGAATAGGAATCTGCAGGAATCTGTCCTTGCTCTGTGTGACTGTGGACACCACTGGGGTCTGCAGACTTTTGGGATATATCCATGTCCTCCCTCCCAGCTCTGAATGTTGGAGGTTTGGATCCCATTTGCCATTTTTCCCTTTCCTGTTTATCACTGTTGTGTGCCTTTGCATCCTTTCCTGCCTTGTGTGCTCTATCCCATGGGACCTCTGCCCCACACAGCAGTTCTTCTTCCTCCAAATTGGGATAAACATCCTCTACAGGCATCTGAGG
The DNA here is from genome assembly GCA_009812075.1 of Sialia sialis. NCBI lineage: Eukaryota > Metazoa > Chordata > Aves > Passeriformes > Turdidae > Sialia > Sialia sialis. The sequence continues at coordinate 1,965,662 of VRYO01000690.1, read as the reverse complement.
TGCCCCTACCCACACCCAGGACATGGAGGAAAGGGTTTGTGCCATGCTCCATGCCCTGGGCATTTCAATCCCAGAGCTCTGCCATGGGCATGCTAGAGATTTTCAGTGACATCAGTGAGTTCAGATCACACAGCCTCAAAAGCTTTGCATGAATTTATTTCCACCACTGCGTGTGGTGTTTGGTTCTCCATGCTGGACAATTCAGCAGATCTGATGAGGGCACCTGCGTGTCTGTGACTTAGGTTTCTCTGCCTGTTTGCCTCCATCCCCAATGCCTCCCTGTGCTGCAGGAGCAGGATGCAAGCTGGATTCCTGCTGGCAGCCAGCACCCTGGCAGCAGTGCTGGGCATGGCCCTGCTGCAGGAGGAAGTGTGTAAGGCACCGGACGGCAAGAACGGCACCCCTGGGGTCCCTGGCCGCAATGGGAGGCCAGGCCAGAAGGGTGACACGGGAGAGCCAGGTAAGAGAGGCTGGGGATGTTGGGTGCAGGAGGCCTGGGAGCCTCTTGCTAGGAGCATCTCAGGCTGTGGGAGCAGCTCAGCACGTGCCAGATGTGCATGAACTCCTTCTCCTCCCCACCTCTCCCCAGGGAGACCAGCACCCAACATGGGCATCCAGGGACCCGAAGGGGATGAAGGCGAACCAGGATTGCCTGGCCCCCCAGGCCCGATGGGCCTGCCTGGTGTTCCCGGCCCTCCGGGGGTGCCAGGGTTGCCAGGGCCACCAGGGGAGAAAGGCATTGCTGGTGATGTCCTGGCGCACCCTCGTCCTGCCTTCTCTGCCTCCAGACAGTCCCCACCCCGCGCAGGCACCACCGTGGTGTTTGACAGGATCATCACCAACCAGGAGAACTCCTACAGCCCCCAGACTGGGAGGTTCACCTGCAGCACTCCCGGGCTCTACTACTTCAGCTTCCAGGTGGTGTCCAGCGGGGACCTGTGTCTGAGCATCACCAAGAACAACGAGCGCGTGGCCAGCTTCTGTGACAACAACAGCCATGGCATCCTGCAGGTGAACTCGGGCAGCAGCGTGCTCAGCCTGGCTGTGGGGGACCAGGTGTTCCTGAGCACTGACCCTGCCCAGGGCAGCTCCATTTACAGCGGCTCCGAGGTGGACAGCGTCTTCAGCGGGTTCCTGGTGTCCCCAGACACGGTCTGAGGGGCTCCCACAGCATTGGGGGGTGTCTGCCTGCCTGGCAGCTCCCCTCTGCTTTAGTCCCCTCTGGGATGCTTTAGTGCCACAGCACATGGGGAGGGTTCCAAACTGAGCATCCACAACTGTTCTGTGCTTCCAGCAATGTCACAGCTGTGTGTCACCACTGAGCACTCAGCTCTGTGCTGAGCCTGTCCTGGAGGCTATGGGCTCCCATCCCTTCCTCCTCCTGGGCACTCCAGCTCCACTCCCACATGTCACCAGCTTTGGCTCTTTGCTCTTGAGTGGGAAATCACTGCTTGCCACTGCTTCTGCTCCACTAACCACTGCAAAAGCCTTCCTGGCACTGGAGCACATCCTGTCACAACCTCCCCATCAGTATAAATAAAGCTTCTTATACCACAACTCCTTGAGTTTTCTGTTCTACTCATGCACCTTCCCCAAATCAATATCCTGGACCCCTTCCCAAGCTGCCCAGGGAGAGAAGTCATTCCAACTTGTCCTGGGCGCTGCAAAGGCAGAAGGACCGAAGGAATGGAGTGTTCAATCAGAGCTGACACTTCCAGGGAGGAATAAGAAACATCTGGAACAGGGCTATGTGTGTGTCCTTCTCTGCTGAGTTGTCCTGCAGGGGAAAACAAGGGCAGCAGATCCTGCACCTCACCCACAAAGTCGAAAGTTGGCACCCAAACTCTCCCAGGAAGGCAGAAGGCAGCTGCGGCATTACAGCAAGGAGGGACAGGGACATGGGCACACTGTTGGGTGATGGTGGTGGAGCTCTGAGGGTTTAGGGTGATGTGAAAGGGAGGTACAGCAAGCTGGGCTGGTCAGGAAGCATCAGGTGCCACACCCTGGGACTGCTCCTCAGGGAAGCTGCTCCACAAATAGTGGGCACTCAAATCTCCCGGTTCCTGGAGCAGTGAGGAGGATGAGACCCTCACGGGTCACCTGTGAGGAGCAACACCCCAGTGAGAGATCCTGGGGCCTCACCAAGTCCAGCACTCAGCAGAACTTGGTGGGGCATGGGGAAAGGTGCAGATCAGAAATTCTCAAAGGGAAACATTTTCCAGTGCTATTTAGGGATGCAGCATCTTCCATCAAAGCCAGGCAGGACCTTGCACAGCCCTTCAGTGCCAGGCATCTCCAGCCCACTGGAGCTGGCCTGAGGCTCTGTTTCCAAGCTGCCTTCTGCTCAGAAACAAGGGAAGTGATAGGGGAACCAGGGGATTTGGGGAGGGCTATTGCCTGCAGAGGCTTGGGGGGGTTGTGCCACATCTCTCTGAGCTGTGTCACCTCTGTCCTTGCAGCCCTTCCTGTTGCAGTGGCACCAGCACAGGTTTTGCTGGACAGCCGAGAACATGCTGGCTCAGCAGAAACCGCCGGGCAGGAGGATGTGAAATTTGGGTGGGAGCACCGGAGTTCTGTGTTCCCAAGGGCCCTCTGCCCTTCCCTAGCTGTGACTTCCTCCGCAGAGTGTCACAGCCCAGCACTGTGCTGGCAGGGACGGCGCACCCAGAGGGACCAGCACACACTGCCCTGCCTGATCCCCACCCGAGGTAAGAGTGCTGCAGGGCCCTGTCTTGGGGTGGGACTGGGGGTCCAGCAGCATGGCACACTGCTGCAGAGGAGGGACAATGACAAGAGGACATGGGTGACACAGGAGGAGGAGGAGGAGAGGAAGGAGACGGAGGCACTGAGGGGCTGCGATGATCCTTTCTCCCCTGTGATGGAGACAGGATGCACCAGCTGATAGAAGGATTGATCCTGCCGGACAGAAGCAGGACAGTCAGGCTGCTGCTGGAGGAGGAGGGAGATCAGCTGTGTGCAGGGGTGACAGTCTGCAGTGGGGTGTGCATCTCCAGGGTTTGGGGATGCTGGATTCAGAGGGCTTGGGGCTGGCCATGGGCACCTTGGACCTCATGGCTCCATCCAGACTGAAAGTCCAACTCCTGCTGTGCCATCAGGGGCTGCCCTGGGGTTGGAGATGAGCCTGGGGCCCATCTCCACACACCCAGCTCCCCACTGTCCTGCAGTGTGTACAGGCGGGACATCCAGTCTCCTTTTCTCCACATCCAAGCCACCCTGCCGTGACCCCTCACTCCAGCACTTTCTTTCCCTTTCCATGCTACAGAACATCAAAATGGAGACGAGATTCTGGGTGCGGCTCCATCTGGCCCTCCTCTTCCTGAATCTGGGCTCTGCTGTGGCACAAAGCCCTCCCAGCTGCTATGGGACTCCAGGGCTGCCAGGCATGCCGGGTTTGCCAGGCAGGGATGGCCGGGATGGGCTGAAGGGAGCCAAAGGAGAACCAGGTGAGTGAGCAAACAGGAAAACCACATGGGCTCTTGCAGGGGGGCACTGAGTCCTCCATGGCTGGTCTGCCTTGGCTTGCAGGATGTGGAGAGCATCCTCTGTGGTCAGGTGGAAGAGGCAGCAGTGCTCTCCTGACCAAGGGAAGGGCTTAGAGAAGCCTCTCCCCATATCCTGCCATTGATACTGACTCCCTTTCACTCCACAGGTATCCCAGCTTTCTCTACACAGCTGGGGCCCAAGGGCATGAAAGGACTACCAGGCCACCCTGGCCCTCCAGGCAAGACTGGTCCCCGTGGGGCCCCTGGTCCAATGGGACTGCCTGGAATGCCAGGTGTTGCTGGACTCCCAGGACTGCCAGGCAGCTTCAAGCAGAAGCAGCAGTCAGCATTCTCAGTGACCAGGCAGACCAGCCAGTACCCCTCAAAGAATGTCCCTGTGGTTTTCAACCACGCCATCACCAACACCAACAACGACTACGACACCAGCACGGGCAAGTTCACCTGCAGGCTCCCTGGCGTCTACTTCTTCGTCTTCCACAGCTCCCACACAGCCAACCTCTGCGTCATCCTGCTCAAAAACCAGAGGAAGATGGCCAGCTTCTGCGACCACAAGACCAACAGCATGCAGGTCAGCTCGGGGGGCACGCTGCTGCACCTGGCTGCTGCAGACGAGGTCTGGCTGGGAGTCAACGACTACAACGGCATGGTGGGCATTGCGAGCTCCGACAGCATCTTCTCAGGCTTCCTGCTCTTCCCAGACTAGAGCTCAGCACAGCCCAGCCCAGCACCCTGTCCTGAACACGCTGCTCGGTGCTGGGCTCTTCCTGATGCTGCCAGGGAGGGTATCAAGGCCAGCAGCCAGACCCACACCTTCACTCTGGGGCTGAGCACTGGCAGGTGCTGCCACGGGGGGACGGGCACATCTGGCTGCATCTGCATCAGAGTGCTGGTGCTGAGCTCCTGGTCCTGCTGGCAGTGCCACGTGCATCCCCCTGCTCACCCTCAGTACCTCAGAGTACCTCTCTCTGAGTTTTTCCCTTCTCCAGGTGTCCTGGCACAGGCTGCAGCAATCCCTTTGCCATGACCTGGCTGTGGAAAGTGTCAATAAAACCTTCCCCAGTGCACCTGCTGTAGTGTGTTGTTTCCTTCATGTCCTGCCCCTCTGTGGTGTGCACACATGTGCACATCTGGCCATCTGTGTGGCACCAGCATGTCCCCAAGCCTTGCTGGCATCAGAGGCCATCCCACTCCACCCACACCTGGCTGTGCACAGGGGGTGGGACCCCTGCTGCAGGAACAGCATGGTTCCCATGTCCCCACACCAAGAGGGCACCAAGACTCCTCCAATCAGGGCCCTGATTCTCCCCTTCCCCTCCACAGCTTCACAGGGGCACAGCGTGCAAAGGAAACCCCAACACCATGGCTGGGACATCCCTGGGCTCCCTACCACTCCCTAGCACTCTGGCTTTCCTGAGCCAGACCAAACGAGCTGGTGGAGGCTGCAGAGCCCACCAAAACCCAACAGGGATTTCTCTTGGTGTCACACACTGCAGGGTGGAACAGGCAGTCACCTCTCTGAACTTCCTGTGCTCCCCCTCCACAAGGCAGCAGCCAAAGCAGGACTGGGAATGCTTTTCCCACAGGGTAAAATCACTTCCCATGCCCAATATTCAGGAGAGCCAGGGGCATGGGCTCAAGGAGATGGATGCTGACTCCCTGCAGAGCTGGAAGCAGAGCAGCCTGAGGGGTGCTGGCTGAGTGCATGCACATTTCTGCAGCTCTGATGGGTCACCCTAAACTCATCTGGGGCTCCCAACAGCATTTCCCACGGCAAGCACTCCTGAGCAGGGGCCTTGCAGGGCAGAGCTGTGCCTGCAGGGGCTCAGGGTGCTATTTGGGGATAGCTTGTTCTGCTCAGCTGACAGCAGCATTCATGGGGGATCTGAAACTGCCACAAACAAAAAAAAAAAAAAAGAGGAGCTAAAGACAAAAAGGGGATGTGTCCCACATCCTTTCACAATAACCCTTGCAGGAAACTTCTGCTTCTCCTCGTGGGCATTTCTGGGCAGGACGCTGGGGTGTCCTGCTCCATCTCCCCACCTGATCCACGAGGAGCTCAAGGTAAGAGCCAGACTGAGCCCAAGGCTCCCCCACAGGAAGGAACACGGAGGGAACCCAGCCCTGGCAGGGTGACAGTCACCTGCACTGCTGGCACTTCCCTGTGCTCTGGGCAGAAAAGAAATGGGGGGTGGAGGTGCTGGGGTGGGGTGGTGGAGGTCCTGATGGGACCTGAGCCCTCCTGCTCCACCTGGAAGAAGGAAAAAAGAAGTAGAGATGGCGGAGTTCCAGAAGGGTGATTGGTGTGAGGTTCCCTGGGGGCTCTCCTGCTCTCAGAAGCTCTTGTCTCCTGTTGGGCCTGGGCTGGGAGCTCTGGATCCGTCCCTGTGCCTGCCACACCCAAAGCAGAGCGGCTGTGTCTGCAGGATCCAAATCACCAACCTTTTGTGCTGGCACCGGAGCCTCAGCCCTGGGAAAATCCACCTGAGGTGGGGGAGCTGTGGCTGGGATGCCCAGATACAGCCCCTGTATGCACAGTGCTTATCCCACAGCTGGGCAGGGACAAGGCAAGAGCCCAGGGTGGAAACCCAGATACAGAAATGCCTCTGGGACTGAGCAGCTGTGTGGCAGGACACAAGGAGAAGCTGTGGGATGGAGGAGGGAGGTCTGGGGGCTCATTGCCATCTTCAAGGAGCAGCATGTCCCTCAGATGTGCTGGTAGAAGGCAAGGCCCATTCCCCTGCAGATGATGAAACTGCTCTGGTTGGGTAAGGATTTTATTTTACCCTGCAAGTGTGGTCCTGAGATGAGATGGAGAATTTCTCCTGCAAGGGAGCAGTATGGCCACGTTGGATGCCAGATCTCTGAGATAACCTGTCCCAAATATTCAGGGGGCTGCAGCTGTGGGCGCTTGTAAGCTGGGGATTTAGGAGTGATGAGAGACTGACAAGCCCTGCCTTGCCCAAGGGTTCTGCTCCTTTGCTCCAGGGCCAGCAGGAGAGTGGGTTTAGCTCTGCAGGCACCACCTCTCACCCTCCCCAGCCCTCTCACCACCCAGGACAGAGCCCTGACACCGTTCCCTGCTCCCACAGATGTGGACCTTGTGGGCCATGCTGATCTGCCTGGCTGGAGGACAGCTTGCCAGTGCCACACTCTGCAAGACGTATGGCCCCATCCCAGGCATCCCAGGACTACCAGGACAGCCTGGCAGCGATGGCCTGGATGGAGAGGATGGCCCAAAGGGTGAACAAGGTAAGGAAGAGGCTGCAGATGGATAAAACTTTGTCTTGTGAATGCCAAGAGCAGGGAGAGACACACGATCCTGGGAAAGAAACCTATTACCATCAGTTCTTCGAGGTCTTGTCAGGTGGGATGATGGAGTGTAAACTTTCTTTTTGTCTCTGGTGGGTGTTGTACCAGGACATGAGAGTGCTGTATGGATCAGCTCACTCTCAGCAGCTCACATTCAGCCAGCAGAAAAAGACTGGAAGGCTTACTTGATGTAAGAATCCACAAGAATCTTTATTTCATGCAAAGGGAGTCAAGCAGGGATTCTCAGAGACAAAGCAATATTTATAGGCTTATGGGGGATTCAAACTACAGCCAATAAGAAGTTTACACAAAGAACAGCATCCAATCTAAGTCAAAAGTTCTAAAGGTGAACTGACCAATTACAAAAACTAATTTCTGACCAATTATCCTCTAAGGTGTTAGGAAAGTGACTAAATTCTTAAGGAATTTAGCTCAGCCTTGGTATCTAGGAGACCTCATCTATTATATTAAGTTCCAGGGGCCAGAGGAAGATGTCTGTGCAGGAATTGTATCATCCACAATGGAGCACCCCCAGGAATTTGGGGAAGGAGAGGGATGACAGCAAGGTGTTGGGCACGGGTCTCCCCTGACCCACACCAGCACAGGTTCCTGCTCAGACAAATGGGGCTCAGCTGTGACCAAAATGACTCTTCCTCCTCTTTCCTAGGACCCCCTGGCCAGGGTGGAGCAGAGAGAGGGAAGATGGGACTCCCAGGAGCACCGGGAGCGCCTGGGAAGGTCGGTCCCAGTGGCGTGCCAGGTCCAGCGGGCATGCGAGGCGCGGATGGAATGCCCGGCCCCATGGGAGAGCCTGGGGACTACAAGGTCACCTTCAAGTCGGCATTCTCGGCTGCTAGGAGCATCGGCTCCTACCCCCGCCGGGACCAGCCCGTGCGCTTCGACCGCATCATCACCAACCAGCACGGGCACTACGAGAACCGCTACGGCCGCTTCACCTGCCGCGTGCCCGGCACCTACTACTTCACCTACCACGTCACCTCCCGCGGCAACCTGTGCCTCAACATCAAAAAGGGCCGAGGTGCCAGCAGGGGGGACAGGGTGGTGACCTTCTGTGACTTCGTGCACAGCAGCTTCCAGGTCACCACGGGCGGCGTGGTGCTGCAGATGGCCATGAACGAGTCTGTGTGGCTGGAGCCGACGGAGAAGAACTCCCTGGTGGGGCTGGAGGGCTCTGACAGCATCTTCACTGGCTTCCTCATCTTCCCTGAGGCTTAGCCCACTGGAGCTGTGTCTGTGGCCAGCCTCTGCAGTCCTGCAGAGCTGAGGACTCCCCTGGAAACTCTTTGCTCCCAAGTTGGTGCTTGAGGCACCCTGCTGCTGTTCTTTCGCAATAAATGACAGCTCTTCGCACTAATGGTCCCTTTCTGGATAGGATTTTCCTTTTACCCCCTGAATAATTATCACATAAACAGGGTACTGATTCCTGTCCCCAGGCTCATTAGCATCTCATTACTGCTGAGCAGAGCCACACAAGTCATGCAGTTCCTGCTGCAGATCAGGCTGAGCATCTCCATCCAGAGCCACCCAAAGGGTCCCAGCCCAGGGTTAGGAAAGCATGGAGAAGCAGTTCAGCCTTCAGCAGGGGTCAGGACAATGACACGGTGGGAAAACTGGGGCCACTGGGTACTGGGGAGATGCTGGAGATGGTGCTGAACTGCAGAGTCCTGACAGTGGCAGGAACCTCTCTCAGACCTTTTTTGGGTGTTGGTGGTGACAGAAATGCCCACAGAAGATTGTCAAAGGTGGGGCAGGTGAGGGTGGGCCAAGCAATGGGGGTGGTGTGGAGCACACCCCAGTACAGCTTCCAAAGCCCAGCACAGAACCCACACATCCTGGAGCACAGCCAAGCCCTCAAAGCCCGCTCCTTATCAACAGCAGAGCTGTGGAATGTGCAGGTGAATTAAAGCTGAGGAGCTCAGGGACACCCCTGGGTGTGTTGCCTGCAGCCCCCAGCCCATCCCTGGGAGAGGACATGGGACATTCAGGAATTTTATTGGAGTCTGGGATTTGAAAAGTTCTGGATAAAGAGGATGTGATAAAAGGTCTTGGGGAGATGAGTGTGATAAGGACAGGATTTAGTGGAGCGTGACCTGTGAGCTCTCCGGTCCCCCGAGCTCTGGGATGCTCAGGTGTCCCCTCCCCAGCGCGGGACAGTGACCAGGGCTGTTGTCACCGCTCGCAGGCTCCTGCCCAGGGCGATTTGCCGGCAGGTGGCACTGGAGACTGGCTCAGCCCTCACCCGGCAGCCGCAGCATCCTCATCCTCCACCGCTTCGTATCTCCCCCTCCTCACCACCTCGGAGTTTATCCTTCCTGCAGCAGAATCTGTGGCTTCCCTGCCTGGGGTGCAGCCCGTGTCCCCTCTCTGCTGCTGTCACAAGCTCTGAGCAGAGGGGTTGGGTGTCGCTTTCTGAGGTTCCCCCGGTGCTGGAGCCTTTACAGTGCAGGTGGAGGAGAAGAGGAGGTGTTTGAGTGCTTTTGACCCTAAAGAGAGCTGGTGGCATGCACTCCCAGCTCTGAGCCACGGGGACTGCTGCCAGGCTGGTGGCTCTCCACCATCTCCTCTGCCCTTGGGGCAGGTTGTGGGTGAAATATTGGGGGATTTTTTGTGTTCTTCCTTCCCTCCCCTTCTCCAAACCATAGCATCAAGCAGGAGCCATATGGGAGTCCCTGCACGGGTTCAGTGCTGTGCCAGGGCGCTGGGATGCTCTGGGCAGAGGATTACTGGGGCAGGGCACAGGGTTCGGTGTCACACACCCCAAATCACAGCTTTGGGGGATACTGAGGTCACACACAGGTGTTTCATTGTCAGCAGGGCAGGAGCTCCCTGCATGGATCCTCTGGGTGCAATGGTTCCACTGGGGGCTGGTCCCACCCCCAGGGAGACTCCAGTGCAGTCTGGTACAGCAGAAACCAGTCTGGGACAGGGAGGGCAGTTCAGACATCAGCTCCAACCCCAAATCTCACTTCAGGGCTGCTGTTAAGTTTGTTCCCCCCATCCTCACCCAGGCTTGCATTTGAATTTGAATGGGAAGAAGCAATTGCTTCTTTTGTCTGGATCAACACAGCCTGGCTTGTCTGCCACTTCGAGGTGTATGGGAATTCCTGCTTTCCTGGCCCTCTGCAGAGACCGGAGCCTGGAGACTCTGCCCTGGCTGGCCACGAAAGAGTTAAATCCCAGCCCTTTTTTTTCCTGCTCTGCCTCCTTATGAGGAACAGCCTTCGCGGGGCTGCAGAAAGGCTCTTTCTTTCCCCAGCAGATCCCTGGGAATGAAAAGTCTGTGTTCCAGATATTAAATTACTCATAAAATAGTTGGCGTGTCCCCGAGGCGGCTCGGCACCTCCAGCCCCCGCCGCCGCTCTGACGGGCTGCTGATGTGCATCTGCATGTCACCTCCTGCTACAAGGTCAATCTCTCCGATTTAAAGCAGCAGCGCTGGAAAGCAAACCAGATTTCAGTCGGAATTAGCTTCAAATGGAGCATTCAGGGGACTCCATTAGAGCCTGGGAGGGGAGCGCAGGGGGGGAAAGGGAACAGAGCCGGAGTGGGGGCGATCCCGCAGCTGCAGTTCCCCTTGGAGGGCACCCCGAGGGGCTGGGATGCTCCGGGAATGGTCCGGGGGGCGGAGATGATCCCGGGGATGGATCCGGAGGCGAGGGGATGCTGCGTGGGGACGATCCGTGGGAACGCTGCCTGGGGATGATCCCCGGGAATGCTGCCTGGGGATGGATCCCCGAAAATGGATGCCCGGGAATGCTGCCTGGGGGTGGAACACCGGGAACGCTGCCTGGGGATGGATCCTCGGGAATGCTGCCCGAGGATGATCCCTGGGAATGGAGCCTGGGGATGGATTCCTGGGAGCGCTGCCTGGGGGTGATCCCCGAAAATGGATCCCTGGGGATGCTGCCTGGAGATGATCCCTGGGAATGGATCCCCGGCAATGCTTCCTGGGGATGATCCCTGGGAATGCTGCATGGGATGGATCCCTGGGAATGCTGCATGGGATGGATCCCTGGGAATGCTGCATGGGGATGCTGCCGGGGATTCCTAATGCTGCAGGGGATGGGGGGTGCCTGCAGGCGGGGGTGGGAGGAAGTGCTGAATCTCTGCTTTGGCAGCCTCAGCAGGTTCCCCCGGTTATGGAGAGCCCTCCCCCTCTTCCCCCGGACATCCCCCTGGTTCCGCGGACCTGCTCGGCCACCGGTGACCTACACTCGTGCGCGGGTGCGAGGCGGGGCCGAGGTTTCCATGGGGATGTGCGGGATTGGAAGCCTGGCCTGCTTCAGCTCCAGGCACACATCGCCTGGACGTCGGGGCTCGGCTCCTTCTGCTCCGCTTGCCGCTGCCTCCCGCCCTCCTGCGCCCGGCTCCGAGCGGCAGCGCCCCGGCACCGCCCCGGCCGGAGGGATGCGGGAGGGGATGCGGGAGAGATGCGGGAGAGATGCGGGAGAGATGCGGGAGGGACAGGTGGGAGCACAGCCTGGCCCCGTGCATGGCCTTAATCCCTTGGGGGATGCACGGCAATGAACTCAGGTTTGTCCCCCACCCACTGAGACCAGGAGCCACGCGGGATGCTCTGCTGTAATGAGGATCCTCTGTCATTCTGGGAATGTCATTTGGATCCTCTGTCATTCTGGGAATGCCATTTGGATCCTCTGTCACTCTGGGAATGCCCTGGTGTGATTGGGATCCTCTGTCACTCTGAGAAAGAGATTGGGATCCTCTGTCACTCTGGGAATGAGATTTGGATCCTCTGTCACTCCGGGAATGAGATTTGGATCCTCTGTCACTCTGGGAATGCTCTGCCGTGATGGGGATGCTTTGCCATGATGAGCATCCTCTGCTGTCGTGCAGGACCCGGCTCTTGGCAAAATCCCCAGACCAACGCAGGTCTGGGAGAGCATCACACAGCCCTGCTCTCTCTCCTCTCCAAAGGTTTTCTCCAAGAAAAAGGAAAGGAAAACATGTTTTTCTTCCACTACTCACTGCTGGCAGTATCCGGAGAGAAATCAGTGTCTGGGGACAAATCAGTGTCACACCCACACCCTCCCTCCTCCCTCAGTTTCCCCGCAGAGGGAACAGCCCTGCTCTGTTCCATACCCCATGTCCTCCCCTGGAGCCGTGTGTGGGTCTCAGCCCCGTTTTCTGTACAGGCTGAGGCTGAGATGAGCCCCCAGCCCCATCCCATCACAAATGGACCCGTGTGCCTCACACAAGGGGGGCTGGGGTCTCACATGAGTTATCACACAGGGCACAGTCATGAACACAAAACACACAACCACCATGCAGAGCTCACACAGCACACACAGCATGCTCCAAGCAGGCAGGGCCAGAGCCATGCACAGGCTGGATAGGCAGTACCAGGCTGGAAGAAGCCTGAAATCCTGCTTTCATGCAAAAAAAAAAAATCAAGTAAGGCAGCTTGAAGCCCACAGCACAGCAAGACACTGCCATGTGTGTGAGAAGGGTCCCCATGGAAATGTGTGTGGCATGCATGGACACATACCTGGAATTCCCATCTGGTTTGTACACAAGGAATATCTGTGAGCCTGCTGTCCTGGCTTCCTCAGAAAGAGCAGGGGGCTGCAGCTCTGGGATGAGTGCTTGGGTAGCAGCTCCCCAAGGGCTGTGTGGGACTGCCCAGTGCTCCCTTCTGCTCCCATGCAGTGCCAGGAGAGATTTTGTCTGGACGTGCTGGCATGTGTTGTCATCAAGGTGATGGGAACAGCAATGGGTCCTGGGTGGCATTTCCAGGGGAGCCAGGTGTCCTGTTTTGTAGGACAGGTGTCTGCTAAGAAAGGCAGGAGCCTCTCTTTGAAATGGAGAGTGCAAACCTCCTCCCTCCAAATTATTGTAATTTTGAAATTAAGGGGCTCTCAGGCAAAGATATGGGAATTAGGAATAACAATTCTTTACTAGGGAAATTAAAATAGAAATACAGTACTACAAAGAACAAACCACAAACCCTGCCAGAGTCAGTCTTTTAAAGCTAAACAATCCAAATGAGAATTAACACCTATATTATTTAAACTTTTGACCCAATAACCAAACTCCTGTGACCTGCAGGGAAGCACTAACCATCCAACCAAAAACTACAACCTGAAACCATGAAGAAGGAAGAAGACAGAAAGAAATACCACCCAAAATCCTCTATCTTGTCCCATACCTATTACTATATTCTAAAACCTTCAAATCCAAAACCCTTCACCATGTGAAATCACACCCGTGACTCCAACTCCATCACTCAAATCTGGAAGCCTTCTCCAACACCTCCAGTAAAAAACAATATTTTCCTAAAAATAAATACCAAAAAACAGAAAAAACGGAAACCCCCCCAATTTTCTAAAATCCAGCAGTTGGTCTCCTGGGGCTGGGCTGGATGGCCAGGAGTAGATGGATTTCTCCTTTTCCCATCCATGTGGATCCACCACAGTTCCTCCAGCTCTGTCCTCAGGCTCAGGATGAGTCTGGGCAGCTCTGTCTCAGCCCTTCAGTCCCCCCGCACGGCACAGGTCCCTCAGGCTGCTGGAGAGTTGAAATATCAGTGTTTGTTCATACCTGTGTCCCCACTGAGCAGGGAAAGAGAGGAAACAAAAATCTTTTTGAAGGAAACTTTGGGAAATGCTGTTCCAACTCTTCCTTCCCAGCTCCAACATGCAGCCACCAATGACTGTCCCAAAAGGCCTTGGAGAGGGACACGCCAGGAATTGCCAGGCTGAGACCTCAGAGGATGGTAGAGAGCAGGACTGAGAAGCAAGAGGTGACCTGAAGGCTTGTCCTCCTTCTTTGGACAGTCTTCTTCATCATCCTGTGGCCCCCAAAGGATGGGATCTCTCATGTTCTTTGTGGTTCTGTCTCCATTTTTTCTGCTTTTTCCCTCTTTTACCTCTCATAAAATCCAGTACAGAAACATTGGGTGTGCCTCAACATTGTGCACTGGTGATGTCAAGGACCCTGTGCTCAGGAAGAAAGAAGCATGACCAATTTATTATTAACCCATGTTGGTCTCTGTGACTCTGGATTCAACATATTTAATTTTAAAAATTGTTTGTTTGCTGGGTTTTACTTGTTTATTCTTTCACAGCATTAAAAGCTAGGTGGGCTTTTCCTTGATCCTGGTTTTCTGTGGCATCTCTTTTGTGTGGGACTGTCCAGAGGGGCTGGAGTTACTGTCACAGGACACAGGGAATGTCCTCCTGGGTTTCCTTTTGCAATTTTCATCCTCCATCTGAAGGGCACCCCCCAGCCCAATGGGTTCAGCTGCACATCTGGCTGCTCACAGTGTGGCACAGCTCTGGGCACAGGCTGTGAGAATCCATGGAGGTTACAGCTGCTCTTCCTCCCTGCAGGGCCACCAAAGCCACCTCCTGCACCTGCATTTCTGCCCTCTTTGTTCTGTTGGTGTGGTCCTGAGCTTCTCACTCCCTCAGGTGCATCCTTCCTGCATCTTGCCCTGTGTGCCAAGTCACACAATCACCACATGGTTTGGTTTGCAGAACTTGTTCCACCTCTGCCATGGCAGGGACACCTTCCACTGTCCCAGGCTGCTCCCAGCCCCATCCAGCCTGGCCTGGGACACTTCCAAGGATCCAGGGACACCCACAGCTTCTCTGGGTACCTGTGCCAGGCAAGCCAAGGTGATCTGCTGCAGAAGAGGCTGTGCAAGAGAGGATTTAGGCTCCATGTTGTGTTTTGGCTTGGGACAACATCCCTCAGCAGTTCATGGTCCAGCAGTGTGGCTGCTCTGGTGTGCAGCGAGCTGTAGGAAATGGCTCTGAAATGCTGTAGTGGAGACTTTAATGACCACCCTCTCCAGTGTGTGCTCTCCAGAGTGGGTTTTGCAGTGTCTGCTGACATCTTAACGCCCTTTGGTTAAACAGTGAGCAGCCCAGGCTGTTTTTTAGCCATGGTCACCCCATCACCCCGCTGTCAGGACCACCACAGGTCCCAGGGGCCACCTCAGCTGGGGTGAGTGAGCATCCCTGGAGCCACATTCTGTGCTTCAGGGTCACTGCCTGTGGCTACTGCTGCTGTGAGCACTGTGCCTGCACTGGAACTATTCCCAGGCGTGCCCTGTGTGTCGCACAGCTCCCTCTGAGCAGCTGGCAGCACGCACGGGGATGTGCTGGAGCACGGAGAGGACAAGATGGGTGTGCTGCTGCTGATGTGCACCTCCATTTCCAGCCCAGCCATCTGCTCCAGGGCCCCTGGAAATGCGAGACGAGGCGGGGAGCAGTTCCAGGGTGGGCTGGTTGACATCTCGG
>VRYO01000690.1:1906551-1949544 GCA_009812075.1 Sialia sialis | reverse complement strand
CATTCATATCCCGGCCCCATCTGCCGGGGGGATCCCCGGGAGCGAGGGGGGAGCGGGGCTCTCCCTGCCCCGCGCCGCCAAAGCAAGCAAAGCGCATTCAGGGAGCGAGAAAGGGATGAAAAGGAAGAAAGGACGAGCCCTGCCCTGCAGAGGAGGGGGGAACGCAGCTCCGCCGGGGCTGGCTTATGGGGGAGGGGGCTGTGGGACTGCTGAACCCCCCTGGGTCCCCAGGGAGGAGATGGGAGGAAGGTGGGCAGGGAGAGAGCCTGGTGCTGGCAGCCTGGGAGCAGAGGAACATCTTCCAGGGAAACCTGCTGGGGACACCGGTGGGGCTGCAGGGGGATGGAGGTGACCTGGCCAGGTGGGCTCATGATGGTGCTTGGTCCCACACGAGCTGAGCCAAGCTAACAGCGCCAGAGTTTCTTCCCGAGACAGGGGGAAAGCCGGAGATATTTCAGTCTGGGCTGGAGGAAACACCTGTCCCTTCCCGACAGGAGGTGCTGAGTCAGTGAACAGCACACATTGATACCCAGCTCTTGGTGCTGCAGGATGGCAAAGGTCCCATCTCCAGCGGGTTTGCCTCTTCTTTTCCTTGCCCATCCTGCAGCCTTTGTGCATTGCTGAGCACAAGGATATGTCTAAACCAGGTCAGTCTGCACCAGAAATTGTGTCCCTGCTCCCCCAGGCTCAGAGCAGCCAGGCTGAGGAGCTCAGCCATGGGACAGCAGATCCAAAAGGTTAGGTCAGTGTGGTGGGAGTGTTTGCACAGCTGACCCAGAGGCGCTGGGAACCCTGCCTTGTCTCAGACACAGCAAGGACAGAGCCTAAGCAACTTGAGCCCAGCCTAACCCACCTGGGGGATGACTGATGTACTTGTCTAGTGACACCAGGGACTGCACACTGCAGCACTGTGGGGGACTGGGGAGGATGGGATGTTCTCTCTCATTTGGGCGAAGGATTTCATTACTGCAGCCAAGGCAGCTTGTCTCTCCTTCCAGCCTGGAGCAGGTCCAGTACAGGGAGTGGTCCTTCCTCTCTGGTGGCCTGGCTCCAGGACCCCTTCCAATTCTGCTGTGAGGTGGTTGGGTCATGCAACTGGGACATGATCTCTTTCTTTCCTGCAGCTGGGTGGGGGTGTCAGGGAAGGAGGACAAAATGCTGGAGAGACAAAGAGGCTCAGAGTGTCCCAGGTCTCCTCAGGAGCGGGGCTGAGGTTGGGATGTGGCTGCTTTGGGCAGTCCCACCACGGCCCCTCAGGCTCTCAAGCATGTGGCTGAGGAAAGCCTGCAGGGCTGAAGTGGTGGCAGCCAATTCCCACCTGGGGAGCTCCAAAGCAGCTCCCAGGCACTGGGATTGGGCTGGATAGCAGCAGGAACATCCATTTTCTGGAGGCTGCTGCTCCCTGCTGAGTGCAGAGATGACTCAGGAGCAGGTCAGGTAACTCCTGGTGCCAAGCTGGTGATGAAGGTCAGACAGTCTGAGCGAGGCTCTGCAAGGTGAAACAGTGACAGACCCAGCGAGAGGAGGGTGCAGGGCACCACGGGCCACCCACAGCAGTCTGCTGAGTGATGCCGTGGGAAGGGCTGCACAGCACGTCACCCGAGCTGCTGGTGACATCTCAGGCTCTGGGGACTGCCCACGCACTCAGCCAGGTGCCAGCTGGCTCCCCAGCACAGCCCAGTGCTTCCAGTCATGGCAGGAAAGGGCTGTGGGAAGGGCTCAGGGGTTTGGCTGCTGTGTGTGACCATCAGATAACTCTGAGCTGTGCCTGGCCTGGCTGCATTTGGAAGAGCCAGCTGGAGCAGTTCTTGCACAGGCAGGAACAAGTTGTGTTTGTCCCGCCTGGATATTCCAAAAATTTTGTGAGGTGCGTGGGAGAAAGGAGGGGTGCAAGAGAACATCATCAATGACTCCACTGGGGATCCAGCATTAGTGCAGGGATCAGGGAGGGAATGCTGAAAAAGCAAATGAGGAACATGTGGAGCACATGGCACTGCCTCACAGTTTCTGACTGACCATATCTGCTCCAGCTTCACCCTTGTCTCAGCCACCCCTTTCTCCTCAGCAAGGAGGGCTTGTGATACCCCAAAGAATGCAACAAAAATGCTTGTGAGAAATGCTAGCATGGATTTACTTTGGCATGCAGGTGTCCACATGCATCATGGCCTCAGCTTCCAGGGAAGCCTCTTCATAACAGAGCTAGAGGAGCGTGAGGGCTCATGGCCTGGAGAAGGAGAGGCCAGGCACAGCGGTGCCCAGTGCACCCTGGACACTGCTCTGTGACCGGGAGATCCTCTCTGACAAGGGCAGGGTGAGATGCTTCAGTGAGACACAGATTTTGACATAAACCAAGGAGCTTTCATCGGATCACAGGATGGTTTGGATTCAATGGGACCTCCATGGTCATCTTGTTCCATCTCCCCTGCCATGAGCAGGGACATTTTCTACTAGACCAGGTTCCTCCAAGCCCCATCCCACTTCCTGCCCATCATCCAGCTAGGAGCACTTGATACATGGGAAAAAAGTTTCAACACTCATCCGGGCCCTGAGTTGGATTTTTTCCCCTCTGGCGGAAGGCAGCATATGTGATGTTTTATTTCTGTGTTTCTGAAGAGAGTGCTTTGAGTGTCTCCAGTCCCCACCAAATGCAGACACATGTTGTTGATCCCATGGAGCTCATATCCTGTGACAGGGAGCTTCTGGGCAATCACACCGTGCGTGAAAGCCTATCCCTAACAAAAAAAAAGATCCGAAATTGCATCAGAAGAGCTGGAACATCCCCTGCTGGAGGACAGCAGAGCCTCCCTGAGAGCAATAAACGCTGCTGACACCGAGCCGAGCGCGGTTCCAGCAGGATGTGGGAGGTGAGCAGTGTGCCAGGTGCTGTGCTGGCTGACACACACACGGCAGATCCGCTTCCCCCGCCAGGGACTGGCCAGGGCGCTGCCATCCGTGCCAGGGCTGAACACACAGTGCCTGATGCTTCCTGACACTGTGACACCCTGGCACCCTGGCACCCTGAAACCCTGACACTGTGACACCCTGACACTGTGACACCCTGGCACCCTGAAACCCTGACACCCTGGCACCCTGAAACCCTGGCACCTTGACACTGTGACACCCTGAAACTGTGACACCATGACACCGTGACATTGTGATATTGTAACACTGTGATATCGTGACACCGTGACACCATGACATCGTGACACTGTGACACCTGGCCACCCTGACACCCTGCTACCGTGACACCGTGAAACCCTGGCACCCTGACACTGTGACACCGTGACACCCTGGCACCCTGGCACCCTGACACCATGACACCGTGACACCCTGGCACCTGGACACCATGACACCCTGACATCCTGCCACCCGGACATCCTGCCACCCTGACATCCTGATACCCTGACATCCGGGCACCCTGCCATCCTGCCACTCTGCCACCCTGCCACTGT
Source organism: Sialia sialis (assembly GCA_009812075.1). Classification (NCBI taxonomy): domain Eukaryota; kingdom Metazoa; phylum Chordata; class Aves; order Passeriformes; family Turdidae; genus Sialia; species Sialia sialis. The sequence goes on along the minus strand of VRYO01000690.1, from coordinate 1,946,092 downwards.
GACATCCTGACACTGTGACACCGTGACATCCTGACACCCTTACATTTTGATACCCTGATACCCTGACACCTGACACCCTGACACCCTGACACTGTGACATCCTGGCACCCTGGCACCCTGCCATCCTGACATCCTGGCACCCTGACATCCTGACACCCTGCCATCCATCCTCTGCTCCCCTCACCTGCAGCAGCCTCTGCCTCACCCTTGTCTCAGCAGCTCGCACAGTGTTGCTCTTTGCAGCTGCACGTAGCTCTGCTCCTGGCTCTCCTCCCCTTCCTCCGGCTGGCCTGGAGCTGCTGGGAGGAGCAGCTCCTTCCCGGAGCTCCTAAACTGGGCGGGATGGGCTCCTGCAGCAGGGTCTGTGCACTGCACAGGGATTCTCTCCTTGCACTCCTGCATCCCTGCACAGCCGGGGTAACAGGACAGCATCCTGCACACTGAGGTGACAGGACATCATCCCTGCACAGCATCCCTGCACAGCTGGGGTGACAGGACAGCATCCTGCAGCACTGGGGTGACAGGACAGCATCCTACAGAACTAGGGTGACAGGACAGCATCCCCCGGACTGGGACCATGAGCAGGGCATGGCAGAGCTGCAGTTGCAGTCCCAGTGGTTTCCACGCTGCTGCCGAGATGGGCTCGCGGCAGCTCCCGGAGGTTTCTGGCACTGGCCGTGTCCCTGTTGGCAGCGCTCCTGCCGCTCCGGGGCCGCTGTTTGCTTATCTAGAGCCATGATTTAACACAGACGCAGGAACTCACACACTCTCTCCCAGTCTCTTTCAAATTACTTTATTGCTTCCTGTCAAGCAGCCGAGCATATCCTGTTAATATACAATCCCCAACGAGCCGTTTTCACAGCGTAATCCCCCTCGGGCAGATAACACGGCTCGGCTCCCGCAGGATGCCTGCCTCTGTCTGAGGATGCAGGATCCCAGCTCTGGCAGGTATTTCCCAGAAAAGTGGGGCTGCTGCCCTTGTTGTTGTTAAAGATAAACCCCAGTGCTCTGAGAGGTGCTGGCTTGCTGCCAGTCCTGTGTTATTCCAGGCCCTGGTGACCTTGCTCAGCCAACACCAAGTGCTGTTCCATGCTGGATGGCAGTGAGGGTCCTGCTGCTGGAACCTTCTCCCTGCTCTCCCATCCCTGCTCCTGAGATCTGCCCTGCTCCAGACACACATCTTTATCTACCTGCTGCAGTGGGACAGCAACAGAATCACAGAATCACAGAATCATTAAGACTGGAAAAGACTTCCAAGATCCAGCTTTTGGCTGAATACCATGCCCACTAAAACATATCCATGTCCATGTCCATATCCATATCCATACCCATATCTATATCCATATCCATACCCATATCTATATCCATATCCATACCCATATCCATGTCCACACCCACCTCCACATCCATATCCATATCCATATCCACATCCATATCCACATCCATATCACTTCAGGGACTGCAGGTCGTTCCTTTTGCTGCTGCACACCCTGTGCCCCAGAGAAAATCAGTTCAGGAGATATCCATAAATCCTGGAAGTGGGAACCTCTGTAGGGCTCTGGTCCAGCCTCCTGCAGTGTCAGCAGCACTAGGTCAGGGTGGATGTGGCAGGTGCTGAAAACCCTCCAAGGGATTTCCTGCCACCACAGGTTTCCTTACACTGAGTATTGCAGCTGACAGTGTTCTACCATCTGCCATGAGGTCCTGTGGACCTCTCAGCACCACTTGGGAGTGTCCAAAGCAGGACATCTGCCACCAGTTGCTGTTCTAGGGAACCTGATCTGTTTCTTCTACACATTTCTGATCCTCCCTGCTCAGACATCTATGTGTCCTGACACTGCATTTGTAGGACATCCACGCTTCTCTGCCCCATCTGGTCTCCTCCAGCCTCCTCGTGAGCTTGCTCCCTAACTCTGGTGTCCAGCTGACGTGCCAGCTGAGCCCGTGTCCACAGCAGAACACTAAGAAAGTCCCTTTCAGAGAATATAATTTTTGGTTCTGTGGTGTGGAAGTGTCCTGAAGAGCAGGTCACTGTGGATCCTTGTGCCAGGTGGTTCTGCTGCTCCTGGGCTGCCTGTTCTGCACAGAGGCACAAGCACAGATGGAGGTGGCTTTGCTGTGGAGGGACAGACACCAGAGCTACAGAGTGTGCAGCTGGGCTTTTGGGTTGCTCCAAAGGCAAACACAGTGGGCAGATGATAAATTTGGCTTCAAGATTCACCCTGTTCCTCTCAGCACTGCAGACACTGCAAGGACAGTAGCTCAGCCCCAGAGAGCATCTCTTCTCCCTGGGAGAAGAGATCTGTGCTAAACGTCCCTGAAAGGATTCACATCTTCTGTGGACATTTCTTCAGCATTTCAGGACTCTTGGGGCTGTTCCCACTTGGCCCCTGGTTGCCAGCTAAAAGTCATGGTTGCTGCCTCTCCTTTGTCCTCCTCCATTGGCCCAGGGAAAGGGAACATGTGTAGCCATACGATGCAGCTGTAGCATGACATATGGCTGTATTTTCATATTTTTGAACCTATTTCTCAGGTTTTCCCTTGCTCTTGCCCTCAGTAGTTTTATTGTCAGAAGTTGTTCTGGAAGTTGAGGACAATCTTGGTGCTGGTAGCTGGTTTCACTACCAGCTGGATCCTGCCCTCAAGTACTTGTGATTCTCTCTACACTTAACACCTCATTAGCTGGAACATCCACTTAGAGAGCACAGCTTTGCTGTCTGAAAAGAAGGAAAATCCTGTTTGACTCAGACGTTACACAGATCACTTATCTCAGAGACATCTGAACAGCCACTTGGAAATTGAGTCCAAATTAAAAACCAGTTGAGAAGAAGTATCTGTCCTCCCAGGTAAATCAGGGGCTGATTTATTTCCTCCCCAGTGTTCCTGCTGAGCAGTGCATTCAGCACAGCACCAGCCCAACACATCCCTGCCTCCATATGGCAAGGCTGGAAGGCTCAGTGCTTGCTGTGGCACCCACGAGAACCCACCAGCTCCTCTCAGAGCTGCCTCGTGCTCCCCTCTGCTCCCTCTCCCAGCACCCTGCCTGCTCCCTCAGCTCCTGCTGAAATCCTCACCCCAGCACTGGTGTAGAAACTCCAGCTCTGGACATTCCCAGCTCTCCAGAAGAACAAAACAAACGTAAAGAAAGAAAAAAGCAAAATAAACCCAAATGGAAGAGCTCTCAAGTGCATGAATGTGACTGGCAGGGATGTGCTGGAGGTCCCCAAGCTGCACTGGTGCCCTGCTGATGGCAGGGAGCCACTGCAGGGGCTCAGTGCACAGGTTCATGTAGCCCCTGATGGCAGGGAGCCCCTGCAGTGGCTCAGTGCACAGCTTGGTGTAGCCCCTGACACAAGTCTCCAGCATCAGGACATCTCATGAGGGGCCAGGAAGAATTTTAACAGAAGAAAGGCTGGAGGGCTCCAGGGCTCCAGGAAGATCTGTACTCAGACTTTCCAGCTATTTTAATTTCCATGTGTGTTCTAAATTCCTGGATCTCCATTCCAAAGACTTTCCCAGTCTGAACCTGAATCCTTGTGAGTTTTGTCCCCAGCTCTGCTGAGGAAGTCAACAGTTCACTTCCCATCCATGTGAAGAATCACCTCCTTTGATCCCAAACTCTGGACAGCACACAAGTGTCATTTGATGGCTTTGGTTTATTCCTGGGAGAAGACAGAGAAGCAGGGAGCAGCCTTGTCACTGTGCAAGTGAAGTTATGGCTGTTTTCCCTATGGCATCACTTACCCTTTGTCACCTCCACGCTCATCCCTATTCCTGCCACTTCTGGGGCTGCTGGACATGACAGCTCAGACCCTGCAGGACAGGCTGGTGACCTCCCTCTGTTAACTCCTCCCTGCAACCATCTCTTATGCAATTAAAATGACAAGCTACTCCCTTGACTCTCCCAGGCTTCCTGCTTTCCTTAAAAACTTTTGGCAAGGAACTTAAAGGAAAACCTTTGGAACCCCCAGCAGATGCCAGGAACAGATGGCAATGACCATGTGTGCTTGGCCACTCTGGAGGGCTCTGAAGGGTTGTGGAGCAGGATTCCCCTTTGGAGGAGCCCCAAAGACAGCACTAACCCTCCAGCTGCCCTCTAACACTTGGGATTTGTCTTGCAGGGCCACCAGAGCACCTGGTGCCAGGACAGGATGGTGAGGGCTCCACCCCAGAGCTGTGCTCCTGGTCCCTGCAGGAGCAGGGACACCTCAGGGACTGCAGCAGGAATCAGCAGTCCCAGGTGTTTATGAGCATCCCCAAAGGAGCACTCAAGGAGAAATTCCACAGGGACCAAGCAGGATTGCAGTGGGCCAACAGGATCCCAGCAGCTGCAAGGACTGAGGCTTGGGGGGAAATCTGCAGAGAGCCTCCTCTGGGCCACAGGGCAGGGCTCAGGGAAAGGATGATCTTTGTGACACCACTGTCCCCTGTCCCCTGTGCCACAGCCTCTCCACCATCACTGCTCCATGGCAGTGCCACGTCAGGGTGCCAGCAGTCACCTGAGCACGTTTGTGCTGGCAGGTCCCCCAAAGGGTGCAGGACAGGCTGTTCCAGGGTAATCCACGTGGTTAAATCCATCCAGCCTGGTTAACTGGGCAGTGCTCCCTCCCACTGCCTGCCAGAGCCACTCTAGAAAAGTAGCGGTACTCAGTTGAAGGTTGGACTTGATGATCTTGGAGGTTTTTTCCAACCTTAATGATTATATGAGTCTTTAAATCAGGAAATTCTTGGTTTTATTTAAAAATAAATATATAATTTATGGTTTTGTTTAAATTTGCCTTCTTTTTATAATTGTTTTCCTTCCTGCCTCTCTATGGACCTGCTTCTTGACCAAAACAAAAACACCAAAACAAAACCACCAAAACAGGTCCTGCTCCTGTGCCCTGAAGGGATGTGTCCCCTAGCCCCAAAATGACCCCCCAGGCCTGCTCACATTTTGAGTACAAGCCCTGCCTCTCCCTCCTTGAAGATGTGCCCACCACCCCCCCAGTGTCTGTGCATCATAAGTGCTGCCTGTCCCTTCCCACCAAGCTCCTGCCCCTGTAGCCCTGTGCTTCTTCAGCACAGCCCATCTTCATCCTCAGATGTTCCTGGGCAAGAGATCTGGGGGTTTGCAGCCTGGAGAGGGCTCCAGGGAGACCTTCCAGCCCCCCAGTACCTGGAAGGGGACTGGGGGAAACCTGGAGAGGGACTTTGGGTAAGGCATGGAGGGACAGGACAGGGAGGGATGCCTCCACACTGAAAGGGTTAGATGAGATATTGGGAAGAAATTCTTCCCTGGGAGGGTGGTAAGGACCTGGCACAAGCTGGATGTGTGAAGCTGTGGCTGCCCCACCCCTGGAGATGTCCAAAGCCAGGTTGGATAGGATTTGGAGCATTCTGGACAGTGGGAGATGTCCCTGCCCATGGCAGGGGGTGAAATGGGGTGTGGTTGAAGGACGCTTCCATTCCAACCCATTCTATAATTCCATAATTCTATGATACCTTGCTGTTGGAGATTATTATTCTAATGAATCTTCAATAAAATAAAAGGTGAACCAGTCGATATCAGCATCGGGAGCCTGTGCATGCATTTTCTATCACTCTGCAGCAATTGTTCCAGTTCAGTCAATTTCCCAGACCTTAATGATATGGATAACCTAGACCCAAAGGGAGAATGGGAAATGCTAATCACAGAGCACAGCCCTGCTCCTGCTGACTCCTGACCTTTCCTCTCCAGACCCTGTGGGGGCTCAGCCTGCACACAGCTCGGCATTCTCTGTGCCACCACATCTCCTGTAGCTTGCTTCCCCTTGGAAAGACCTGGATAGAGTCACAGATTGTTTAGGCTGGAAGGAATCCTAGAGATCACCCAGTTCCAGCCCCCTGCCATGGACAGGACATCTTCCACCCCCCCATCCAGCCTGGCTGTGACAACCTGTGTGTTTTTGTCTTGGGTTACAACACAGGATGTGATCAAAGGTATCTATTCTATCACCAGCTGTTGAGAGTGGGGCAGTGATCCTGATCTCCATGGGATATCTCCTGCTAATGGGCCATCCATTGAAACCAGCTGGGGCAGTGTTCTTTATTTCCAAAGGGGACATCTCCTGTTCATGGCCATATTTTATAAACCAGCTGGGGCAGTGTTCTTTATCTTTTCACAACCCATCCTTCCTGCAGGGAGTTCTCTTCTGCTCATGGCCATTGAGTCCCACTGTGGGACTGATAAAATTACTGCATCCCATTGGGAGATGCTCCAGCCCAGGGAAGACCCCAACATTTCTTAGCAAGATAAAACCAGAGGTTTTGGGACACTGAGGCAGCCCTTGTTCCCCTGGACTCCAGAGGAAAACCAGAGCCTTCCCCATCATCACTGGATCTCTGGAGGGAAACTGCAGCTTGTCCAGGAGCACTGCTCCAACTGAAGCACATTTGTCACTGCAGGAGGATGCAGCCACCATTGAATGGCACTGCTGCCACCACCCTGACTGACTGATGGCTGTCAGCTTGGATTCTGACTCTGCCAGGGTTTGGGGTTTGTTCTTTGTAGTTCTGTATTTCTATTTTAATTTCCCTAGTAAAGAACTGTTATTCCTAATTCCCATATCTTTGTCTGAGAGCCCCTTGATTTCAAAATTGTTATAAATTGGAGGGAGGGGGTTTACATTCTCCATTTCAAAGAGAGGCTCCTGCCTTTCTTAGCAGACACCTGTCCTCCAAACCAGGACAATTTTCCACTCTTCTGTTGTGGAAGGAGATGTGATTGCCTTCTTCAGGTCTGTCTTTCTACAGCACCTCTGGGGAGCAAAGAGAGTTCCACATTCTGATGCTGAATTTCTCTTCTCCTAAACCTCTGCCACCTCAGAGCACTGGGGGATTTTACTCACAAGTGCCTTAAATGGAACACATAATGTTGCATTTTTTCACAGTGTCCATAAGCACTTGCAAAGCTCCATTATTTAACACCAGCATTGACAAAACCCAGGTAGTTTTCTCCCTGGTTTCCAAGTTTCCTATTAAATGCCATTTCAGCATTCTCAATTTCAAGGATGCCACCCTGTAATTTTATAGTATTAAACATAGACCTGAGTTTGACTTTTCAGCTTTTCCACCTTCCTTTGAACAACTTTAAAACTATTTTCTGGAAGACTTCTGGACCTTGGGTTCCCTGCCACAAAATAGCTTGGGTTACATCCTTTTCTTTTACAAAGCTTTACAAATGACAGCAATTAAATGGAGCATCCTTTTATGTCGTTACCCCTGTCAAGAGGTAATGCCTGGCAGTTTTTCATCACAGGCTATCCCTGGGCAGATTTATTCTCTTAACAATGTTATTTCTGGCTATAACCAAGAACTAAAATGAAAATATTTTCCAGAATACCCACCCCATCTTCTGCCAGTCACGTCTCATGGCTGTAAAGTATTTTGGATTAAGTTTCTATATATAACATGATATTCTGGTGATGGTCTCACCTTTTCTTTGTATGTCTAAACAGCCTTTTAAAATGTATTTTTTCGAAACACAGAGTAATAGTTTACATACTCGATTGGAACATTTCTCTACATTCTGGAAAATTAGTGGTACTCAGTTGAAGGTTGGACTTGATGATCTTGGAGGTCTTTTCCAGCCTTACTGATTATATAAGTCTTTAAATCAGGAAATTCTTGTTTTTATTTAAAAATAAATATATAATGTATGGTTTTGTTAAAATTTGCCTTCTTTTTATAATTGTTTTCCTTCCTTCCTCTCTATGGACCTGCTTATTCACCAAAACAAATTTTTCAAGAAGACCTGACATCTTTGCAGCCCCCAAGAAGATACTTTTATGAACTTTTTTTCCCCCAAAGTTACTTTTAATTCTCAATCTGGGTTCAAACAAGCTGTTGAACAAAATATCCCAAATTTCCTGCTCAGTTCTACAGATCCAAATCTATTTTAAATGCTTCAAAAGTGCCTCTTCTCTTTAATTTGTTCCCATGGCTACCATTCAAAAGTTTCATTCATTTTCTGAGCGGAGAACTCTCCAAATCGTTACCGCAATCTACCAGTTGACTTTTCCTTCTTAATTTAGCTGAAGGCTCCAAATCCTCAGATTTATAGACATTGCAACAGAAACAGAAACAGGGTTACCTTGCACACCTTGGTGCTCCATCCTTGCTGCAATCCCTCCCTGCAGGGATGAAATCCTTGGGGTTTTCCTGCATTTTCCAGATTTATAGACATTGCAACAGAAACAGAAACAGGGTTACCTCGCACACCTTGGTGCTCCATCCTTGCTGCAACCCCTCCATGCAGTGATTAAATCCTTGGGGATTTTCTGCGTTTTTCCAGATTTATAGACATTGCACCAGAAATAGAAACAGGGTTACCTCGCACACCTTGGTGCTCCATCCTTGCTGCAATCCCTCCCTGCAAGGATGAAATCCTTGGGGTTTTTCTGCATTTTTCCAGGTGTCCCAGCGCAGGATGATGCTCAGTGCCATCATCGGACCTCCCTCCCCTCTGTTCCAACCTCTCAGGGTACCGGGGAGCTCAGGATTCATACCCACAGGGATTCCCCATGCACAGAGCTCAGAAATGCCGGAGGAGAGAAGGAGCCGCTGGTTCCCCCTGCGCAGGTCCCTGCAACAGGATAAACAGGTTCAGTGAGGTGGGGCTGTCCAGGGTCACGTTTCAGCACGAGCCATGCAGGGATAGGCACCCTCACCGAGCGAACAGGGATGTAACAGGTTAACCTTTATTTCATCTGTGCAGAGAAACCTGCCCAGAGTGTCCCCGCTGGGGTGGGCAGCCTGAGGTGGTGATGGTGTAACTGGGAGAGGTCTGAGATCCCTGAAAATTGTGGATTTGTGGCACAGAGCAGAGTGGGGATGGTGAGCTGGAAGGGGCTGAGAGCTCAGCCTGGAGCTGGAGAGCCCTGCTGCTCTCAGCCTTCCTCTTGAAGGGACAGACCTGCCTGTCCCCAGCCTGCAGAGCACTTGGGGTGACTGGGAAAGGCAAGGAGGGACAGAGGGAGGCCCTTGGTGGTGACAGGCTGCAATCAGAGATATCTATGGGGTTTCTGGCTGTTCACACACCCTTCACAGAGGTCAGAAAAATCACCTATTGGAAACAGTTCCTCCATCCCTGCTGAGCTGGGGAACATTAAGTAGGTGATAATAAGCGGTCCCTGAGTGGGAGGGCCTGCTCTCCTCTGGAAAGTGCTACTCCAAACAATTTATCATTCAAACAAAGAGGGGAAAAAGGGTTAAACACTGCCCGGCCTCCCCAGCCAGCGGTGGCTTTGGTTATCTGCAGCATGGCTGCAGGGCTACATGGTGCCTGTACATGTTCGGGGATCAGGAGTTAAGTGTTTAAATGATAAGTGATATCTTAAAAACATAAGTTTAGCAATGAATCTTTACCGACAATACTATACTATTAGTTAATAGGCAGAATTAACTCACTGGCCTGGGGCCAAGCCCGTCACAGCCAGAGCCAGAACAGCTGAAGCTGCTTTTCACTTGGGTTTTGCTTTTACGGGATTTTCTGCTGTAGGGAGACTCCAATTTCTGTAAAAATATGCTCGTGTTTTCCTCCTCCCAACCTGCCCCTGGAAGCTCGAGGCTCCTTGGAGCCCAAGGGATTCAGCCAGGAGCTGGAAAGCTTTCCTCTTGCATGCAGAGGTGTGACCAAGGGTGCTGATTCAGGACCAAGGGTGCCAGTTCAGAACCAAGGTTGATTCTCTGCAGGGCATCTCCCAGTGGCCCTGGACCAGCTCCCTGTCTGCTCCTGGTGGGATTTACAGGCAGATTTACTCTGGGTGCCAGCATGGGACTCACTCCCTATCTCTCCTATCCCAAAGAAACCTCTCTCTCCTACAGCTGAGGCACTGAGACTGACCAGGCAGCTTCCTTGGACCAAAGCAGCATCTCCTGAATCTTTCTGGTAGCTGAGGCTCCTTGGAATCACCAAGGACAACTGCACTGAGCCTTGAGCCTGACAGCTCTGTGTCATCCCTTGCTGCTTTCCTTTGACTCCCAGCTGTCACCTGCTGCACCTCTTTAACCTCACAGAGGATGAGAGGGAGCCATCTCCTCCAGATGTGATGAGCCAAGGGCTTCATATGCCAATGACCTTTCTTTTTCTGCATCAGGAACTGAAAATGCAGCATTAAATGTGTCACTATCAAACCTGTTTTAACATCCCCTAGATGTCATCTCTCCTGGCTCTGTTGGCCTGGGAACCATCTTTTGATGAAAACCAACATGTAAGTGTAGCTGGAGGGGTGGTTGTCTCATTTTTGTGACCGCCATCAAGGCTGTTCTCTGCAGCAGGGCTTGAGTATCCCGTGGCAGCGCTGCCCAAGGGTTACTTGTGGGCAGCAAGGACCAGCAAAACCAAAACTTGACTTCCAAGCTGCCTGATGTCCATGTGACACAGCCCCAAGGCCGCTTGTCACCAGATGGCAGCAAGGAGAGCATCAGCTCACAGTGTGGCTGATGAGCAGTGAGGATGCTCATTGCTCCTGGTCCATGGCCAGCCTCCACTGAAGCCCCTAAATCTGGAGCAGAGAAGGACATTGGAGGAGCTCTGGAGTCCCTTGTCATGACATGGTGCTGGTCTGCTCAGATATTGTGGCATGGTGACCAGAGGAGTTTGTGGGATTCAGCTCAGAAGGTGGATACTGGTGACAATGCCTGCACTGGGAACAGCGAATCTGTGAGTGTGGCAGGGGAATCATGGGTGCCAAAAAGATGAAACAGTCATGGAAAGCCCTTCCTGGGAGCAGAGAGAAGGTGTGAGGTGGGACCAGTGCTCACAGCTCATGACTGGCCCTGAAGAGCATCTTCAGAGCACAAACCAGACTCCAAGGAGCATGTAAGAACTTCAGAGTCAGTGCAGCAGCCAGACAAGTCTGAGTAATTCAAGATCCATCTCCATCAGCAACAGCCTAAGGGGGAGCTCAAAAGAGAAAAGAGAGGGTCTCCAGTGACTGGAGGGTCAATATTCCCATTGTGTTGGGAAGTGCAGCCCTGGAGAGCTTCAAGAAACCCCTGAGGGTCTGGGTGGGCACTGGCAAACACACAGGGCTGCTGCTCTCCAACTCTAGGCTTCCATTTTGGAGAACCGATGGATCCTCCAGGACATGGAGGACACAACAGCCCTGGGATCTGGGAGGACTGAAATGAAGACATGAGGAGTTTGGAATGGTGAGTGCTTTCAGACATCTGATAGGAAATGCTGCTGCAGAGCAGGGAGTGAGGGGAGGCTGAGTGTGGGAGCCTGGCACAGTGCTGGAATGGTGGGTAACTGCTGGGGATCCTTGGGGTTCCTGCCCTGGAGAGGAACACATCTGAAGGAAGGAGCAGCAAGGCCACTGGCTGTCCTGGCCTTCAGCCTCCTTCCTCAATGCAAGAGTGATCCCAAAAGAGCTTCTAAAGATGGAAGCTTTTCCACACACAATGGAGCTGGGCCACAGGGTTCTCAGGTCGGATGTGGGACCAACCTGGATGAGCAGCAACATCTGCAGGAGCTCCCAAAGCAGATGAGAGCCTGTGTCTGGCTGCACTGATCTGGGGAAGACCAGGCTCATGCACGTGGCCAGCACCATCACGGAGCTGTGCCCTCCACCAACCACTCCTGTGGAATCATTTCTGTGGTGGGTCAAGGCACAGAACCCAAGGCGCACAAGCTGCTGATGTAACAAAGGCAGAAGGAAGAGCACAGTGGAGCCCAGACTGTTTTCTCCATGTCCTTCCATGCTGAGTTGAGGGACAGGAATCCATCCTTGAAGCCCAGTGAGTCTTCAGCTCCTGGCCTGTGAACCCGGCACACCTTGTGTAGAGATCCCTGTGCAGGGTGTGACCTCCTTAGGAAGATCTTCCAGGACACAAGTGCTTCCTGCAGGATGGAGGAACTGTCCACACAGCCAGAATAATTGGGACAGAGCTTTGGGGGTGAGCAGAAGGCACTGCTGGGTACAATTTGAGTACTAGAGGGGTAAGGAAGAGATGTCAGGGTGGTGACAGAGGGACCTCCTGGGGCAAAGAATCCTGGTAGCAGTCACAGTCAAAGATTCACAGAATGGTTTGGGTTGGACCCAAGTCTTATAGACCAAGTCTCCCCGCCGTGTCCTGAAGAGGGTGTGGATCAGGAGGCGCCCACAGGGCAGATGTGGTTCCCAGGCATAGGGGCTTGTTGAGTGCTGCGGTACAGAATTGGAGCTGGGTCTCACCTCGCACCTTCTGGGAAGCTCCTGCTCGAGCCCAGCAGTGTCAGCAGGGCTTGTGACCCACTCTCAACTGCTCCACGTGGGAACTGGGGGGATTCGGGCTCTCTCCTCACCGTGCCTGGCTCCAGGGGATGGGGGAGGAGAAGGCTGCGGGGACTCAGGGCTGCCCACAACAAGCCTCAGATTTACCAACTCCTTGGATTTTTGTTTCTTTTTCTTCATGCTGCCGTACGCATCCCCTTCTCCGGAAGGGAATCTCCTCAGCGCCCTGGCACCCCGGCTCCGCTGGGCTCAGCCCCGCGGGAGCGATGCCCGGCCCGTGGCCGGCGCGAAGGGCGCGGCGGCGCTGGGGGCATCCCCCCGGGACCCCCCCTCCCCTCCGCCCCCTCGCCCGTGCCGGCGGCGCAGCGAGCCCCGGCGAGGCGGATTTGGGCTGAAATCACGGCTTTCTCTGGATGATCGACAGCTCCGGGACAAACCATCGGCGGGCCGGGGGGATCCGCCGCCCGCTCGCCGCTCCGCCGCCCCCCGCCCGCCGCCGGCCCTCGCCGCCCCCCGCCCGCCGCCGCCGCCCCTCGCTCCCGCCGCCCCCATCGCCCCCGCGGGCAGCGCGGCCCCGGGGCGGGGCGGGGCGGGCGGCGCGGGGCGTCCCCCGCGCGGCGGTGGCGGTGGCTCGGCCCGGCCGCGGCGGCGGGGCCGGCGGAGCGCTCCGTGCCCGCGGCCGTGCCCGCGCCGGCGGCGGCCCCAGCGAGGGGCTCTGGGCTCTGCGCTCCGCCGCTCCGCCGCCTCCATGGAGCGCCGGCCGCGCCGCCTCTGATGCCCGGCCCGGCGCGCACCATGGGGCCGCTGTGGCTCTGCTGCCTGCCCCTCGCCCTCCTGCCCCTGCTCGCCGCCGTGGAAGGTAAGGGAGGAGGGGGAGCGCGGGGGGCGGGGGCCCTGCGGGTAGGGCGAGCCCCCTCCGGGTTTTTCCCCCGTTTTTTTTTGGGGGGGTGGCACTTTGCCCCCTGCCGCTCCCCCCCCATCCTCCCCGCCGCACGCCCTTCGGAGGGGAGGCGAAGTTTGGGGAAGTGCTACCCCAGCTGGAGGTGTCGCCGGCGGAGCCCGGTGTGTGCTGTGTGCCCCCCCTGCGCGCCCACAGACCCTCCCGCTGCCTGGCCGCCCTTGTCCCCGCCATCCCTGGCCGAGCTGGGCATCCCTGGGTACCGCCGGGGCTCCCTCGGGGATGCCGGGCATTCACCGCCCGGTGCCCGCCGCTGCTCTCGGCGGAGTCTTTGGGCTGCCCCTCCGCCCGCCAGGCCTTACCGGCGTGCTGGAGCTGGTGGCCGGCTCCCCGCCGGCGCCGTGGCGTTCCCAGCGTCCCCGGGAGGAGCCGAGCTCCCCGCCGAGGTCCCCGGTGCTCAGACAAAGCAGCGAGAGGCGGCAGGTGGGGAGCTCCAGGGCTGGGTGTGCGGGGCCGGCGCTGGGTGGGAGCCCCACGGTGGGCTCTGTGCGAGGGGGGCTCGTTGTGCAGCTCCCCGGGCATCCCGGCCATCCCTGCCCGCTGCACGCACACCCTGCGAGGTGCCACAGAGCTGGGCTGGGCAGGGCGAGGGCCAGGTGTCAGGCCAAAACCCAGCTCGTCCTGGAGCGGCGTGGTCCAGGGATGCCCGTCCATTGTGGAAGGGTTGTGTCGGAGGGGCTGGGTGGCTCCGCTGGCCCTGGTGGGCTGCTGGGCTGGCTGGGTGGCCGCTGCCGGCCCTGCGTGTGCCGGGCGGTGGGAGCCACTCGCACTGTCTGGAATATGGATGAGGCACCATTTATTAAGTTGGAGTTTTAGGAGATGACTCATGGGTTGGCCAGCTATACATCGTGATATTTACAATATGGGAGCTTGGCATAAATAGGACTATTTACGTTGCAGCGGAGAGTGCTCGCCAGCTCTGCTATTCAAATGAGCCTAGCATGGTTTTAATTATGGGGGGGAGGGTTGGGGTGATGAGTGTGTTTGTGAGAGCATACGTGTCCATGCAGGACGCCTGGCCCCGTCCTCTGGTGGCCTTGACACTTCCAGCGGGGTCTGGGCTTGGCCAGCGGGCCCACGTGCGCTTGACCACGGCAACCTGGCGCTGCCAAGTGTGGCGTGCCAGGTGCCTTGGGCAGGGATGGGGTGACATGGTGACACCTCCAGCCCACTCTGCTCGTCCTGCTGCCCCAGAGGTGCTGCTGGGCGGTGCTGTGGGTCAGTGGCCAGCGCCCACGGCTCCTGTGCGTGTTCTTGGAACATGAGCGACTTTCCCATCGTCTTGGCAGGAGAGGCAGGCCCAGGCGTGTGAGTGCCAGGGGATGGGGAGTGTATCCAGGAGCGAGGAGCTGGCCAGTGTAGGTGGGTGTTTCACCCGAGATGATGGCTCTGAGGGGTGCTCCCTAAGCGGGGATGGTCACTGGGCTTCCAGCGGCCATTCCCACCCGGGGCTGACTATGTTGGTTTGGCGTGGTCCTCCCATGGCCGCGCTGTTGCCTTTTGCCCTTTGTTTGTGTGTGTGTGTGTTTGGTGGGGCTGTGATGGTCACTCAGTGTTGGTGTGGGCAGCCAGCTCCCTAATCCAGCCTTCCATGAAAAGACTTCTGGAGAGCTGGCAAGGTGAAAACGTGTGGGATGCCGCTCCTTGGGCGTGCCTCTGCCCCTTCCTTTCTGGAACTGTCTCTTCCCAAGTGCCTGGATGTGGTGTCCACCTGCACCTCTGAATGCTCCCTTTGGTGTGGACAGATGGACCCAACGGTGGCCGCTGGCCATGGAGCTGCTGGCAGGACCCACCATGTTCCCGCGGCTGCAGGGAACCTCCATGGTGGCGATTCCCTCCATCACCAGCCCCAGCATATTCCCAGGGCCAAAATGGGGGCAGAAAGGCATATTCAGGGGAAAACCACAATTCTGGAGGATCCTACCTCTTGAGTCCTGTTTTCGGTTCTGTCACAGAGCATTTCTGTACTGCGGGTAATTTCACTTGTCTCCTCTGTGCCTCAGTTTTCCTAATTACAAGGCGTAAAATAATCCAAGCGTCTTTCCCAAGGGAGCCGCGAGGTTTTGTTAATGAACATGACAAAGTGCTTTGGGATCCGTGGTTGAAAGCGCAGCCTTAGTCAGTGCGGCTGTGTGTGGGGTGTTTATTTATCTACATGCTTTATATTTCTCTGCACGCTATATATTCACTTGCATTTAACAAACCTTAATTAGAAACAAAGCCGATAGGGAAGGAAATATAAACAGGAGTGTGCATGGAAATTGGAAGTTGAGTTGATTGCTCACTGGCCAGCAGAATGCATGGCTCGGGCTCGGGAGGGAAGGCTGTTTGGTTAAAGCCGGCTCTGTTAAAAGGAAATGTGAAAAGAACGTAAAACATAAATCAATATGGAAAACAGGGAGGTGGATGACAACATACATAAAGCAGAGGTTAGGAATTGCCTATAGTTGTGAAGGCGGTTGGAAGGTAACATGTCTGCAGCTGAGAAAGTTCAGGCTTCTCAAAGGAAAGTTTTTTGTGTGTTTTTCAAAAAAAAAAAAAAAAAAAAAAAAGAACAAAAAAAAAAAAAAAAAGCCCCACAAAACCCGAAGCAGAAAGTCAAGAACAAAGGAGTCCTGGAAGGGTCTGGATCCCACCCCGGTTGGTAACGCCGCTATCGCTGACGGCCCCGCTTTGTATTCCTGCAGCGTAGGCTGCGCGCCGAGCGTGGGGCTGGCGCTCCCGAGGTATTTTGGGGGGAGCTGGGAAGGACACGGAGGTATTTTAAAATCAACAGCCTGCCTGACTCACGTGCGAGCAAGGAAAAGCAACCCGACGATGCTCTTCACCCCGCTGGAGTTAACTTTTCACAAACCTTGTGGTGCTGGCAAGCTTCCCGAGGGCTGGAGGAGAGCCAGCCCTGTGCCAAAAATGCAAAAGGAGACACGAGATGGCCCTGCTATCAGTGAGGGTGTGGGCAGCACGGAGCCAGCAGCACGGAGGCAGCGACAGGCTCCAGTGGGTGATGGGGAATTGCCCGGCACGAGTTCTGCTGGGAAGCAGGATCTCGGGCGAGGGGACTCGATTTTGAGCATCAGCTGTGCTGGGCAGTTCTAAGCTAAGCCCAGTCTTGGGCCTGAAGGGGATGCTGGGGCAGGAGGGCTGTGTCCACTCCTGGGGTGGGTATTCCCAGGTGTGATGTGGCTGAGGTGTTTGCCATGGACATCCCTGCCCATCTTCCAAGCAAGCTGGAGATGGGACTTCAGTGCTTCTGTGTATTTAAGAGTGAATTATAATAAATGTAATATTTATAGCACTCTCAGACACACGGTGGGATTGTTGGAGGTCCTATATGCCGGGCCAGGATTTGGACTGGATGATCCTTGTGGGTCCCTTCCACCTTGGGATATTCTGTGGTTCTGTAGTATACAATATATTTAATTTCACATATATTGCAATATTAAAACATAGTCTGTTCTCCTGTGCCTGTGGTGAGCACCTCCACCTGGGGTGTGGGGAGATGCCAGGGACACAGGGGTGGTTTGGGCCTTTGGGTATTCATCTTTTTGGTCTCCATAGAGGAAGATTACATCACACCAGAGCTTGGTGCTCCATGGAGGTGGATCCAGGTGTGCCAGGAGCAGGGGGGCTGCAGGAGCCTCTCAGCAAACCCAGCATGCTCTGGAGGGATGTGTACAACACGAGGTCCAGGGAAAAACACAGGGTGTGATGCTTCCTGTGAGCTTGAGCTCCAGATCTCAAGCTCTCTCCTAGGACCAGGAGAGGAGCAAATGCTTTGGGACACGTGGGACTGAGGAGCAGAGCAGAGCCTGTGGCTTTGGCCTGGCCCTCTGCCACCTATCTCCCTCCTGCTGCTTTCCCCTCCCCTCCATTTCCTGGGTTAATTTTTGACAAGGAACGTTCCTTGCACCCACCTGCCCTTTGCATTACAGGGGCAGCAAAAGGGAAAGCTCCTTTTGGAGGCCGAATCAATCGGTGCCTCATTTAAACATTCATCTTGCTGCTCTGGTGCGTGGCTTTTCCAGGCGGGAGCAGCAGTCCTCTCCATCCCTGCTGCCTTTCCAGCTTCTCTGGGTGACAAAAGCATAGGGAGGAGATGCTGCAGGGGACAAGGGCTCGGGGTTGGTGTGGCCACTGGTGTCCCCCAGCTCACCCCACAGAGGGTGTGACGGGGACGTGGCTGTGCCTCGGGGATGCTGCCCAGGGTTTGGGGCTGTCCCCAGGGATGGGAACTGCAGTCCCCTTGGAGACAGGCGAAGGACCTGCCTGCACTAGTCAGGGCCCTTTGTGTGCACATACCTGAGCTGCTGGAAAGAGGGGTGGGCACTCAGGAAACTGCCCGAGGAGCTGGGTAAACAGTGGAGGCTGTGACAGCTCCCTGAGCGCTTTGGGGCGAGGGATGAACGAGAGGCTGACCCTCCCCTCCTGCCACAAAACACCGGCCCTGCTTGCTCAGTGATGGGGGTGGCTCTGGTTCCCATCCTACCAAAATCCCATTTTCACCGAGGAGGAGCCTCATCCTCTCCCAGCCTGGTTTGCAACCCCTCCCATACCTGATGTGGTTATGGGGAGTGTGGTTTCTGTGGTTTATGTGGCAGAGCACAGCTGCCAGTTGGATCTGGTTGGGATGGGGGGAGCGGGGAGATCCTCAGAGGCAAAAGTTCAGCCTTAGATAAGGGAAAGGATGGGGCCTCCTGTGATAAGGGGCTGAGTGCAGCGTGGGCTGGGAGGGAGGGAGAGGCAGTGAGGGGGGCTCTGCCCAGCCTGGAGCCAGGGATGCAGGGAGCACTGGGATCACTGGGAATGCTGGAGGTGGGCAGGGACCCCTTGGAGGCCAGGAGACAGCAGGAGGGAGGGTGTGAGGAAGGAGAGGTGCCTGGAGGTGTGCAGGGATTGACATACTGTTAATGTCTTTATATCAGTGTGTTTCAGGATGGATGGCAGCTTGTGCCAGGGTGCAGACACAGGGGTGGCTGTGCAGGACGTGCCAGCCCCCTGAGATAATCAGGATGAGGGGAAGGAATAAGTGAGGATCATGCCATGCTGTTTGCCCCTCCCTGGATTTCCTTGCTGGGGATGAAGGGAGCAGTGTCAGGTCTGTTAGGAATTGTGGCACCTATTGCCAGGCATTAAAGGAGGATGGAGCAGGCCATGAGGGCAGAAAACACAACTGTTATTGGGGCTGTCTGTGCCTCCCTAAATGTCACATTCAGAAATGATAATTTTAGTGGCTGAGAGCAGTTGTGGTTCTTTGGAGAGCTCACAGCAGGAAGAGCTCTGGATTTAAACCCAAGCAACTACACACAAGACATCAGATGTGCTCCATGGGAGCAGATTCAGTTTCCCAATGGGCATGAGGAGAGGCTGGGGAGCTCTAAAAGTTGGTGAAGCTTTATCAGTTGATCCAAGAAATTATGTTCTTTCTACCTTACCTCTCTCACAGTCAGACCATGGCATCCATAAAGCAACCAGCACTTAAAAACACCACATAGTAATGATCTGTGAGTATAGCAAAGTGAAGGAGCTGGCTGAAAGGAGAAGCTAAAATAGGAAAATACTTGCCCATGATGTAGGAAATGAAATTAAAACCTCAGAATAAATTCATGTGGCCACTTAACCTGGGTTTCCTAAAAATAACCAGAAGCTAACCAAACTTGATTAAATGGCAAATTGGAGGAGGTCATTGGAGGTTAAAAAAAGGTTCTTCACAAAATGAAAGTGGTATCTAAAAGGAGAAAATAAAAAAAAATCAGAAACTGTGGTCTGGTGAATGTGAAGCCATATAAGGCAGGCTGAGAGGAGTTCGAAAAATAACTTGAGAGAAAAAATTGTTTATCCCCCAGGTTTCCCCTCAAGAAATGAGTGTTGGGAAGTTACATGTGCAGGATGGAACCCTTGGGGAGGAGGGGGGTGACTTCAGTGTCACCCCAAGTGACCAAAGGGACTCCTGCCAAGGAGCTTTGCTTCCCAGGGCAGGGCTGGGAGACTGCTCTGAAGTGATGGCAGGAGAACTGGCATTTTACAATAAGTCAATAAAATGAATATTTGAGCTAGAGTAAATGGGACGAGCATCCTTTAAGATGATCTCCCTGGGTGATCCAGGAGACTCCAGAGCAGTAATTTTAGAGGAAGGGCTCTCTTATGGATTAAAATCTGCTTAAAGAAGGGGAAACAAAGAGTCAGTTTTCCCACTGGACGGGGTCAACGTGAGGCTTGTGCTGGGTGATGTATTCATAAAGTAGAGAGGGGTGAGAATGGGGAGGCAAAGAGTGTTTGCAGATTATACAAAATTATTCAGGATGATAAAAACAACAGTTGTCTTGAAAATATTGCAAAAGGCTCTCATGACACTGGATAGCCCGGCTATAAAGTGGCAGATTAAATGTAGTCAGGGATGAATGAAAAGGGATTCAGATGGAAAAAATTACCCTAAACCCATGCATGCACAGTGGCAGTCTTTAAATTACTTATTAGCATTTTGAGAAAGAGATCTTAAAGTCATTGTGGATGGCTCTTTGAAAGCATCAGCTCTGAACTGGGAAAGGGAGTGAAGATGCTTGTACAGGAGAAGTACAGGGGAGGGGGGCTGCAGAGAGATGCAGCCTGGGGAGGGAGGGGGCACAGAGGTGCATTGGACTGGGGGGGTGTAGAGAAGAGGGTGGTGATCCTTTATTTTGTACTTTTTCCCTCTCTCTGGAGTTCTCAAGCAGGAGGTTTCCCAGCAGGAGCAGTGGATGGTGGAGGCAGGGTGGGGTGAATTCCAGGGTGGGTACCAGGGGGATGGGGTGGTTCTGGTGTGCTCCCTGGTGCCCTGCTGAAGGTGAGATGGCAACCAGCAATGCCTCTGGCTCAGCCTGCCGTGGCAGATGTGGTGTTTGAAGGGAAATGGGGAGAGGTTCCTTCTCTGGGCTCCCACACTCAGTGTCCTGCCCCAGCTCCCAGTTTGGCTTCCAAGGCCAGGTGCTGGGGAGCTCCACATTGCTGTGGGTGCTCATGGCCTTGGGGACCCCTCTGTGTCTGGGGACACCTTTAACCTTCCCCAGGCTCTTGGATCTGGCTGTGGCCAAGCAGGGGGAAGATCCCTTGGAAAATTCCTGTTGGTGCTTGCCTTCATCCTCCTCGGGGTTTCAGATCCAGTCTGGTTGGGACTGGGCAGGAGAGGAGTTTCCTTGAGCCCTGGGCTCACCTGGGGGGCTGTTGGCTGGTTTAGGGGGTGGGCTGAAGGGGTTGGGGTGGCCACTGTGGCCTCTCCCTGGGCAGAGGGGACGCCTTGAGCTGGGCTGGTGCTCCCAGGGCCAGACAATGGAACAATGGGCTGGGCTGCCGGGCTCCTGGGCAGCCTGAAGCTGGCTCTGAGCCCCCAGCCCAGGAGAGGAGGGGCAGGCACATGGCCTGGGGTCCCCTCTGCTCCCAGCCAGGCTTTGGGGACATGGGAACACCCAGCTGCAGCAGGCTGAAGGACAAGCTGTGTCCCTGGCTGTGCCACCTAGCACAGATGTCATCCCAGCTCCCTAAATGTGTCCCCAAAGTGTGTGGAGCCCTGCTGGAGCCTGGTGAGCTCTGGTTGTGTGTCCATGTCATGGCTTGGAGGGAGCTGTGTTGGGAGGCTCCTGCAGCACTGCTCTGCTGAGAGGCAGAGGAGAGGAGAGCCAGGAAGGGTGAGGAGGGTCAGAGAGGAGGCTGGACCCTCTAGACCTCCTGTCAGGACCCTCTGTGAGCCTGAACAACTTCAGCAGAGATTCAGGAGGGAGAAGTCATGTCCCTCCTGTGCAGTCCTGGTGCACAGGCTGGGGGTGAGGAGCACTGTGGTGACACAGGGCAGGTTCTGCTGTCCCAGAGTCTCCCAGGGCAGGAAAGGACTGATTGGAGCAGAGGACAGGGAGTCCATGGATGCTCCTTGGTGTCTAGGGGAGATCCTGCCCTTTGAGCCTCCCAGGAGGCCACTAGTTCCTGCCAAGTGGCCACTGAACCCACACACTCTGGGCTGTGTGCTGGGGTGGCACAGGATGTGTGTGAGGACAGCCCAGGCAGGATTGGGCTGCTGGGGTGC
Organism: Sialia sialis; assembly: GCA_009812075.1. Classification (NCBI taxonomy): domain Eukaryota; kingdom Metazoa; phylum Chordata; class Aves; order Passeriformes; family Turdidae; genus Sialia; species Sialia sialis. The sequence goes on along the minus strand of VRYO01000690.1, from coordinate 1,924,845 downwards.
TCCAGGTGTGTGGCTGGTTTCACACAAGGCAGGTGTGGCTATGGGGGTGTGTATGTCCTGCCAGGACCCACATCTGCCTGCTCCCACCGCTCTCCACTCCAGGGACATGCTGGTGGCCATGGCAGGTGCTCCTGGGTGAGCTGGCATCATTGTTCCCTGCTGCTGGCTCCCATCTCTTGCAGGTGATGCCTCTGTGTGAGATCTGTCTTTCTTGCAAAGCTTTGCCTTGGCAGTAGATTTTTCAATGGGAGTGATGCCCCAGGAGGGAGAGCTTGGTCCTGGGATCAGAGAATCATTGGCTGGTTTGGGCTGGAAGGGACCTCAAAGCTCATCCAGTTCCACCCCTGCCATGGCAGGGACACTTTCCATTGTCTCAGGCTGCTCCAAACCCTGTCCAGCCTGACCTTGGACACTGCCAGGGATCCAGGGACAGTCACATCTGCTCTGCACACCCTGTGCCAGGGCCCCAGCATCCTCTCAGAGAGGAGTGTCCTCCTGATACTCAGCATGTCCCCGTCCTCTAGCAGTGGGAAGCCATTCCTCATTGTCCTGTCCCTCCATCCCTTGACCAAAGGCCTTCTCCAGCTCTCTTGGAGCCCCTTTAGGCACTGGAAGGCTGCAGTAAAGTCACCATGGAATGATGAGATGTGTCCAAAGCAGCTGCTGGTGCTCTTGAAGGAGAGTTGGGAGTGCTCTGCTCTGACAAATGCCTGTGCAGCTGGTTTGAGGTGAGGTGTGGCAGAAATTGTGCTGAGAATCAGGACTGGGCCACCCCAGTGAGCTGGGTGCTGTGGAGGGGAGCTCAGAGAAGCCCTGGGCCATGTCAGGGAGGTTTGTGAGGGCCAGGATGTTCTCAACACATGCTGGGAAGGAGCTGGGCTGGAGCACGGCGGGGTCACGTCTCGCCGTGCCGGGGTTGCGATGGCGTTCCGTGATTTGCTTTGCTTGTAATCCTGTTTCCAGGCTCCACAAGTGCAGCTCGGAAACCTTCACCGTGAGCCTCACTTCATAAATCTTGGCCTTGTTTTACTTTTAAGCCTGTCTGGTATCAGGGGACAAAGCGAGCAGGGGAAATGCATGACCTGGGGGCAGCGGGGATGGAGTGAAACAAGATGTCCGGGCTTGGATGGGGCTGGCCAGCCTGGGGAAAGCATTTCCTGTGGATCTCCTCTCAGGGATCTCTCCTGCAGGATCCCAGCACCTCCAGGGCTGCTTGCAGAGTGCCCTTGTATAGGTTTGTGAGCACTGTTTCCACGGCTCCAGCCTCTGCATGCTCATTGTGACACTGGTGTGGTGAACAGGAGCAGGCCTGGGGCTCCCTGGACATTGCTCTGGGAGGGACAGCGAGCTGGGGATGTGCTGTTTTCACTGTCTGGGAACTGGGGATGTTGTGTTTTTAGTGCCTGGGAGCTGGGGATGTGGTGCTTTTAGTCCTGGGAGCTGGGGATGTGGTGTTTTTAGTCCTGGGAGCAGAGCAGCTGGTGTTTGGACATGGGGAATGGCTGGTGGCTGGGTATTGATCACCCAGGGCTGCTGAGAGGTGGGATGGAGGTGTCAGCTCCTCCAAGCTGGTGTGGGGCACTGAGGGGTTGGATCAGGCTCAGAAGAGCAGAGCAGCCCCACCAGGGATCATTTCCAGCCATGGGAATAGCTGCAAATGCAGGGATGGGGAAGTGCATTCCCCAGGCACAGCCTGGAGCTGCCCTGTCCATGCCCTGTCCACTCCCTGGAAGTGTTCATGGCCAGGCTGGACAGGGCTTGGAGCCATCTGCTCTGGTGGAAGGTGTCCCTGCCCATAGCAGGGCTTGAAAGGAGATGGTTGGAAAAGTCCTTTCCAGCCCACACCATCCTGTGAGTCAGAGAAACTTGGAGAAAGCCCCAGTCCTCCTGCCTGCTTTGCAGGGGTGTGGAGGCTGGGGAAGGGTGAATTCAGTGTGTGATGCTGTGTGGAAATCCCTTGACACTGCCCCACAGGGCAGTGGGGCTGCCTTGGGCTAGAGGGACAGAGTGCCCAGCACCTGCAGGACTTGTCCCCATCCCCTGTCACCTCTGGAGAGCCTCAATGTGGACAGCTGCAGAGCTCAGGAGCAGGGCAGGCAGGCGAAGTGCTAATTAGGATGTTGGCAGCATTAGCAGGGGTTGCTGTCTGGCTGGTGGGAGGTGTTGGAGAGGCAGCGTGGGCTCTGCTCCGTGTCGCACTCGGTACAAAGCTCAGGGCAGCAGGCAGCTCACAGGTCTGCAGGGGGGACAAGGCCAGTCAGGGCTGCTGGAGCCATCCAGGGGTCGTGGGTGCTGCTTTGAGCCCACCTGGGGTCAGAGTTGTGATGTGGCTTTGTCCTGGGGCTGCTGGAGCAGGAGCTGCTTGCTTTGTGTGGCTGCTGCTGCACAGAACCAGCCCTGATACACCTGCTCTTCTCCTCTTTTGGCTCCTCACCTTCCTTTTTTTCCATGGCTGGAGGTGAAATAGAGAGTAGAGGAGCTGCTCACATTGCTTCTGGGTTTTTTTTAAAAAATCTGATGTCAAACTTATGCCATCGCATTGAATAGCTGCCATGAGATTTTGGTGTGACTGACACCTGTTCTGGCTTCAGAGCAGCAGCTTTTGATAGAAACAAATCCTCTGGAAGTGCTGAGTTTACTGTCAGCTGCTGCCATGCCTGGCCTGGTCCCTGTTCCCAGCTTTGCTAAACCTTGCAGCACTCGGGAGCTGCTGGTGCTCTCAGCACTGCCTGGCTGCGTCTCTTGAGCTTTTATGGTTTGTGGCTCAGGCAGGAGGTGCAGACACAAGCAGGTGAGGCTTTGCCAGGCTGCTGAGCGAGTGGCTGTCCCCATCCAGCAGGACACAGCTCGTGGGTGTGCACATGGCAGGGAAATGGGCACAAGCCCAAAGCTGAGCAAGCCAGCCCGACCGTTGGGCGCTCCCTTTCATTGCTGACTGTTCCAGGAGCCCATCCTTCCTTATCTGGGGGCTGGGGGTGAAGTTCAGCTCTCCAGGCTGGGTCCCACAGCGCTCCTCTCCCACTTTCCGTTGCTCCCTGCACGTGGAAAGGTGGGGCTGCAGGGGGGGAGCTGAATTTTGGACTGAAAGGAGGGGATGTGTAAGGGGACACTGCCAGGGGCTGTGGTAGGTTTGGGAGTAGCACATTTGGGACCAGCAGGAGGGACCAGTGGAGCCCTGACATCCCTGTGGTGTCTTGGATGGGATGGCAGGGCCTGTCCATGGGGTTTTGTGCAGGTCACCCTCCAGCAGAAACCTTGCCCTGTAATTTGGGTGGCCTAAATATGACCTGAACTCCTGCTTGTGGGTGCTGAGCCCTTGAAAAGCTGGGCTGGTGTTTTACTGTGTGTTTGGGAGGTCCTCAGTGTGTGGGCTGCAGAGGGAAAAGGGAGAAAAAAATGGGATTTGTGAGGTCAACCCTGGGTGTGTCCTGAAGTGCTCAGTGGCCAGAGGGGTGGGGAAGGGCTCAGCCCTCCACGGGGGATGGCAGCAGGTTGTGGGGCTGTGGTGACATGCCCACCCTGTTGTCACCATCATTTACTTGGTGGCATGTCAGGTCTGTGCTGGAAGAGGGAGCCCTGTGAGTGCACAGGCTCAGGTGATGCACCTGCAATTGCTCTGCAGTCTCCTTCCCTTTGGTGGCAGGAATGTGCCATGCACTCACCCAGCACGAAAATAAAACTGCTGCCCAAATCCCATCCCAGAGAAGAAGCCCAGGGAGAGCTCATTCCTCTCCTGGCTGCTGTGGTGGGGATGCTCAGGGAGGGGTTCTGAGGTGGATTTTGTTCCATGCAGAAGTCCATGGCACACTCCAGAGGTGTGACTCCTGAGGGCTGTGGGCTGACAGGGGTGCTGAGAGCCCGTGGGGTGGCCATGGGGGAGAGGCTGCATCCTCTCAGGGAAGGGTGAGCAGACAAACTGATGGGCGAGTCAACAGAGCCAAAAAAATAGAAATAACAAAAAGGCAAACCTGGCTTCTCTTCCAATTCTATAAAAATAAAATGGAACAAACTTCATGCTCACATTGCCTGAAGAAATCCCACCCACCAGCAGTGCTGGGGAGACTCTGCTGGTCCAACACCAACTCTGACCATGCACATGCCCTGTGCTGTCCTCAGCAATGTGTTACAGCTCTGCCTCTGTCCCAGCCCCCAGGCTCTTCCCTTTCCAGCTAAAAGAGGGTCTGGAGCAGAGCCTGGCTTTGCTGCACCTGCCTGTCCTCCAGCGCAGGGCTGCTGTGACCCTGTGCCAAGCTGGGCTGGGATTTCCCACCCTTCCAACCTCTCTGCCTCCACGTCTTTGTTTCCCTCCCAGGCAGTTAAATTTGCATGCCCTGCAGGTGCTTTGGGGTGGGTTTGGTTTCCTGGGTCGGTGTCTGCTGGGCTGTTTGATGTCCTCTCCCAGGGAGGACTTTGCCCATGCTGGGGATGGCAGTCTCAGTGACAGCCATGGTAGAGACTGTGGGTGATGCACAGCTTGGAACATCTCAGTTTAGCGAGGCTGGCTCACAATCAAGTGTTTTAATCAAGCAGCAAATGCTGCTGTGGGATTTCTCCAGTGTTTTAGGAGGGTGTGGAGGGCTCTGTGCTCATCCTGGGGCTGCTGCTGGGAGAGGGAGGCACTGAATCCCACAGCTGAGAGCATGGTTTTGTTGCATCTCCTGCACCCAGCCCAAGCCCTGCAGGGGTGGCTGCCCTTTGCCCTGCTCTGGGCTGTGGTCAGAGTGCCTCTTCACTGGAGATGTTTTATTTTGGTGTCTCAGGCTCACCAGGCCAGCAGAGGTGTGAGCAGGGATGCCCCAAGCGGGGCTCACCAGCTTTAATGCTTGGAGCACTCCTGCTGCCTGCGTTCACAGGGCTCTGGTGGGGATGAGACATGCTGGTCTCCATGGTTTTATGTGCCATGGGACTGTGCCAACAGTTTAATCACAGCTGAACCCTCACAGAGCAACATAAAAAATGTTGTATTTGGGATTAGGTTACCCATCCTTCCTATAAAAGACTCAATAAACAGTCCATCAAGCCCCAGCATTCCTGTGTTGGCTGTGAGGTCCCTCACACTTAATGGGTCTGGCATTTGCTTTGACTAAGTCTTTTTTGGGGGAGGCAGTGATATAAAGCAGCCCCCAAAGAACGGGATCTTTGCTTGCTTTGGTGGGGGAACCCAACTGGGCTGCTTGGCAGAGGAGGTGTTGGATGTCAGGGATCTGGCCGGGGAGGCAGCAGCTCAGAGCAGCCGTGACAGGCCCAGGAGGCACAGTGACAACAGCAGCTGCTCCTCCCCATCCCTGAGGCCTTGCTCTGCAGGGATCTGCTGTTTGCTGAGGTGTCTGAGAGTTTTCCCTAATCCTGGGGCAGGCAGGGACTGGGATTCCCTCTCCCATCTCCCAGCACACTTCAGTCCTGTGCTGTGTCTGCTGTAGCTGAGTAATGCTCCTGAGTTACAGCTCCCCAAACCTTTTTAAAAACCTAAAGCTCAGTCTGGAGACCAAGTGCTCTCTTTCTAGCTACAGATGTGTTCACACCTTCACCTTCACCTTCCTCACCATGTCCTTCCTGTATCATGCCAGCCATGGGAAGGCTGATAATTTAATACCATTTCTTGAGGTGCTTTGAGTTTTGGGGAGCCAAAGGGGCAGGGAATGGGTGTATACCCAGGTGGGAGACTTTGGTGGTGCTGGGGGTGTTCTTTATCCTGGTTGCTGCATCCCTGAGGTGGGTGTGCACACCTTGCTCATTCCTTGGGACTGGTGATGCTTGGGACAATAGAGATGCTCCTGCCTGGGACAGTCATCCCGTGGATGAAGAGCCCTGCCCCTCCTGGCTGCCAGGGGGTCCCAGCTGTGGTGGCAGTCCTGTGGGTGACACCAGCCTCTTTGGAAAGGGACTGAAGCCTTCCTGTTGTTCCGGTGAACATCTATTTGGTGGGAACTGCATCCGTGCTGTGGTGCCAGAGCTGGGCACAAGGGGCTGTCCCTGCTCAGTGCCACCCTGTCACTGGGGCCATCTGGAGCTTTTCCTGGCTGGTGCTCACATCTGTTGAGCCACACCAGCTCCAGGGGCAGTTGCTGGAGGAAGCCAGGCTTTCCAGCGCTTTTCACCACTGAGTTTAATTCATTTTAAGGTTTTTACCCCCCTAAATTTGCTTTGAAGATAATTTGAACAATTTAATCATTATCACAAAAATGGGATTTCTCATGTAAGCTGGAAGCAGCCCCCCCTGAGTATCCTGCTGAGGGCAATTCAGCTCACCTGCCTGCCTGGCTGGTCTCAATCATCAGCCTGTCCTCAGAGGCCTTTTTCTCTCTGTTGTTACTATCTGGAGAAAATTAACAACTGCATGGAAGTGGGAGCATTATTTTTTCATATGGTGAGTGCCGAGGGAGGTGAATCCCATGCCCTTCACTTGAGAATGCTCTGCAAGGCTGCAGGGGCATTACCCAGCTGAGCAGTGGTTCTTTTCATCCCTTTCCATCATGCTGCCTGAGGCAGAAATGAACCCAGGGCTGGTTCCTGTGGAGCCCACCAAGCTCCAGCACTGGGAGCTACTGCTTGGATCCTGCCACCTAAGCAGTTCTTAACCCCTTTTTACCACATTTTTAGGTCTGGAGTGCAGGCAGTGTTTGGCACAGTGGCTCTGTTCCCCAGGCTGCCCTCACATCTCCTGATCCCAGCACTCAGACACTCCTCTGCCTCGTGCACGGCTCCTCTCACCAATCACACTTGTAATCTCAGTGAAGAATGAAATCAGATTTGTTTGACAAGACCTGTTTCTTGTAGAAGTATGTTGACTGCTGCTAATTATACTCCTGTTCTTTAATTCTTTATGATTGGAATTACATCAGCTTTTTCATTATTTCCCCAGAAGTGATTTCAAACCGAGCGAGACCTCGAGTGCCTGCCTTTCCCTCACGTTGTAATCCTGGTGTATCCACCAGACGTGATCCTTCTGCTCTGAGATGCTCTGCATTAGTGTCTTCAAGGACTTTCTTCTTCTCCAGGCATCCCCTCATGGGCTCTTGCTTCTTCATCCTTGGAGTCTCTTGGGTCTGTCACTGTGAAATGTGCTGGGTTTTTTGAGTTCTCTCTCTTTTGTCGTGGTTGAAGCCCAGCTGGCAGCTCATCCCCACACAGATGGAATGCACAGAGAGTGTTCCCTGGCACAGGCTGCCCAGGGCAGAGGTGCAGTCACCATCCCTGGAAGTGCTCAGAGGCATGTGGGGAACCTGGCAGTACTGGATTAGGGGTTGGAATTGATGATCTTGAAAGGTTTTTCCAACCCTGGGGATTCTCTGATCCCTTAGTCTATGGCCCATACCTGTAAAGTGTCCATAAAATGTTCACAGTCGTCCTGAAAATGTCCACTGAGCTCGTGGGGGCTGTGACTTTGACCTCTGTCACTTGTGGTGGTCACTCAGATATTCCAGGGATACTCTCTGCAAACAGTGCTGGAAAGAGCTACCCAGGTTTGTTCCACTGCTCAGTTACTCCTCCAAACTTGGACCAGCACAGGAACCGGGCTGTGATGTTTTCTTGTGCTTTTCTCATATTTTGATAGTGGCTTGTCCAAGAATTTGATTTTTCATGTCTGTTGTGGAGGTGTCGCACAGGAATTTGATGTGGTCACGGTTTCCTGGGCTTGTTTATGGAAGTGTCATCACTGAAATGACCAGAAATGAAAATGAACGATGACTGGGGCTTCTCCCTCCTCCACAAGGCCATTGTCTGTGGAGAAAACAGCCAGAGTTGTTTGGGCACACGTGGCCCCGTCACATCTGTTCCAAAGTCTCAGTTATTTGCTAAATGCTGGAAAACGTGTGTGATTTTGTAAGGAATTCCAGCCAGACGTTCCCTGGCTCGTTAGTTATGTATGAGCTAAGGAATCCTGCTCCTCAGGGGAGGAAGCAGCCCTGTCCTCTGGAGGGCTGTGCAATAGCATCCCTGTCTCCTGATAAAGACACGAGCTGCCTGACCACGGCCACCCTGCACACCCCAGGAGCTGCAGAGGGAAACTCTGGCTGTGTGTGGAGTGAAAGGACCTGTTCATCACCCTGGCAGAGGAGCAGGACTGAGGCAGAGCTCCAGTCAGTGACAGCTCTTCCAGCCCTGTGCTGTCTCAGTGCTTTTCTCTGTGTTTCTATGAATTTAAAATTTTTATTTAGCGTTTTTTCTATGTGCTGAAAAGAGCATCATCGTAACTTTTTCTTGTCTTCAGACGTGGCTTTTCTAGAGGTTCCTTTTATTCACTTCCTGCCAGTCACAATAAGATATGGATTGTTCTTATTCTCCTTCCATTTCTCATGCACTGCCTTTGTGTGTGTGGTTGCCACAAACACTTTGTTCGTCTGCTTTTGGCTGAAGTTGTTGTTTTCCTAGACTGTTTTTATATATATGTTAAAAAAATAGTTTAATCTTTTTTTGTGGAATCATAGAATGGTTTGGCTTGGAAGGGACCTTAGAGGTGTAGTCCCAGACCCTTCTGGTTTCCATTTCTACCTTTTGCTCCTATTTCCTGCTTGGCTCTGATTGTAAATTTGATGAGGCTTTGGAAATTGATAGATTTGGATCAAAGCCATTTGAGGTTTGGTCTGTGGTCCCTTTGTCCCACACACGCTGCCGTCACCAGTGCTGGGGCAACTCCATGCTTCCAGTCCAGCGATTCAGCACTCATTCTGTGTCATTATCAGCTCCAAAATTGGAGACCTCAGGGTCTTCAATGCTCTTTGTGCATTAGAATTACATAACGAGCCTGTCCTCACTGCTGGCAGGGTGTGACACAGCGGGGCAGTGACAGATATTGACAGGTAGCAGTGTCTCCAGGCAGGGGAGAGGCAGGAATGTTGTGGTGGGAGCTGGGGCACGGGCACTGCGACATCACGTGTGTCATTGCATGTCCTGAGCATGTTCCTGCTCTGTATTGGCTGAACCACTGTGAACTGAGGGGTCTTCTCCAGCATCCTCTGCTGCTGAGCTTCCCAATTCACAGAATCACAGGATCACTGAGGGTGGAAAAGCCCTCCAGATCAGCAAGGTCAATTGTTAACCCAGCTCTGCCAGGTTCACCACTAACCCATGTCCCCAGGTGCCACATCCACATGGTTTTTGAACACTTCTGGGGTGGTGACTCCACCACTGCCCTGGACAGCCTGTGCTAATGTGTGACAACCCCTTCCATAAAAAAAAATCCCCAATATCCAACCTGAGCCTGCCCTGGCCCAGCCTGAGGCTGTTCCCTCTCCTCCTGTCCCTGTTCCTGGAGCACAGCCCGACCCCACTGGCTGTCCCCTCCTGTCAGGAGTTGTGCAGAGCCACAGGGTCTCCCCTGATCCCCCTCTTCTCCAGGCTGAGCCCCTTTCCAGCTCCCTCAGCCCCTCCTGGTGCTCCAGCCCCTTTCCAGCTCCCCCAGCTGCTCAGGCTGTGGTGCAGAGCAGTCCCAGCTGATGGATTGATGTGCCAGTGATGGCGTGGCTGGATCCCACCCTTAGCAGGGATGGAGATGTGGTGTGAGAAGGTGACAGTGCAATCTGCTGTGGCAGCTGGGGCCAGGCATGCTGCTCACCCTGCACTCACCTCTCCTCGCTTTCACCATCCTCCTGCTCAGCAGCCCTGCCCTGATCTCCTGCTCACATGGAGAGGGGAGTTCAGGACTTCCTCAGGTAAGGCACAGTGTCAGCTGAGCTAACAGGATGTTTTAGGACTGAGGAAAGACCGCTGATGGTGGATTTGAGAAGGACCCACTGTCCTGGCAAAACCAGCCTTCACCTGTGCAGGTGGCACCTGCCAGATGTTTGCAGATGGCTCTTGGTTTTGGGCTGTGCAAGTCCTGCTGTCTCAATGCATTGCTGCAGTTTAAGGAGGGACAGTCCTTTTGGCACCACTGAAGGGTGGCTGAGCCTCTGGATTTTTGGGATGGAATGCCAAGGCACAGATTTGCTGGTGTCCCTGAGCCTGATGTTAGTCCACTGCCTTCCTCCTGCCTTGCTGGCTTAATGCATCTGCTGGATTTTGGCTGCAAAACACAATAAAGAGGAAGCAATGCTGTTTTTTCCCCCACCAAAATTCTAATACTCAACAGATGAACATCCTGGATTAGGTCTTAGTGGGTTGTGAGGACTCCCACATCCTCAGGTGATTGATGTGGAGCTGATGGTGTTCCCAGCCTGTGTTTCCTGGGGGCAAAATGTACAACTGCAGTTGTAGTTCCGTTTGCCAGAAAAAGGGAGCACTGGGTGTTTGAATGAGGTAGTGGCTGGGATCATTATAGGGCAGTGATTTGGGATCCTGCTGTGTCTCACCTTCTAGAAGAGCAAGACTTTCCAGGTCCACCTGTGATCAGAGCAGATACCCAGCTCTGGTCCCCTGTCCCAGCTGCAGCAGTGACCAAGGTGATTGGATTTAGGCAGCCAGATCCTGGAAACCTCCAGTGCTGCAGATCCCCAGATCCCTGGTGGCCAGACTCAGGGCTGGCCAGCCCTCCTGGGGAAGCAATGTCCTAAATCATCTGTTAATGTCCAACTTGAACATCCCAAGTCATGATTTGCATTTTAAAACGGTCTCTTGTGGGTCAGGATGTCCACCCTGGAGTGACTTGCTGTTCTCATTTTATGGGATGAGTCACTGTTCTTGTTTTATGGGATGAGATCCTTTCTACGTAGCTGAGCGTGGGTGAGGGTTGTGTTTTCCCCTCATTACTTCCAGCTTTTTCTGTACAAAATTTCATCACTCTGGGAATGGTTTAAACCATAGGTTTGGTTCTTATTCTGCCCCAGGTATTAGTGGTACCCAAATAACTTTGCCTGATGGTGCCAATCCCATTGGCCATGGATCCCCATTGCCCCAGAGATCCTGTTCCCAAAGGCTGGGGAAAGAAGCACCTGGGAGCATGTGGGAAAGGAGCTAATCCATAAGTTTATTTGTCTGTGACATGGCTCACAACCTTCCTGTGTGCACATGTGTGCACACATCCAGAATTCCTCACCAGAACGCTGCACTGAGCACTGGAAGCATCAGAGGTTCTGTTCACAAGGGCAGGGAGTCATAACACGAAGGGGAATGTCTTACATTGCCAGAAGGAAGGATCAGGTTGGATATTGGTAGGAAATTCTTCAATGTGAAGGTGATGAGGCCCTGGCACAGCTGTGGCTGCCCCTGGATCCCTGGCAGTGTCCAAGGCCAGGCTGGACAGGGCTGGGAGCAGCCTGGGACAGTGGAAGGTGTCCCTTCCCATGGCAGGAGGTGGAACAGGACGAGCTTTAAGGTTTCTCCCAGTCCAAATGATTCTGGGATTCTGTGATTCTTTTTCCGTGGAGCAGTGATTGGCAATCCTATCCCAGCTTCCAGAATCTCCTGACTGAGATGGGGGTGATGATTTGCAGGTAGCAGAGCTGCCTCCTCCCACATTCCCCAGCATCTCTCACGTGGAGGATGGGGCTGTGGATGTGACCAGGTGTGGGAGCAGGTCCAGCCCAGATCTGGGAGGGCTCCCCCCAGTCCCTGCTCCCACCTGGCCCCTCCCTGCTGGCTGCAGCATGGCCTTTAACAGGCGTTTCCTTGTGAAATCAGAGGGATTGAGAGCTGTGAAATACAAATGATTCGTCCTAAACGCTGTGTAATGGATTCCACTCGCAGCCTTTGGTGGCTGTGTGTTTCTAATAAAAGCCTCTGGAGTGAGGGGAGGCTCCCAGCTGGCAGGGTCAGGGTGATGGGGAGGGGGGCCCAGCCTGGGTCCCCTCCAGGCTCTTGGGCATCTGGGCTGCCTCCTGTGAGCTGGAGCTGCTGGCTTGGAAACAGGCAGCTCTGGAACCCCACAGGGTTGTGAGCCAAGGGGGAAAATAAATTCACAGCAATGCTCTTCAAGGGGAGCTGTACTTTCTCTGTGCTGCCAGTGGAAATGTGGGGCTCACAGAATCAGGGAATTTCCTGAGCTGGAAGGGATCCACAAGAACATCAAATGCAACTCCTGGCCCTGCTCAGGACACCCCAGCAATTTCTGCCCTGGAGCTCTGGCAGCCTCAGGGCTGTGCCCATTCCCTGGGGAGCCTGGGCAGTGCCAGCACCCTCTGGGGAAAGAACCTTTCCCTGATATCCAGAACCTCTCTAACACAGCCTCAGCCATTCCCTCGGGTTCAGATGTGGGGTTTGGGGAAACAGGGCAGCAGCAGGACATGTTCTGCATCATCATGGGGCACAAAGCTGCCCTGAGGATCCAGCTGCAGCTCAGGCTGGCTGCAGGGAAGGGGATTCCGTGGAGTTGTGGGTGCACAGGGTTCAGCCTGGAGAAAAGCACGTGGGCAGCACCTGGTGCTTTCAAACAGGGAACACATGAGTCACCCCAAGAGCTGTTGCAGAGGAAAGCAGGGGGCTCACACCTTTAATGTGCAGCATTGGAACAAGGAGGGGTTCCCACCCTGCTCCAGCAGGAGATGGATTTACAGCTGTGTCCTGGAAGGGTTAAAATTGTCTGGTCAGAGGGAAATACTGCAGGTGGGAGGTTGCCATCTGCAGCAAGTGCCAGTGCTGGGAGAGCAGTAAGGGCTGGAGGGGATGGATTGGTTACACATCAGGGAACAGTTGGATGTGAGCATGGGAGCACTATGTCTGGGAGCAGAGTGAGGTCCTCAGCTGTGGACATAACCAGGAAATCTCTAGCTCTGAAAACCCCTTGGAAACAGGATAGTCCTGGAGTGAAAGAGCTGATGAGGTCTGGACTGGTGAGCTAGGACATCCCTGCGTGTCCTGTCTCTGTGATGCCAGGGCCAGCCCTGGCTGCCTCTGGGTCTGTGTCTGGTGTCCACAGCCGAAGGAGAATCCAAATCAAAATGAACCTCTTTAATGGTGGTGACTCAAGGTGTGGAACCCTTCCCACTGTTGGCCTTGTTCAGGGGATGGAGGAGTGTCTGCTGCCTTGTCTGCTGGCAGTGGCCTGCAGGAAGGACTGTTAATGGGGAAGGTCTGTTTAATTAGACAGGGCAGGACTCTGTGGCTTGGAACTGGGCTAATTCAGCCTGGTAGAGGAGCATCTTTTTAATAACGTGTCTAATTAACTGTACAGCAGATCACCCACGGGTGGAGTTGATTCACTATTGCTCGAATCTGTAGATCAGAGGTGCCTGATTTCTCATAAACTGGTTTTGACCCCTGGGGCTCTTCCCTCTGGCTAATGCTCCTCCATCTCCAGCCATCCCAGGCACTTCTGGCTGGGTGACACCTCTGCCATGGGCAGGGACCATCCACCAGACCAGGCTGCTCCAAGCCCTGTCCAACCTGGCCTTGAGCACTTCAAGTGCAAGGCTGGAGATACCTGGCCACAAGCTGCTGATCTGGGTTTTCCTTCTGGCATCTTCCTGCAGCATGGATCGTGGCCATTTCTTCCCTGGCACTTCCCCTGTGCTGCTCCTGGTCCCTTCCCATGGGCACAAACTGGGGCTGGGGCTTTCCATGCTGGGAATTTTACCAGCAGTGTTGGCCGCTTCCTTCTGAACATTCTGAACCCTGCCTGAGTAACCCTGGGGAAATCCTTGCACCAGGGCTGGCCAGGGTCAGAACAGATGTTCCCCCCTCACCTATCTGACCTGAGGATCCATGGAGCAGGAGCTGGCCTTTGTTCCCCTGCCAGTGGCCAGGCCAGCAGCTCCTGGCCCCAGGGCTTTGGGACCTGCTGCCCCGGCCCCGGGGTCAGTGCCTGGTGCTTCCCTGCCCTGTGCCACAGAGAGGGTAAAGCTGTTTGTTCATGTGTGTTTGATGCTCAGGGTGGTGTTTTCCAGGCTGTGATGTTTCTCTGCTCTGCAGGGAGCCGACACCTTGGTTTTGGGGGGGCTGACCAAAGCAAGTGTTTCCCTCAGCACTGAGAATTTGCCAGCCTTGTGCCATCCCTGTAGGGAATGCTGGGGGGGGGCTCAGTTTCTTCTCAGCTCCATCCCAGGTGTATGTTCCATCTCACAGTACCCACCTGGCTGGGGGTGGCAGAGCTCTCTGGGTGTCCCCTGCTGTCACCTGTGTTTCTGTAGTGCAGCATTTTGCGTTGGGAGCTTTGTCACAACAGTGACCTTGAGCAAATCCACGATAGCTGCAGGTAGAAGAAGTTAGCAGGGATGCAAGGTGCCGGAGGTCTGGTGCCTTGTTTCACACCCTGCCAGCTGTTCCGTGCTGGAGGCCAGCTGTTTCTGCAGAGCCACCACAGCTGACTCCTGCAGGGATGCTCCCCCTGCCCCCAGCTCCCCCACCACTCTGGGGCTCCTTTCCCAGGCTCCAGGGTGCTCACCACCCCTGGGATCAGCCCCAGCCTGGGGACATTTGCGTGAAGCTGAGGTTTGGCACTGCTGCGTGTTACAGGGAGTGGGGCAGCTTTAAGGTCTCACCAAATTCCTTAAATCAGAGAATCCCCGGTGGTTTGGATTGGATGGAATATTAAAGCCCAGAACTATGTGAAGAGTTAATTATTTTCTCTGAGCAATGTAAACAAAGGCTCAGCCAAAGGATTTTTTTTTCCAGCTCTAAATCCTGGGCAGTGTGAGCGGGTGGATGGGGCCAGAGCATCCCCCTGGCCCTGGCAGGATGAATCAGGAGCCAAGGGGGAGTGCTGCATCTCCTGCAGCAGGGAGAGGTGCTGTTTATGGATCCAGGAGGTGTTTTTCACCCCATGGACATGGTTTCCACGGCCCAGGCTGCTGCAGTGCCATGGGGTGCAGAGCTGGAGTCCCAGAATGGTTTGGGTTGGAAGGGACCTCAAAGTTCATCCAGTCCCACCCCTGCCATGGGCAGGGACACCTTCCACTGTCCCAGATTGTTCTGAGCATTGTCCACTCCTGTCCTCCAGTGGCCTGGGACACTTCCAGGGATCCAGGAGTAGCCACAGTTCTCTGGGCAGCCTGTGCCAATGCCTGCCCACCCTCACAGGGAAGAATTCCTTCTTAATACCTGATTGAATTAACCCTCCTGACTGGCTGGTACCCCTATTTCTGCATGCCAAGCACAGGGTTTGGGGTTTGGGGAGCCCTGCCCTGTGCATTGGGGGTGTGTTGTGTCAAGAGGCACCTCCTGCAGGCCTGGCAGTCCCAGGCTGTGCTCAGCACCCTGCCCTGGGGACAGGTGACCAGAGGGTCACACCTGAGCTGTGGTTACAACTTCTGGGCTCTGCTTGGCACTGGTGGCTCATCACTGTTTTGATGAGGTGCTGTGGTGCCAGTGATGCCCACACAGGGAGCTGAGTGCCACCTCCTGCCCTGCCTGGTCTCCAGGACATCAGTGTGGCCACTCAGCCCAAGCTGCATGTGTTCCTGCTACCAATTCCCTGTGCATGCCCGTGCTCCAGCATCACTGGCAGCAGTGCTGCGATTCCATGGCTTGGCTCCCATGGGCTCAGGGCCTCGTTCAGCAGCAGCAGGACCTGTGGGATGCTCCCAGGGCTCTGTTCCTGGAGTGGACAGGGGTGCTGAGGTGCCAGAGAACTGAGTGTGGTGCTGGGCAATGTGAGAAGAGCAATGTCCTTTTATTGCTCCCTGAGATTTGGGTGCATCCCTGGGTACTCAAGCACATCCCCCAAGTCACAGTCTCTCCCTGAGCAGTGGATGGGACATCACTCTGGAGAGATCCAGGAGTTCCTGGATCTTGGAGAGATTCCTTCCATCACACTTGTGATGTTCAAGGATCACTGGGAGTGCAGCAGCAAGGGGAGGATGAACTTGCTGCTTTCTCACGTGTTTTCCTCCTGCAGACATTGATTTATAAAGGCTGCTTCATGCTGAGTAGGGAGTTTGGGGGATGGGGCATTCACTGCACAGCACTTTTCACCTGATTTCCCATGTCAGGTAATGCCTCAGTCACCCTGTAAACTAAATTTTGGAAGTTTGGTACCTTTATGAGGCTCAGGCAGCAAACCCTAAATCCTGCAAAGCTGTTAGAGGTTGTCTGTGAATCCTTTGCATCCTCAGAAGATGCAGGGATGCTCTCTGCAGAGTGGGAATGCAACTGGAGGATCCTTCCAGGGTCCCCAGGATGCATCCATCCAGAGGATTGGGGGTTTGGGGTGCCAGGGACCGGGAGCAGACACAGCCTGGCTCCAGGACATGTCCCAGCAGGAGCTGATGTGTCTCTGGGCACAGGCACTGTCACCTCAGTGTCCCTGCAGTGTGCTGTGCTGGCGGGTCCCAGTGCTGGTGGTGACAGGGGACAGAGTGCTCTGAGCTTGCTGACCCCCAGCATGTTCCAGGGCTCTGTCTCAGTTCCACTGGCAGCCCCTGGAGCAGAGCAGTCTCTCCTCCTGGCACGGATGTGACAAGGCACAGAAAGGGGGGTCTTCTCTGAGGAGGGCAAGAGGGACCTTGCACAGTGGCCCTGGTCTGTCCTTCCCACCTTGGTTCCTGCCCATAGGACACTCCTGGTGGCCTGTCCTTGCTGTCCTGTGTCTGTGGGGCTGTTGGGGGTGGCCCCAGGCATGCAGAGGAGCCACAGGTTCATGGCTCCATCTGATACTTCTGCTGTCTTGTCCTCAGAGCTTTTTTGGAGTCGTGGGTCCATTGCTGCAGCTCCACGGTCCCTTGCTGCAGCTCCACAAAGCGTTTGAGGTGCAGAGCAGGCAGGTTCCAGTGCAGCCTGGAGGGTGTGAGCACTGAGATTTTGGCCTACAGAGCTCCCAGCACTGGATCCTCCCTCCCTGCTGCTCATTCTGCTCTCCTGTACCCTGGCTAATGCCCTGGCCATCTCTCTGCTTTCACTCTGCCAGTGTGTTGGCCGAGTTGTCTGGGGGGCTGCTGTGGCTGTCACAGAGCTGTTGGGCTGTTTCTGCTGCCAGGATTTGGTGACCATTCCTGAGGGACCAGGATGGATTCTGCAGCAGTGCTTGTAGAGCCACCACGGCCTCTCTGCAGGCAGCACTCGGTGCTTTGAGATCCTCCTGGTCCAGGAAGGCTTTGCTGAGCAGCTGGATGTGCCCACATCACTTGGCAGCAAGTCCTTGAGGCATGGGGACTTCATCCCAGAGCCCCAGCTGCCCCAGTCTGGAGGTGGAGAGGAGGTTGAACCAAAACCCCCGAGCTCCTTTCCACCAGCCCTGTGTGATGCTGCAAAACCATTCTCCATCCTGGGAATGCTCTGTCCCTGCTTGGTGCTGGAGGGGACAGGGGAGCTCTTGGTCCTGGGCTGTCCTTGTCCCTGGGTCTGCAGGGCTCTGCTGCCCATACCTCGCTGCTGGAGAGAAATGTTTGTCTTGGGATTGATGTTGCCATCTGGAAACAGCTCCAGAACTGCTATGCTGACCCCAGCAGCTCCCAGCCCTTGCTCCAGCTGCCCAGGGCAGGGGGATGCTGCCAGCCAGGGGTCTCAGGTGTGTCTGTGTCTCCAGCATCTCCTGGGTACTGCAGGTCCCCACAGCTGCTCATCCTTCCTGACTGTGCCCTTGTTTTGGCTGGCCTGTCTGTGTTTGCTGCCTCCACACTTGAGCATCCCCATGGACTCGCCTTTCCACAGCTCTGGCTGTGTTTGGTTTTGGTGTATTTAAAATTTCTTTATTTTCCCCTCCTTTCTGTCTCCTGGCAGTCAGTTTTTTCATTGATACATCCTTTCGCAACTGTCTGCATCTTAGAGCTGCTAATTCACTGCTGCCAACTTCCCCTGGGTTTAATTTATACAATATGTTTATTTTTACTGCAATTTTTTCCTTTTATTCCAAGCCAAGATAATTTTGAACTCAAGACGCCTTCTTTTATGATCGCAGATTTATGAGATTTTGGCAAAGCTGCCATAAGCCGTAATTACTCTTCATTGTTTTTGTTTACATTTCCCTCCCGATCAATTTTTCCTAATAATCCCTTTCAACTTGTGGAAATTGCCCTTTTTGCACCTCCGGGTGTGTTTCTTTTTGCTGCGTGCAGAAATGCCTTCCCACAGCTGTGGAAACCATCAGGGCTGTCTGTACCTGTAGAGCAGGTACATGATCTGCTCACGGCTCAGCTTCCTCACATCCATGTTCTGAGGAGGAAATGAGGCTCCTCAAGCCTTGGCGTGTCCAGGAGCCCATCCCAGAGGCAGCCTGCACCTTGGTGTGTTCTCTCCTCACAGCTGCTTCACAAGCTGCTGCCACCTTGTCCAGGCTGGCCTGCAGAGCTGTGGCTGCATCCCAGAGTGGACATTCCCAGCTCCTGTGCCCGTCCCTGGTCCCACAGATCCTTGTGCAGCCCCTGTGGGTGATGGCAGAGGGGCTTCACCTCCTCCACAGCATCTCCTGATTGTTTCCAGTGAAGGGCTTGGAGGACAGCACCAGGATGGATGATGGATGGATGATGGATGGAGGGATGGATGGAT
>VRYO01000690.1:1888904-1905551 GCA_009812075.1 Sialia sialis | reverse complement strand
ATGGATGATGGATGGATGGATGATGGAGGGATGGATGATGCAGAACATCCCTTTCCCAAGTGGTACCACCAGCATGGTGCCACTCACCTCTAGAGCATCCCTGAGTTCAAGGCACTGCTTTTGGGGTGAATGAGTGTGTAAGAGGGGAGGAGGGGAAGCCCTCTCCATGGTGAGGTGTTGACAAGGATGTTTTCCCAAGGAAGGAAACATTTGCCTCTCACTAAAATTCCCACCACCCACAGCTCCTCTGTCACTTTATCTGCCATGGTGGGGTTGGAGGCAATGCAGGTTTGCATTCCTTGCAGACACCATGAGATACTAAAGAATTGCAGTGGGGAGATGCTTTGCCTTGGGAGGGACTGCAGGGAAGCCAAGCTCCTTGAAGGAGTTTTGGGCTTTCCTGCATCTGTCCTGGGGAGAAGCTTCCTGCAGCCAGGAGCCTGAGCTGAATCTGCCTGCTGACCAGAGGGTCCCTCCCATGCTTGACAAAAGGAAAGCAGCAGCTCCTCCCAAGCCATTCCTGCCTGGAACTATCCAGGAGCACATTTCCAGCTTGTCAGTAACAACAGGCAAAAGCTGCAGTGTCAGCTAGATCCACGGAGCCAGACTGTGTGACAGAGGCCATTCTTGCTCACCCCCTGCTTGGGTTTGTGGGGGGTGCACAAGGGGGCCAGGATGGCTCCAGCAGTGCCAGAGGAGCAGGAGCACCCACAGGCTCTGGTGCTTGGCTGTTAATGTGGCACAAACCCAGAGGTGTTTGATTCTTGGCTGCTGAGGACCCTAATTCTGGATCTTGGGTGCACGTGTAGCCTGGTGCCTGTAGCACTGCCTGTCCTGTCCCTGCCTGTCCTGTCCCTGTCTGTTCCTCTCTGTCCTGTCCTGTCCTGTCCTGTCCCTTTCCTGTCCCTGTCCTGTCCCTTTCCTGTCCCTGCCTGTCCCTGCCTGTCCCTGTGCTGCCATCACCTCCCCACAGCCATCCTGAGCTCTGACATGCACTTCTTGCAGGGAGTCAGGGATATTGGAGCAGCTGGGTGGGCTGCAGGCAGGCAGGGGCTGGCTCTGGGACAGCAGTGCTGGCAGCAGCTTTGGACACTCCTGTGCCCTGGGCAGTGTCCCTGCTGCTCTGCAGAGCCCTGGTCACAGAAGAGGTTGCCCAGGTCAGTCTGAGAGGCTTGGCTGCACCAAGGACCCATCCTGCTCTTTAATTCTTCTTCACTGGCCCCTGGTGCTGCTTCCCCCCCTTGATGGCTCTGGGTGGCCCTGGCTGGGCTATGGGGCACAGCTGTGTCACTACAGGGCTGTGGGGGGTTTTGCTGCAGCTTTGGCTGCTTGCAGATAACGTCTCTCCCTGTAAATGTTATTATCCTGTATATGTTCAGGCCAGAGAGAGAAGGGGGGGGTCACCGTCTGTGTTTTCCAATAAAAGAAAATTAAAATTGAAGCCCATTAAGGATAGCTCAGTTGGGATTCTGAGCAGGACTCTGGAGCCTGCTGGGAATGAGTTGCTTGCAGCCTGTGCCACCAAGCAGGGTGACAAAACCTCATTTAGTACCAGCGGTGCTGGGAGGTGGCACTGGCTGTGCTCACTGTCCCCACTGGAGGGGAGGGACAGAACTGCCCACAAAGCCATGCCCTGGGCTTGTTGCACCCCCTGGTCCCCTCTGTGCTCTTCACATCAGATGATGGGCAGGGGTGATGTTGTCCAGGGAACGTGTGCTCCTTACCCAGTGATGCTGTGCAGCCTCCTGGCTTCCTGCTGCATCCCTGATCTCCTGAGGTCACCTTGTCCCTGTGCCTGGAGACACAGGGCAGTGGCTCTGGGGACAGAGGGTGCTGTGTCTAGGCTGTGGCTATCAGGGCAGTGCTGCCCTGCACCCTGGGTATCACACCCTGTCCCACGGCGCTGGGAGCAGCTTATTGTGCACATGGCACCTGCTCCTGCACACCAGTGCCACTGGCTCTGTGTCTGGGCACCATGGTGACAGCCCAGTGTCAGTGACATCCCCCAGGGGGTGGCTGTGCCACGCTCAGCTGGACCAGGGCAGTGCAAGGTGGAGGCTGATGGTTCCTTCAGGCTGGGGCAGCTCTAGAAGGAGCTTCTGGAGGGCTTGGGACTCAAACCTCCCAGGAGAAGAGGAGAGGCCTGGAGGCTCTCAGGACAGACGTGGCCCTGTTCCATCCTCTTGGAAACAGGCTTAGTGAGGAATTTAGTCTCTGCTGCTCCTGGATGAGCTGGATGCAGCAGTTTACCCTGGGACTGCCTCCCTCAGGGTGTCTCCCAGCGTTGGGGTCTGTGCCAGCACAGACAGACAGCAGCAGGGACAGTAGCAGGGCTTGTTAAGATGCCTGCGCTGTCTCCTCTGCGTGGCTCCTGCGTTCCCAGCAGCAGCAGGAGGGCCTCTGCTCGCTGGCATTTGGCTTCTGCATTGTGTCCTCCCAGCAGCCTGCCCTTGCCTGAACTCAGACCACCTACAAGTCCCAGCTCCTGTTGGGAAGATGCTGCCAGCGGGTCCCTGGTGCTGCTGGAACTGCTTCCCATGGAGCTTTGGTGGGGTTATCCTGCTTGTGCTGAGCTCTGCAGCAGCTGCTATGGGGAAACTGGGCAGGATGCATCCGCAGCCATGAGTGGGATAAAGTGGCAGCCAGATGGAGAGTGGTCCATCCAGCCTCACCTCCTTCAGCAGGGGCTGAGAGGTCACAAAATCAGAATTCCCTGCTGAGACCTGAAGCTCTCATTCTCCTCCCAGCCAGGCAGGTGAGAGGGACTGAGGGTCAGCTGAGTGATTGGAAAGCAGGACACGTGCTGGGGTGAGCTGCAGACCCCCATGGGCTGTTGTTGAGTTTGTTTTCTCTTGTTGTGAGCCTCCCAGCAGTGGAGCAGCAGCACAGCAGGGCAGTGCTGGCACAGGGATAGGAGGAGCTGCGAGGAGGGTCTGGAGGCTGCTGGGTTTGGGCTGTGGCTGTGCTCAGCCTGGCTCCTGGCTCACTCACTGGCATTGCCATGGTCCCCATGGCCAGGCACAGCTCTGCTCCAAGCCCAGCTTCCTGTATTATCTGGTTTAGCAAAGCCAAGGATCAGTGGTTTCTTTCTGCACAGTCATACCAGCCCTGGGTTTGGTCCCCTGAGGATGGTCCAGACACGGTGTGGACAATCAGAGTAAAGGAGGGATTTTGGTGGGAATGGGAAAGCATAGCCCAGCTCATGGCATTTTCCTCATGGAAGTGCAGGGGGAGTTGCAGCTGGAATTGCTGAAATGCAGTCCCAAGGGCACAGCATTGGGGCCATGCCCTTGTTTGACACCAGTCCTGACCCCAAGTGTCACAAGCAGCTGAGCACCACCCAGCAGGTTCTGCTGAGCCCCACCAGCTTCCATGCCCTGCTCCCCTGCGGGCTCTGGGGCTGGCTCCTGTCTCACAGGGCTTGCAGGAGCTGTGACTGATGTCCTAGGGAGCTGAGGAGCCAGGAAGGCTCCGTGACTCCCGCAAAGTGAGCACATCTTTCCCCTGCCAGTGCTGTGCAGTGTCCATGCTCTGTGGGCTATGAGCCTTGATCCTGCTCGGCAGGTCAGAGGCATTCCGTGTGATGGAGATGATGGGCATCATCCTAATTCCTAGGTCTCAGAGTCTGGCTGGACCTGATTTTTCAAGGACAGGCATGGAATGAGCAGGTACCTGAGTGCTGTGCTCACAGTGCTGGCACCACTGCCATGACCTCAGGCTGGCCTTTGGGAAGCAGGGCGTGCCCAGGTCCCCATCCCAGTTCAGCCTGCTCTCTTTGCTCCCCATCCATCAGTGTCCCTGCTGGAGCTGAAGTGGATCCCTGAGTGCAGTATCCCAGTGTCCGCAGCCGTGGCTCACAATGCTGGGAGCTGTTCCTGCGCCAGCAGCTCTGCCGGGGGGGATTGGGTTTCAGCTTGTTCCGCTGGCCCCCGGCCAGGCAAAGCAAAGCTCGGCCTGCAGGGAAGGGCCACTGCCTTTGCTCAGCCCCTCTCAGCTCTCGCTGGCAAAAATATCATCATCAGGCTCCAGTAAAGCACAGGAGGCAGAGAGGGGCCTTTCAGCTCGGGGAAGGGTGAAGGGATCTTGTGGCAAGGGCTCTTGAGGGGGACAGATGGGTTTCTCATCAGCCACCCCCTGGCCCAGGATGTGGTGGCTGTGCCTGAGGCCAGCATGGCTGTGTGGTTCCAGGAGCGTGTTCCAGCATGGAGGAGTTCCTTCTGACCTGTGCAGGTCCTGTCCTGCTCCACCTGGCTGGACTCTGTGTCCCTCCAGCCTGCAGCTGATGAGGTGCTTTGGGTGGGTTTCACAAGAGACATGGTGACAAGGAATGATCCCCCACTGCCTCTGCCACAGCAGGACTTTGCTCCCAACCCATCAGAGCTGGAAGTTTCTTGCCTGCTTTGCACATCCAGCACTGGCCACAGCTGATGTGGTCGTGGGTCCACCAGAAGCTTGCACCCTGTGTTGATAATATTGGACCAGGATTAAAATCCTGGCAAGTGTCCTACCCTGAGAGAGGAGCTGGCGTGAGGAGTGAAAGGGGAAGGGAAAAAGTTGTGGGTGGAAAAATGAGGGTGGAGGCTCCAGCTATCTGTGGGGCTATTTATTTGTCCAGCTGTTTCTTTATCTGGATGAGCTTGGAGCCTGTGAATGTGAAGCATTTGCCAGGACTTCTGAGAAACTCAGGTCCAGATGCTCTAAATTGGTCTGGATTGGCAAAACTCCATGCAAGTCATTTTTCTGGATGGAGGGAAGTGTGTCTGCAGCATGCACAGCTCCTCTGTTAATCCCTTTCACCCCCAGCCTCTGCCACTGTCCCTTGGTCCTGCCACTCCATCCCCATTCCTGGCCACCAGCAGCACCCAGCATGATCCCAGACTTGTCCTCCCCTCCCAGTTCTGTCCACCAGTCACATTCCTGATCTAGCCAGGTGGGAAAAGCTGGTGCAGATGAGAATGCCACACTCATCTCACCTGTGGCTGAGCAGCAGGAAGACCTCAGGAAGCCCAGGAGCAGCAGATCCTCTGTGTGACACTGCCTTAGCGTGGCTTTGAGCATCTGGAAGTGGTGGAGTGGGGGTGATGGTGTGACTGGAGATGCCAAGTGTCCCTCCAAAGCCGTGGTGTGCCCTCAGAGCAGGCCCCAGTGCTGGCCGAAGCTGCTCAGAAAACATCTCCAAAGTGAGAAGGACAGGCAGTGATCCCAGTGCTGGGGGAGCAGCGTGGTTCCTCGTGGGAAGCAGCCAAAGTTGAGTCTGCTGGTTTGGAGCAGCTGCAGATTTATTTATAATGCTGTGGGCAGCATGTGAAGCTGCAGATAAACACGCAGGAGGGGAGAAGAGAAGCAAAACACTGAGCAGAGGCTGCTGTGGATGGAGCCCTGCCCTGAGCTGCAGCTATCACAGCACCAGGGCTGGGCCAGGGACCAGGCTCCCAGCCCTGCAACTCTCACATGGCTTTGCTCCTGTCCTGGGTGCCGTGGGTATCTTTATGGGGCTGCCAGGGCATCACCCCATTACCTGGGGCTGCCAAAGCAGCAGGATGGCTCCCTGGAAGTGGCTGGGACAGTGAGTGAAGGTGCCAAGGTGGTGTCCAGGCATTAACAGCTGGGCTTGCCCAGGCTGGAATGGGTCTGTGCTGTTTGTCCCCTGTGTTTTTTGTGGCCATGGGGCAGCCCCAGGGCAGCTGCTGGTGACAGCCCAGCACGTGTCACCATGGGCACACAGTGGCAGGGGCAGAGGGCAGCCTGGTGGAGCTGCCTCAGGAGGGGGATGGGCTCCCAAGCCTTGGGGTTCACTTTATCTGGGGCTCACATCTGTGGCAGAACTTTGTCCAAATGATGTCCCAGCGCCAGGAGTCACTGGAAGTGTCACTCAGAAGTGTCCCTGAGCATCTGGAACAGGTTGCCCAGAGGGGTTGGCCCAGACTCCCCATCCCTGGCAGTGTCCAAGGCCAGGCTGGACAGGACTTGGAGCAACCTGGGACAGTGGGAGGTGTCCCTGCCATGGCAGGGGGGAACTGGATGAGCTCTAAGGTCCCTTCCAGCCCAAACCATTCAGTGTTTCTGCGGTTCTGATTCACATCCACGTGTGCTGACCCTGCAGGGTCACTGTGCTGCACAGGGCCCAGCTATTCCAAATTTTCTGTAATTCAGGCACTCTGTGCTCAGTGTAACCCCATCTCCAAAAGGATTGCAGGCTGGGCAGCAACTGGGTGCAAAAACTGCCCCAAAAGGGGCACACTGGAGTGTTCCAGCTGTGTGCAATGGGGACCACAGACCTGGGACCCCCTGCACCTGGGGGGTGACAAACAGGAGCCTCAAGGACAGGAACCTGGCTTAGGGAGGAAGAAGAAGGAAGCTGAGCTAATTTAGCTGTCTTGGAGATGGATCATTTGCCACCCATGAGCACCACAAGAGGGAAAGGTTTTGGACTGCAGGGTCTTTTGAGAAGGAAAAGGAAATCCAATAGCTGGCAGCTGGACGGTGTAAATCCAGACTAAAATTAATGGAATATCTGGTGTTTTTTATGGGAAGATAATTTGCCATTGGAAAAACTTGCTTAAACCCTGCAAATTTCTTCTTCTCCTTGTGCCTGGGCCAGCCAGAGTGGATGCAGAGCTCCAGGGGGATCCTTCAGCTGAGGATGAGGGGGTGGGGGCAGTGGTGTACCGAGCACATTTCCACTGCACAGACTTTTCATTAAATAAAAGGCTTCTAAAAATGCAAAACACTACAAAATATGAAGTTTATTTGGGGAATTGTTTGTAATGACTTAGAATACATCTTCTTTTCCATTTTAGTCACTGCTATTAATGTACTTACTATGCAGCACTGTCAGTGATAGTTAAGATAAAGTAACAAATTCAGGGGTTTTTTTTAAAGCTTCTTGCTAGCACTGGGTGAAAAATATTGTTTTCCTTTCAGATCAAACGCCACTGGTGTTTTAATGAAAAAGCCAGATCCTCTGATAAAGTAAACACTATTATTGACCTATGTAAACAAATATCCAGTTTAAAAAGAAATTTCGTAAATCTGACCCACAACATTTCAGGATTAGCTGTTTTCCAGAACTCTTCCTGGTGGGAAAAAATTGAAAAGAACTAATTTTTTTTTGTTTTTTCACTCTTGGAATAAAACCAAATTTTGAAATCCTGGTTTCCTGTGAACTGGAAACCGCTGGCTTGAAGCAGGAGTAATGAACAAGCCACAGTCTGAGGAGGATTTACTGGCAGGAGTAGGTGCAGGGAGCACAGCGCTGCTGAGGCTCTTTTTGGGGTGCCAGAGGGGAGGGGGAGCTCACGTGGCACCTCTGCATCTAGGCTTGGCTCTCCTGATGGATCTGCTCAAGGCTGGGCTTTTCCGCCTTTGTTTTTATTCAGTGCAATGAAAGGGGTGGAGATGTTCTTGGGAGGTTTGTGGCAGAATGGTGTTTTATTCTGGTGGGGAGAAGGACATGGTTACATCCAGTGGCCCTCCATTCCCATTCTGGGAGTGTCCAAAGCCAGGTTGGACAGGGCTTGGAGCAGCCTGGGCTAGTGGAAGGTGGCAAAAGGGTGGGACTGGATGGGATTGAAGATCCCACCCAACCCCAGCCATTCTGGGACTCTGAGTGTCTATGGGATGGGCATTCCAGCATCCCTGCATCCCCAGGGCATGTGCTGGAACCAGGGGCAGATTCACACAGAGAGAATTTCCTCTCTGGGCATCACCATGGTCTCAGCACAACTGGCCATGTGCTGCCCTGTGCAGTCTGTCCCACCCTCATGTTCAGCCTCGGTGTTTTGAGGCCTTTGGGTGGAATTTCTACACTGCACTTCCTAAACTCGGGAATATTGTCCTGTTTTCTTGAACTGCCAGCCCTGGGTGTGGTGCAGAAAAATCCCTGTATTGCAGTGAGCATGTGGCTGCAGACCTGCAGGACACAGAGTCACCCAGACTCTGGAAACTACTCATGGCAGGCTCCAAAAAAGACTTCTGAGCACTCCCTGGGAAGTGTAAGGAGGTGTGTAGATGCTTAGGGACGTGGCAGTGCTGCAGTAATGGTTGGACTCAGTGATGTTGAATGGCTTTTCCAACCATGATTCCATGATTCCAAGGGTCTGTCCCACTGATTTCTGGTGGGGCTGGCTGGCACCTCCACCTGGGTGCTGTAACCTGAGCACCCCTCCTTGTGCCATCAGTGGAGTTAAACCAACGCACAGCTATTTGGGATGAAAAGAATTCCAGTGTTGGAAGGAGCATGAGCTGCAGGGAGGTGAAGAGGCTTTGCTGTTGTGTGGCTTGGGAGGACTTGGCTGTGCTGGTCAGTGATAGCGTCACCTGACCTATTTCAACCCAAATCATCTGGAAAACCAGCTTTAATAGGGGTTTAATTTTTTAGTACTTTTAAGGCCTAAAAGTGCTGTTCCTTCCCACATCCTACTGCATCTCTGAGGATTCTCCCTACTGTGCAAAGCGCTGAGAAATAAAAATAATTCTGCTTTTGGCAAAGGAAACCAGAAGGTGATGGAGGATCCCTGCTCAGGCTGCTCCTCATCTGCAGGGATAGAACTGGGCTGGGGTGCCTGGATTTGGGATTGAGAGGAAGAAAATCCAGTTTGCCTGATGAATGGAAGAGTCCCCATTCATAGCAGGGGACATTGCCTGTGAGGGCACCTCGAGGTCCCACCTCAGATCCTGAGCTCAATTTGGGGCCCTGATGGAAATGAAGACATTGAGGGGCTGGAGCATTTCCTGAGAAGGGAATGGAGCTGGGGAAGAGTCTGGAGCACCAGGAGTGGCTGAGGGAGCTGGGAGACTCAGCTTGGGGAAAGGGGGATCAGGGGGGACCTTGTGGCTCTGCACAGAAGGAGCAGCCAGAGGGGATTGGGCTGTGCTCCCAAGGAGCAGGTCACAGGACAGGAGGAAACAGCTTCAAGCTGTGCCAGGGGAGGTTTGGATTGGATATTAGGGAAAATTCTTCATGGAGAGAGTGGTCAGGCATTGGAGCAGGGCATGGTGGAATCACCATCCCTGGAGATGTTCAGAAAATGTGTGGATGTGGCACTGGTGAACGTGGTTTAATGATGAGCATGGTTTTGCAGCTGATGGTTGTACTGAATGATCTTGGAGGTCATTGCCAACCTTAACATTCTGTGATTCTGTGACTGGATGGGGGCCAGGGAGGAGTGGGCAGTGGGTGGGGAGCAGTGAGGGACAGTCCCTGGGTGCCCTGGCTGAGATGTGGCCAGAAGGCTCAGCGTGGGATGGGCTCTAGCCCTGCACCCTGAGCCAGCTCCTTTCCACCCTTCTCCCTGTCTCCATCAGTGCTGTCATCAGCATCCAGTGATTCCATGTTTCACTTTCCTTCCACAGAGACACTGATGGACTCCACAACGGCGACAGCAGAGCTGGGCTGGACAGTGCATCCTCCATCAGGGGTAAGGCATCACTTCTGGGCACCTGCCGCTGCTCTGGGGGCTCTTCTGCTCATGAATGTGGCAGGCTTGGCCCAGAAGAAGTCAAACACTCATGCAAAGTGCCTTGGTCGTGTGGGAAGAGCACTAAAGGAGGTGACAGTTGAGGTTTCCAGTAGTTTTCTAGGAGAGGATACTCCAAAAAATACCCTAGTGTTGGTGGGGTGTAATTCCCAGCCCGCAGAGTCAAACCAGTGTGGTGCTAGGGGAATCACACTCTCCACAGAGCTGGCCTGCAGCCACCTAAAAGTGAGGAGAGCAAGAAACAACCTGCCAAGGCCACCATCATTTGTCCCCAGTGTCTCACTTGTTATTCCATTGTCACTTGCAGCAGGGTGAGGGCATTAGGCTCTGGTCCTGACAGGACTGTCCAGCATCCCTGGCATCCCACAGAGAGACGTGTGCTGGCTCAGAAGAGCTGTCTTCTTTACCAGGGCCAGGTGGACCTGAGATACATTCTAAACCACCCAGAGGAATGTCCTTCAAAGAAGAGCTTGGGCAGGGCAGGGCAGTGCATCCCAGGCTCCCCAGGGAATGGGCACAGCCCCGAGGCTGCCAGAGCTCCAGGAGGGTTTGGACAGCGCTGCCAGGGATGCACAGGGTGGGATTGTTGGGAGGGATCAGGAGTTGGACTCAATGATCCCTGTGGGTGCCTTCCAACTCAGAACATTCTGTGATTCTGGGATTTCTGCACCCTTCACCTCATGGGAGAAAACCAGATGGGTTTTTTGTAGATGTTTTCCTACCCCTCTAGATATTCAAACACAGCCAATTCTGTGTCCCACGTGGGGCATCAAGGTGCTCCAGAGCATCCTGCTCACCTCTGGCTGCCGTGCCCAGCAGCAGCCACAGTACCCAAGCCCCCAGACCTGCTCCCTTGCACTTGGGTGGCCCAGTGCAGCCTGGCCAAAGCCTGGAGATCTTCCCATGCCCGTGGATGGCAGTGGTGGCTCAGGCTCCCTCCTGCTTTCCACCTACCCTCTGCAGGGGCTGGATGAAGACGTTTCCTTGGCCCTCACCCCCAGGCTGACAGCATGCCCCCAGTCTGAGCTGACTTGGCAGAAGAAAAGAAGCAGCCAAGAAAGGCCTGCTCTGGGGAGGGAGATGAAAGCGAGCCGGGGCAGCGTGGCTGCAGTGCCCATCACCATGATAAAGGGCAGAGCTGCCCCAGCCCCGGCTGTGCCCGCCGAGGGGGAGGACGGGCACACAATGGGGGGGAGCAGAGGTCAAGTCTTTTTCTCTCCTGGCCCAGCCTTTCTTGTTTGTGGTGTTTCCATATGTGAAGCACGCCCTGCTCCCTCTCCCCAGCCCGGCCCTAATGAGGCCAGGGCCTGCTGGAAGCCTCTCCCCGGGTTATTGTGCTGCTGCCTCCTTTTGAGCTGCAGGCATGTTAATTAGAGAGCCAGGAGAAAGGGAGAGGCTTCTAATTAAGCATCAAGGAAGCGCAGGGGCTGGTGCACGGGGGTGACTTTCTCTCCCATCTGGGAGAAGGGAAGTCTGGGGGGATGTGGGAGGATGCTGTAGCTCCCCAGTCTGGCTCCCAGTGTGCTCCCAGCTCCTCCACCAGGGTGGAGATGCCCATCTGGACAGTGCAGTGCAGTGGGATCACCTCCTGTCTCCCCCTCTGGGGATCATGCCCTGCTCTGTGCTCATCATTGGTGACAGTTCTGTGGTGCCCTCATGGCCTCGTGTCCACGGGCAGGACAAGGCAGTGCATCCCACTCAGAGGTGACTGGGCACTTGGGTGCAGCCAGCATCACCTGGAAGACAGAAGCTTCTGGGTACTCCTTTTTGGGGATTATCAGAGACCACAAAACCCAAAGAGTTGCTCATGTGTGGCTTTGAAGCTCTTGTGCCATTCACTGATGTTTCCAAGCTGCCTCCAGCATCTCCTGTTCATCCCTGGAGACCCTCATTCCACCATATGCTGCTCCTGCCTGGGGAGCTTTCTGGGCTCGTGTCCTTACTCTCCCTGGGGGCTGGGCAGGTGTGAGTTGGGTCCACTGGTCTTGGTGGCTGCCAAGGTGAGTGTCTGGAATGGTCCAGGTGGGGGAGAGCCACCTCAGAGGCAGGGCAAGGCAAGGAATTGCTTCTGCATGCCTTGTCCTTGATTCCCTCACTCCCCTCCTAACCAATGCCCTGAAAAGCACGGAGATCCTGCAATTTTCCACTAACACACCAAATTTATTTCTGGAAAACAAAGCTGTGTGTTGCGAGGATGCTCTTCTCGTCCCCCAGCAGAGTTACAGCCACTGCCAATGTGAAGTGGTTGGAGCTGTTGGGGATCTTCCCTGACAGCCTTCTGTCGGGCTGTGAGCCTTGATGTGCGAGGAGCAAGCTGTCTCCCATCTCCTGAGCCTCCCTCCCCATCCTGGCTGCCCTTGTGAGGCCATTTATAACCCAAGGGGCTGGAGGTGCTGCAGGATTGTCCCTGGCTTTGGTCCTGGCACTGATGCTGGATCTGGGCTGTGCTCCTGCCCTGGGTGTTGTGATCCGGCATCCAGGGCAGGGCCGTGCTCGGGGTGGAACATCCATGGCAAACAGCTCGGCTTCCACTTGAGCAGGTTTATGGACAAATTCAGAAGGAGCAGTTCCAGCTGGCCAGGACTGTGTCACACGCCAGCAGGACTCTGTCCCTGCTGCCACACGGGTGCCCTGGCTGAGGGTGGGACTGCAGGGAGATGCTCTGCACTCTGGCAGGGGGAGATGCTCTGTGAGCTGAGGGTTCTCTCCCACAGAGACCCTTTGGGTGCTCCCCACAGAGGAGCAGTGGCTGCTTACAGGCTGCAGCTCATGCCCTGCATCCCCCACTCTGAAGCATCCCCATCCTACACAGAATGGAGACAAAAAGCGCTGGAGGATTTGGGAAAAAACAGCCTGGGAAAAGAGCAGAGAGCTGGAGAAGGCCAGGAGATGTCACAGCAGCCCTGAGCTCTGTGGGGACCCAAGGGGACAGCTGGAACTGCGTCCAGGGGCTTTAGATTGGGTGGTAGGAAAAGGTTTTTTCCCCAGAGAGTGCTGGGGCACTAACCAGGCACAGCCCCAAGGCTGCCAGAGCTTTGGGAGTGTTTGGACACCACTCTCAAGCACAGGGGGGAATGTTGGGGTGACTGCAGGGCCAGGAGTGGGATTTGATGATCCTCATGGGTCCCTTCCAGCTCAGGATGTTCTCTTCTGTAACTCTACAGAGCTTCCTCCAGAGCTGGCAGACTCAGTCAGCTGGGGGAGCTTCCCATGGGGAAATCTGTCAGCTCTGAGCTGTCATGCTGAGAAGGATGTTGCTGTCATGGCACAGCTGGTGGGCATGTCTGCATTCCATGGACCCAGTTCAGGACAGCTGGGGCTGAGCACACCTGCTGGAGGAACCCCACTGACCCTCAAAGGGACAGGGATGAACTCCAGTGGGACTTAACCAGCACCTCCCTTTTTGGGAACATGGTGACATTGTCCATGGTCCCATCCTGCCCCGGGAAGAGGCACAGCCAGTGAGGAATCCAGATCCTATGGGCCATGTCTGTGGGAATCCATGTGCTGAAGGCACCGTGCTCCTGTTCCTGTGCCATGGGCACAGCCCCTACTGACACCATTCCTGCAGAGCCTTGCTGTCCCAACAGCAGCAGAGAGCTTGACCTTGAATCCATGGAGCCTGGTGCTGGTGGCAGTGAGGTGGCCCTGAGGGGCGCCCTTGTCCCCACAGTGTGGTGTGGCTCAGACCCTGCCCAGGCAGGTACAGGGCTGGGATGGGGTGCTGGGCACTCTGTGGGGTGGGGTGGGCACGGAGAGGGGCAGCTGGTGCTGGCAGAGCCTGCTTGGCACGCAGTGGGGATGGGAGGAGGTGAGCAGGCTGGGGAGCACCCGTTCAGTGCAGCCCCTGACTGTGTGTGTCCTGCCCGCAGTGGGAAGAGGTGAGTGGGTACGATGAGAACATGAACACCATCCGCACCTACCAGGTGTGCAACGTCTTTGAGTCCAGCCAGAACAACTGGCTGCGCACCAAGTACATCCGCAGGCGAGGAGCACACCGCATCCACGTGGAGATGAAATTCTCTGTACGGGACTGCAGCAGCATCCCCAACGTCCCTGGCTCCTGTAAGGAGACTTTTAACCTCTACTATTTCGAGTCGGACTTTGACTCGGCCACCAAGACTTTTCCCAACTGGATGGAGAATCCTTGGATGAAGGTGGACACGATTGCTGCTGACGAGAGCTTCTCACAGGTGGACTTGGGCGGACGGGTGATGAAGATCAACACTGAGGTGCGCAGTTTTGGGCCCGTCTCCAAGAATGGTTTCTACCTGGCCTTCCAGGACTATGGGGGCTGCATGTCCCTGATCGCCGTCCGTGTCTTCTACCGCAAATGTCCCCGTGTCATCCAGAACGGGGCCGTCTTCCAGGAAACGCTGTCGGGAGCAGAGAGCACCTCGCTGGTGGCAGCCAGAGGGACGTGCATTGCCAATGCTGAGGAGGTGGATGTGCCCATCAAGCTGTACTGCAATGGTGATGGAGAGTGGCTGGTGCCCATCGGCCGCTGCATGTGCCGGGCTGGCTACGAGTCTGTGGAGAACGGCACCGTCTGCAGAGGTAACCACGGGCCCGGGGCTCACTCTGCTGCTGGGAGAGCTCGGGGTTTGCATCTGGGATCTGCATGAACCACCTGGGAGGGTTCTCCTTGGCCAGCGGGGGCAGAGGGGTGTGTGTGCAGGCTGACTGCTTCCCCAGCTCCTCACCTGTCCTCACAGGACATGGCAGAGAGCACGGGGGGCACAGTCCTGCCCCACCGAGGGGTCCAGGTGGAGAATCCCAGGGTATGGACAACCCCTCTGTGCAGCTGGAGGGAGTTGCTCATTTTCTCCTCTGGGTTTTTCATCTGGCTAATAGCGTTGCAGTGTGCACGAAGGATATTTATGGAGGAAGTTCACGCATCTAACAATTCCTGTCCCAGACTCACCCAGCCATTGCAGAGGCTGTGCATGGCCTCCAGAGCTGCTGGGTTCAGGGCTAGCACCTGTTGCTGGTGCCATCCATGCTCTCCATGTGGTGCATGTCACCAATCTGCAGTTGCCTTCCAGAATACTGGGGCTGTTATGCTGTTAGTTCTGCTGTGTGCTTTGGCATGGGCTGAATCTCTTCTTGGATGAGGGGAGTGGGAATGCATCCAAAAGGGTGCAGTGGGAGGGAGCAGTTGTCTACAGTGTGTTCCTGGTGAGGTGCAAATGGCCCAAGGTGGGACGTGGCCATGGCCTGTTCAGAGCATCCTGGCCCCTGTGCTCCTCAGAGGTTTCCTGTCCTATAGGTGTTCTGCCTCTGTAGATGTTCTCCTGCCCCCATTGATCTTCGAAGCGGATTCTGTGAGTGCCTGCTAAGCTCAGCTGAGTACCAGTGTGGTCCCAGGCCAGCAAAAGGCTCAGTATCCCCTCCCTGAGCTGATGTCTGTGCTCCTGTCCAGTCACACATGGCTGAGAAAGGAGCTCTAGTGTTGCTAGGATAGAACTGTATGATGGGCATCTGCAGCTGTGCCATGCATGGAGCCAACCACGAAGTTTGGCAAACAGGATCTTTTTGCCCCTGTCCTGGCTGAGCATCCAAATCCCTCTGCGGTTCCGATAGCATCAGCACACTCCAAGCAGAGCCAGGGCTTCTGAGATCAATTATAGATATGTCAGAGGCCACTGCAGAGCCAAGGGAGGAGCTGGGTCTCCTCTCTTCTGGCTGTGAAGGGGTGGCCAGGTAGAACCAAGCACGGGGAATGTGCTGTCAGTGGGAGACAGGCACACTGGAGAGGGAATGGACAGTCTGATCGTGCTCAGGCTGTGTGGAGAGGGCTCCATGTCTGCTGCGGGTGGCTGGGCTGCTCATGCACCAGAATTCAGGTCCTGGTGTGCTGTGGGGATCATTTAATATCCACAATTTCAGCTACTCCTCACTTAGGCACTGAAGGCCTCTTCCCAGCGAGCTCGGGCAGATCAAATGTCCCCCAGGCACAGCAGGGATGGGGAAGGGGACAGCAAGGAAGTTCTGCTGGAAACAGAGCCCGGCTAATCCCTGCCTCCAAGGGCAGACGGGGCTTTTACAAGTCCCAAGTGCAGCATCCGCAGCACCACCAGAAACCCCGGTGATTCATGGCAGCCGTTCTGTCTCAGCCTGTTTTTTCCCCGAGAAGACACAGCGTGCTTTGCTCTGCTGCAGCCGGGCTGTCTTGGCGAGCTCCCCGTGCCCCTGCGAGCCCAGCCAAGGGCCACTCAGTGCACTGGCACGGCCGGGGGCTGCCAGGACCCCTCCTGTCCCCGCAGGGTGCGGGGAGCAGAGCAGGAGGGATGGAGGAGGAGGGAGAGGCCGCTCCGCTCTTTGTCTGGGCAGCAGCAGCAGCAGGATTTTGGGAGGTCCGGTGCCTCAGCAGCTGTTTGTGCAGCCGGTGCTGGCGCACGCCGGCCCTGCGCTCCCCTCCCTCATCAATCACACCGTGGCCGGCAGCCCATCGTCTCCATGGGGCAGCTGGCTCGGGGCTGCCTCCTTCCCCTCTCCCTGAGCCTCCCCCTTCCCTTTGGCTTTTGCTCCTTCCCTTCCCTTCCCTTCCCTTCCCTTCCCTTCCCTTCCCTTCCCTTCCCTTCCCTTCCCTTCCCTTCCCTTCCCTTCCCTTCCCTTCCCTTCCCTTCCCTTCCCTTCCCTTCCCTTCCCTTCCCTTCCCTTCCCTTCCCTTCCCTTCCCTTCCCTTCCCTTCCCTTCCTCCTTACCTTTTCCCCTCCTCTTCCTCCTTCCTTTCCCGTCCCCCTTCACCTTCTCCTTTCATTCCCCTTCCTATTCCCTTCTTCCCATCTTCTTTTCTTTCCCTTTCCCCTCGCTCTTTGCCTTTGCCTTCCTCATTCCTTTTTCCCATTCCCACTCTCATGTGGGGTGGATGGGACCCCTGGATTTTGCCAGTCTGGGACACCCTCTCCATCTCTCCCTGGCAGTCCCCAGAAGAGGAGTGTGGGCTGGGAGGAGAGCCAGGCACAGAGCTGGCAGGACAGCCATGCCATCCCCATCCTCTCCCAGCCCTCCCAGTGAGCCCCACAAAGGGCTGGGAAGGGGCTGGTGGGCCTGCAGGGTGTGTCCCTGCATCCCTGACCCACTCCTGGGATATATCCCTGCATCCCTGACCCGCTCCTGGGATGTGTCCCTGCATCCCTGACCTCCACCTGGGCTGTGTCCCTGC
>VRYO01000690.1:1852888-1883094 GCA_009812075.1 Sialia sialis | reverse complement strand
GGGGGGGGTTTGCCATTAGTTTTTTTTCCTTTGATTGAAAGCTCTCAGAGGTCTTGGGGGCAAAGGAGGATTTTTCCTTGGATTCCTCACCGTGCTGGATTTTTATAGGGCAAGAAGAGAATATGCTTCATCATATGTAACTTGAGGAAAATGGGAGAAAATACTGCTTTGGAGGAATTTTTCGTTTGAAATTTTTCAGCAAGTTGGGTCAAAGCCAAGAGATTGTGTTAAACATTTAATTTTGGGAAATACCCTCCGACATTCTCTGTGCTGATTTAAAGTTTTTCTGATGTCAGATGAGTCAGATGTGCTCAGTAAGAGCACAGCTCTTTGATTTTAGCCACACAAGGTAAAATCCTTACAGAGAATTTAATCTATAAGCCATGATTAGCTTAATTAGCTCCAGGGAAACTCATTATTGTTCCCCATATGCCTTAGAAACATAATCTATCACTGGGAAGTGTACAGAAAAGTCTCCATAAAGGTTGGGAAATGGAATCAAAGTGTTCATAGCTCATACAATGGCTCTGTTAACACCGACCAAACTTCAAAGGAGGTTTAATTAGGTTTGGCCAAGGAAAAGACATTTTTATTGTCATGTTTTGAAGGAGACCTCAAGTTTGGTGACACTGCTCTGTGATGCCCAGTCCTTGTGTGGGTGCTTGGAACTTAAACACCTCCTGCCTCCCCTTTCAGACCCTTCCCCATCCTCCAGGACCTTCTTTGGATGCTCCCCAGACTCTGAACCCCATCCTTGAGCTCCAGCAGGAATTTGGAGTTTTCCTCTCCCAGGGCAGCCACCCCTGCCCAGCTGGCTTGGATGCTTCTGCTGGAGTCCAAGTGCTGAGAAACTGATGAGAAACTGGTGAGAAACTGGTGGTTTGGAGGTCTTGGAGACTGGAAAATGGGGAACAGGGAATAGCTTTGTCAGTGGGGTCTCACGAGCTTGAGACCACCTGTACAGTTTAAAATTCTCTGTTTCCTGGTTTCCAGAATTGTTTATTATATCTTGTCTAGGATGTTCTCTCTGACCAGCTGAGATCGGCTCAGCAGCCCAGTTTGGGGCACACTGACTGCCCCAGGGTGGGGTTATCTTTTTATACTACAAATTATGTGAACAATATTTACAGTTATCTTCCAATACCTATCACCTGTGTTGTGCAGTCCAGTTCTACTCTAAATCAATCCAAAATTGCCACCATCACCCAGAAGATGGATGCCAAGAAGAAGGAGAAAGAAGGACAGAACACACCCAAACCCCTCCATCTTGACCCCAGACCCCTATTCTAAAAAATCACAAAAACCTACTTTTTCACCTTGTAATAAAAGGTGACTTGTAACTCTTCATGCAAAGGTGGTAATTTTTCCCAGGGGTTGAAATCAAAGGCACAGGGATCCTGCCAAGGCTTCTGAGCCCCCTGCCAGGGTCTGGAACCATCCAGGGATGTCCTGGGTTCTCACACAGCATGAGCAGGAGAGGAGGAATCATTGGGTCTGAAAAGCAGCCTGGAAGGGAAGGCAGGAAAAGGTTGTGGAGCCACCAGCAGTGTGTGCTGGCACCCAGAGGGTCCTGTGTGAGCACACTGTGACAACCTGTGAGGCCTTGCCAGGTTCTGCAGCAGGAGCTTCAGAAGGTGAGATCTCCTCTCCTCAGCGTGTTGAAGTGACACCTGCCAAGGTGTTGGATCTTCAGGGAGTCCTTGGAGGTAACTCAGGGATTTTGGCTTTGCTGCTGGTGTCAGAAACCAGAGTCCTTAGCAGCAGTGGATGTTTGCAGCTGACCAGTGGCAATCCTGATGCTCGAGTAGGGTTCTGCTCCCCAGCCCTTGTGCTGGCCCCACTCCATGAGGAGCTGGCACCCAGTGATGCTGCAGCAGCAGCCAGGGATGGGCAGCCCTGCACCACCGGGGGAGGCTGGAAACAACTCCTGTGACCAGCAGCAAATTCCAACTGCATTTTGAGGGAATGTATTCAGGATCTGAGTGCTGACAGTTTTTAAGAATGACAGCCTCCTACTTTTAGAGTCTTTTGGCACTTTCAGATTATTGACACTTCTGGAGCTCACAGAGACCCTGTGTTCAAGACCATTGTTAAGGCTGAAACCACAGCCAGCAATTTCCTTCCAAAACATCACAATCCCAAGAGTCCTGTGGTTGTTACAGCAGCAGCTGGACAGGAACAGGAGCAGAGTGAACAATAAAGGACCACGTGAGAAGGGGTTTGTTATTCAGACTATGAAAATGCCCAAACCCTCCAGGTTAGTCAGAATTACAGTGCAGCCTGAAGTGGAGCCTGTGGGGCACAGTGACACTCTTGCTTTGCTCCCCATGGGCTGGATGGCTTTCTGTGGGAAGCCAGGACATCCCTCTGGCTGCCCTGGATGGTTCCAGACCCTGGCAGGGGGCTCAGAAGCCTTGGCATGGAGCACAAGACCCCTGTGCCTTTGATTTCAACCCCTGGGAAAAATTACCACCCTTGCATGAAGAGTTACAAGTCACAAAAAATAAGTAGAGTATAAGTTAGATTATCACAATGTGAAAAAGTAAAATTTTAAGATTTTTTAGGATAGGGGTCTGGGGTCAAGATGGAGGAATTTGAGCGTGTTCTGTCCTTCTTTTTACTTCTTCTTGGCATCCATCTTCTGGGTGATGGTGGCATTTTTGGATTGGTTTAGAGTAGAACTGGACTGTGCAACACAGGTGATAGGTAAATAATGTTCATGTAGTTTGTGGTATAAAAAGACAATTCTGCCCTTGGGGCAGACAGTGTGCCTGGGACTGACCTGCTGAATGGAGCCAGGCTGGGCAGGAAAAAAATTTCATTAAATAAAATAAAATAAAGAACTCTGGAAACTGCAGAAGACAACTCCTAACTCCTTCTTCAGCTCTCAGGCTAAGCAACAGAGACCCCAGCAGCACAGTGCATGGGATGCCCCAGATCTGCCTTTTGCTCTCTGCAGGGAGGCACGAGGGGCTGTGCAGCCCTGGGGCAGCAGGGAGAGGTTCCCATCACTCTGGTCCTCCTTGTGCCTGCCCCTGAGGACAGCCCCTCCTGGGCACGGTGTCCCCACGGTGTCCCCACGGTGTCCCCACGGTGTCCCCATGCCCTGGGCCATGCAGGAGGCTGGAGGGGCTGTGCTCCAGGCTGTGCCCATGTGCGTGGAGCAGGCAGGATCCAGGACCTGGAATTTCTCAGGGGCTGATCTCTCTGCTGAGACATTTCAGTGGAAGCCAGCCTGTTCCTGAGCCTTCCTCTGCCCCTTTCCCTCCCCTTCTTTTTACCTTATCCCTCATTTCATGTGCTGGTGGCAGTTCTGCAGTGTCCATATTGCTGCCACCACCATCCCAGAGGGTCATTGTGGCAGATTCCCTGTTCACTCCCACCCAGATGGTTTGGGATCCTACAGAATCACCTTTGGCTCCCAGGCATCTCAGGGAAGGAGGAGGAGGAGGTGATTCCTCATGCCAGCCATCACCCAGAGGATTCCCAGAGCTGAAGGCAGGAAGCTCAGGAGGGTTTATCCCAGTGGAAATACTCCTGCTGCAGACTTTTCCTTGAGAAAAATTAATTCTGAGTCTTCCAGTGCATTGGTACAGCCTCATTAATAAATCAGAATGAGGAAAAGGGGGGAAAATAGGAACAGAAGAAACATTTGGGGAATGACTCATCCACAGAGAAGCTTCTCATTCCCCTTTGCCTACAGTGCACCCCAATGATGGATTAAAGCTTGCCTTCCTTTGTCCTGCTGTGGGGACAGCCAGCTCTGCCATCCTGTCACCTTCACAGCTGCCATCACCTGCCTCAGCTCTCCCAGGGCTCCAGGCAGGAACTGATGTTTTACTCTCCATTTACACCCTGGGAGTGAACCTGTGGAACTGAAGAATAAGAGACGAGGGAGGCGTTGTAGGAAAAATCATCTCCAGGTTTTCTCCAGCTTGCTTTTCCATCCAGGCAAATCCCAGCCTGAGGACCTTCCTGGAGCATGTCCAGAGACAGGAATAGAGCTGGAGAAGGGGCTGGAGCATGAGGCTGCTGAAGAGCAGCTGAGGGAGCTGGGAGGGGCTCAGCCTGCAGAAAAGGAGGCTCAGGGGGGAATTTCTCACTCTGCACAACTCCCTGACAGGAGGGGACAGCCGGGTGGGTCAGGCTCTGCTCCAGGGAACAGGGACAGGACAAGAGGAAATAGCCTCAAGTTGTTCCAGGTAGATTTAGTGGGGAAATTTCTTCATGGAAGGGGTGGCCAGGCATTGGCACAGGCTGCCCAGGGCAGCTGTGGAGTCACCACCCCAGAGGTGTTTAAACAACAGCTCATGTGGCACTGGGGACATGTGTAGTGCTGGATCTGACACTGCTGGGTTAATGATTGCACTCCGATTCTGGAGGGCTTTTCCAGCCACAGGGATTCTATAAAAGGAGGTGGCAGGAGGCTCTGTTCACCCTCAGTGAGTGCTTACTCTGCTTGGTGTTCTGCTTTCCAGAGGGGATTATGAAATGTCACTCTGCCCCGTGCTCACTCATGTTGTCACCATGTGTAGGGCTAATCTGGAAACAGTGACAAATCTGAGTGTGTGGATCTTTGTGATACCCTATAATTAGAACTGGTCTATTTTTTTTTCTCCTTCTTCTTGAAAGTTTTGCTGTCTGGCACAGATGGAAGTGATCCCAGTTTGTTTTTGTGTTTCTTGAATTAGAGCGTGGCTGCTCTTTCCAGGATTTCCCAGGCAAAAATATTCCCATGGGGACCTGCCCAGCACACAGGGTGGCTCCTGTGGGACTGGATTTGGGGTGTGTTTGGCTCTCTGCATCTCTGCAGGAGCTGTGGTGGGGATTTACCCTTGTCCAAGGGCTGGTTTTCCATCACTTCCAAATGCAAGGCAGAAATGAGAGCGTGGCATGAGAGGGGAAAAGAGCTGGAGCAGAGTGTGCAAAGTGAGCAGAGGGTTCAGACTGAAGCCATGTGCAGGTTTGCTGTGCTCAGTCCTGCCTGAAGAGTCCTGGAATGGTTTGGGTTGAAGGGACCTTAAACAACCTCATACAGTGCTACTCCTTTAGAGAGGAAAATACCTTAAATCTCATTCCATTCCCCCCGTGCCATGGCAGGGACACCTTCCACTGTCCCAGGCTGCTCCCAGCCCTGTCCAGCCTGGCCTTGGACACTGCCAGGGATCCAGGGGCAGCCACAGCTGCTCTGGATGAACAAGAAGAGAAGCAGTGATGTTTCTCTGGCAGCAGAATTCCTCCCCCCATCCCAGGTTTCCTGACCCCAGCAGGGCTGTGGGAGCTCAGGAGTGGTTGCCAAGCCAGGACAGGTAGCAGAACACACCTGAGCTGTGCCAGACTGACTGTTCCATCCATTTTGGGGATCCCCCCCAGCCATGATGGAGTTTCCATGGAAACCACGGCAGTGATTTCCTGCATGCTGATGTGCTGGAAGGCCAAAAGCAAAGGTGGGAGGGAGAAGCAGAGGATGGTGGGCAGCAGCCCCTCCCCTCCTCAGCCCCAAGGGATGGAGGAGAACATTTTGGTACCCTGAGCCTCAGGGACACACTGTTATCTCCCTGGTGCTCAGAGCATGGCTGGGGGAGTCTCCTGTTCCTTTTCCCTGGAACAGCTTTGTGGGGCAGCATTGTGTGGGTGGGGGTCTGGTGTGT
Source organism: Sialia sialis (assembly GCA_009812075.1). Classification (NCBI taxonomy): domain Eukaryota; kingdom Metazoa; phylum Chordata; class Aves; order Passeriformes; family Turdidae; genus Sialia; species Sialia sialis. Next base: position 1,877,443 of record VRYO01000690.1, on the reverse strand, counting down.
GTCAGCTCAGGCTGTGGAGCCCAGCATGAGCTCTCAAGGATGTAACACCAAAGCAGAGCTGGGTGCCAGCCCAGGGAGCTCGCTAATTAGCAGGATTCATTAATTAGCCCAGGAGGAGCTGCAGCAGCAGCGCTGGTGGTGTCTGGTCTGTGGGCTGGCTGTGGGCAGTGGGGTGACCAGGGCAGGGCTGAGGTGACACCCCTGCACACAGACATGAGCAGGCAGCCCCAGCAAGAGGCTGGGATGCCTCAGGCAGCTGCTGGGTCCCCACACAGGCACATCTGGACCACATCTGTCCCGAGCACAAGGTTCCCAGGGGTCCCAGGTATTAAATCCTGCTGCCTGCCTGCATCCTCCTCGGAGTGCAGGTGTGTCCTTCTCTCCTCAGTGCCCTGGGGATGTGTGGCAGTGCCCTGGCACCCAGGGCTGCTGTCCCCAAGTCCCCAGTGTCACCCTCAGCCCTTGAACCCCAGCCGGGTTGTGGCTGCGGCAGCACCGAGTGCTGGAGCTGCTAGCAGACTGGAAATGTCTTTTGTCAAAGCTTGAGATGCCTCCAACCTCCTTTAATTAAAGACAATTACTGCTTTCAGCCCCTCTTCACAGCTCAGCTGGGTTGTTTGCAAACACACAGCTGCGGGAGGCTTTGTGCCCCTGTGCAGTCCCGCTTCCCTGGAGACACACAGAGGTTTCTTTATCATCAGCACTGGCCTGCCGAGCAGCTGGGGACACGAGGGGGTGGCCTGGGCTCCTGCTGCAGCCTGCAGCAGCCCTGCCTCTCCTGCCAGGCTTTCCTGCCAAACCTCTGCCCGGTGGGGACAGCAGCTCTGCCAGAGGGAGCACAGCGGGGGGAAAGCGGGAATGGATGTGTTTGGGTGTGGAGAAGGAGTGTCTTGCCTGGCTGAATGCAGCCTTTTCAATAACTCTGCTGAGTTAGCCATGACTCTGCATCCCCTTCCTGCAGGGCAGCCCAAATCTGGACTTCCTCACCCAAAACACACTCAGAAAAAAAAAAAAAATCTGAACCCCCCCCTGTAAGCAATAACCCCCTTTCTGTGCTGGAATAATTCAGAGGCAGCCAAAAAGAGCTCGACCAAACTTTCCAAACAGTCAGGGCTGGCAGGAGAACAAGCAGTATCCCCTGCAGCCCTCTGGGATGCTGTTTCCAAAAATACAAGCCCTGGCTCTGCTGCAGCCCCTGCAGCACCAGGGCCAAGCCCAAGTGCTGCCAAGGCCGTGGCTTCTCCCTTTCCAGGTGCTAATGGTGTCCTCAGGGACAGGTCAGGGAGGAAGAGGCCAGTGGGGAGGCCTCTGCCTGCCTTGCAAGTGTTGGGTTGTTAAATGTGCATGGTAAGTGCTCAGCCTTGGGGCTCAGGGGAGCCAAGATCCTTTTTGAGCCTCTAACAGCCTGACACTGCTCTGTCTTCTCAAATTCATTTTGCAGCTCCGATTCCCTGGCGAGCAGCAATCACTGGGCTGAGCATGAAGGGAAACATACCCTTCCAATGGGAAGCCCAGAAGCTCTTTCCCCTTTAACAGCCTCTCTGTGGACATCTTTGATCTGTTTTGGGGTGGTTTCTTATTCCCCAGAAGGCTCTGGGAGGATTGGAGCAGCCTCCCAGGACAGGTTTAAATGACCATTCAAGTGCTGTGATTTAGCACAGGGGGTGGGTGGGCAGGGTCAGGCGCAGTGCAGGGACAAGGACAGGATCCAGAGATCCCGTGGTCGTGTCTGGGGGGTCCTGAGGTGACAGGGACACAGTGCATGCTCCATAGTGTGACATCATGGGGTGCTGAGGGGTCTGGGGACACAATCCACACTCCATAGTGTGACATCATGGAATGCTGGGAGGGTCTGGGGGTAGCACCCACACTCCATAGTGTCACATCACAGGCTGCTGAGGGTCACAATCTGGTCCATAGTGTGAATCATGGGAAACTGGGGTTCCAGGGACAGAGCACACACTCCACAGGGTGACGTTATGGAATGCTGGGAGGCCTGGGGATACAATCCACACTCCATAGAGTGACATCATGGAGTGCTAGGGGGTCTGGGGATATACGCTGCAGTCCATAGTGTGACATCACGGGATGCTGGGAGCCTAAGGACACAGTCCATGGTTCATAGGGTGACATCATGGGATGCTGGGAGCTTTGGGGCATGGTTCCCTCTCCACAGTGTGACACTGTGGAGTGCTGGGATTGCAGGGACAGAGCCCAGGTTCCTCAGTGCACTCTCCATATTGCTGAGGGTCCTGTTGTTCTCATCTGTCCCTTGCCCTGCAGTCTCTGTTTGGCAGCCCCTTCACATTCAGCTCCAGGTGCTGGCATTGCTGGCTCCCCAGGAGCTGTGTGTGGGGCTGCAGTGTGCATATCCACCAGCTGTGTCTCCTGGTCTTGATAGCTGGAGGTCCCAAAGGTGCCAAGCAGTTGGTCTGGGCAGACCCAGAAACATACAGGAGGTGTCCAAGGGAGAGGTCCCCATGTGCTGGGGACAAACATGACCTTTCCAGGAACACTCTGGTTGGTCTGCAGAGCTCTGCTGGCCAGACAGTAGAGAAATAAGGGGTGGATGAGTGATGATTCTTCCTGTCCTCTCCCATGCTGTTCATATTTCCAGTGCCCAGGGTGCCTGTGGCAGTAAGTTATGCAATTTAATTATGCACCATGTTAAAAAATATGTCCTTGCACACTGTATGAAATTGCAAGCAATCTATTCCCATTCATGTCTCCCATATTCCTGATGCCTTTATATCCCTCTGTGAGTGGCCTCTTTTCACGTGGAGACTCTGAGTTGATTGACTCTCCATATGGAGGCTCTCTGTGTCCCTAATCATTTTTATCAGCTCTCTCACACCCTTGTCTGGGGGTGCCCACCACTGCCAGCACGTTCCAGCCGTGGCTCCATGCATGGCTTAATGACATTCCTGCTCTGCACTGGGCTCCTTTCTTCATAATTCCTTACATTTTCTCTTTTTTTTTGATGATGGATGAGCTTTGAACTGATGTTTTCAGAGCATTATCTCTAGTGCTGTGAGATCCCCTCCCTGCATGTTAATAGCTAATTTAGTGCCCATCATTGTGTTTGTATAATTAGGGCTCTTTTCCCCCAAGTGCATTAGTTTCCTTTTGTCACTCTGAATTTCATTTGCAGTGCTCTTGCCCAGTCATTCAGCACCTGGAGATCTTCCCATCACTCTCTGCCAGTGACTGCAGCTCTGGCTGATTTGGGGACACCAGGAGGCTGTGCTGTGTCACTGGTCACCCCCTGCCTCAGCTCCTGGGCTGCTCAGGGCAGCTCCTTGTTCAGCATCACCTGCACTGGCATCTTCAGCATCCAGCTCAGCCTGTGCCTGTCTGAGGTGTCACCCATGCTTTGTGCAGTGGGGTCACCCTTGGGGGATGTCCGTGGGACAGGAGGGGACTGAGGGGACACTCAGCACAGCTACAATTTCCTTGTGGTGGCACAGGAGAGGCAGACACTCATCTCTGCTCTCTGTGAGCAGGGACAGCACCCAGGGAGTGGCTGGAGCTGTGTCAGGGAGGTTCAGGTTGGATTTTGGGAAAGGTTCTTTCCCCAGAGGGTGCTGGCACTGCCCAGGGAATGGGCACAGCCCCAAGGCTGCCAGAGCTCCAGGAGTGTTCAGACAAAACTGTTGGGGTGTCTGTGCAGGGCCAGGAGTGGGACTTATCATTGTGAGTCCATTCCAGCTCAGCACATTCTGTGATGTTCAGGCTGGATGGGAATTTTTGACCTGTGTTCCAGATCTCAGTGCTCTGCCAAAGCCTTTCTCTCGTGTCTCAAGGGGCTCTTTCCACTCTGAGCAGCAGGGTTGGCTCACATGCTGTGAGGAGTGCTGGGGGGATCTGCTTGAGCTGCTGGTGCTTTGGCTGGAGCTTGGCCCAAGCTGATTTCAGTGCAGGGGGGAAGCCTGGGGAAGGAAACCCAAGAAGGGATCTGAGCACAGCCCCAGCTCTGTGTGGGGCCATTACAAAAGGAGGGAGCCAGGGCCCCACTGGTGGTGCCAGGTCCTGTAGGAAGGAATTTCCTCAGGAATTCCCAAGGCTTGGCTGCAGACAGCTGCCCTGAGCCCTTCTGGGGGCTGGAGACCTGAGAGGTGCCTCCCACCATCCTTGCTGGGCTGGCTGGATGTCCTGTGCCAGGAGCACGGTGCTAGCCTGACCCAGCACCACCTCTGCTCTGCAGGCAGAGAGCCCTGCTGGATTGCTGGGGCAGGTTGAGGCTCTTGGCATTGCTCCTCAAGTAAAAAGTGGTGAAATAAAGGGGAAATAACCTCAAATTGTGCCAGGGGAGGTTTACATTGGAGATTAGGAGAGATTTCACCACTGAAAGGGTTGTCAAGCAGGAGGAGGTTCCCAGGGCTCTGTTGGTGTGGCACTGGGGACATGGATTAAGTGGTGACATGGCAATGCTGTCTTGGACTCAGTGATCTCAGAGGACTTTTCCAACCTGAACTATTCTCTGCTTCTGAATATGATCTTTAGGTGCCCAGTGTGGCTCAGACCTGCTGTAATTGGTAGGGAGTGGAAAATCTCTGCTGATAAAACAGCGAGCAGCAAGTGAGAAAGTTTGGGAGGTCATGCCAAGCCACATCTCAGATGAAGAATTTAAATGCAAAAATTAAATTATCTGTCCTGTAGCCTGAGGTCAGAAAGATGCCTCCAGGTGAGCAAAAATGCCTCCAGGTGAGCAGAGCACCCTGCTCTGCAAGGTTCAAGTGGGATATTGAAAATAAACCTGGAGGGTGCTGCAGGGGAAGACAAATGTGGTTCCAAGAGCCATGGAAAATGCTCTTCCACTGGGGACTGAAAAGCTGGGTAGCTCAGTGACTTCTCATAATGAAGATTAGGTGAGATGATTACCAGAAGGGAAGCTGAGCCTCTAAAGGGCTTTTGATCTGCCAAAGGAAGGGATAACAAGCCCTGGTAGGGTTAAACTGAAGCTAAACAAATTTTTAAATTAGGCATGTGTTTCTAAGTGATTAAGCACTGGAGCAAGCTAATGATAAGGGAGTTCTCCACATTTTGGAGCATGACAGACAAGGGGGTTCATTGCTGGGTGTTGGGCTTCAGCTGAGGACCAGCCCTTGGGGATCAAATAGCACTTGGATGAGGGGAAGGAGCCTGAACCCCAAATGAATGCAAGGCTGTGGTGGGCCCAGAGCCAGCAGTGCCTGTGAGAGCGTGGGCAGCACCCACTGAGGGAGCTTTGTGCAGATCTTCCTGTGACATGGCAGCACTGCCCAGCTGGTGACACTGCCGGGGAAGGAGTGTCCATGAGGTGTGACTGTGTGACCCTTGGCAGCAGTGATGTCCCTCTGATGTCCCTCCTGGGCTGCTGAGGGCCTGAGCCATCCCCAGCACAGCACCCTGTGGGTCATGGACTGGTGTGGCTTGGAGGGGACCTTAGGGCTCATCTCCTTCCTTGCTCTGGTGCCATGTGTGCTGCAGCCCCACAGCACATCCCAGCACAGCCCCTGCTTCCCCCAGCCCTGCTGTGCATCCCAAGGAGCTTCACCCCAGCACACCCCAGCAATTCTGGGTGTCCCATCTCACCCAGGACCTGCCAGTGTCTCCTGGCTGAGATGGGGCAGAGGCCAAAGGCTCCTGTGAGCCCCAGGTGCCTCCCCTCACCCTGCTGTCCCTGTCCTCTGCTGGGGTGGTGGCAGCACCAGCCCAGGTGCCCCAGGCTCCAGCAGGGCTCAGAGCTCTGCTGTGCCCCTGCCCTGCTGCAGGGAAGAGCAGCAGCCCTGGGCTGATTTGCCTTCATTAGCCAGATTAGCTGCTTTAATCTGCTGAAAGTGAGAGCTGCTGGGTCCTTGCACAGGGGATGGATGGATGTGTGTCAGGGGAGAGGGGGGAGGCAGCAGGGAGCCTCTGCCTGCTGCTCTCACTGCTTCCCCTTGCAGGGACAGATTCACCCCTTCTCCTCCCAGCCCTCTCCAGCCCTTTCCTTTGTGCAGATGAAAAAGCCTGGGAGGGATTACACTGTCCCCATGCTGTCCCCCCATGGATCCCCTCCATGGCTGGATCCTGAGTGTTTGACCACCCTCAGCTTTCCTGCCTCACACAAAGAGCTGGGGGGTAATGGGTCAAATCCCTCCCTTGTTGGCTCAATTATTTCAATCTCCCCACCAAAAAAAAAATGCCCTTTCTTGCCTAGCTGTGTGTGTCCAGCTCCAGTCAGGGGTATGTGGTCAGCAGGGCAGTGCCCTCAAGGCAGGAGGTCTGGCAGAGTGTCATAGGCACCTGCACAGGCAGGAAATGTCCCCAGGCAGGGACAGGTGTGCTCATCACTTTACAAACCACTGGTGGACCAAGCATGCGCCATCCTGGAGGGTGAAGGTTCCTCTCTACACCTATCTCCAGACAGAAATCACCTCCCTAGACAGAAATCACCTCTCCTGATACAAATCACCTCTCCAGACAGAAATCCTCTCTCCTGTTTCATTGCCATTCCCCTATTCCAGGCGGAGCAGGGTTGCCCAGGGACTGCCCAGGTCTGACCCCAATCCACTTTGGGTCATAGAATACCCTTGGAGGATGTAAATTCCTGCCAAACAAAAGTGAAGGTTGCAGTTTCTAAACTAGGAATATGGTTAAAAAGGAAAAGCCTGGGAACATGTGAATGTGTCTTGGGTTTGAGATTTTTTTTTCCCTTGTGCCATCTGTGTTTTTTCTGGAGGAAGCCAGGGATGATGGAAGGTGTTCCTGCCCATGGCAGAGGAAATGGAATGAGATGTTTTTTAAGGTTCCTTCCAACCCACCCCATCCTCTGATTCCTGTGGCTTTAACGGACACAAGGAGTCAGGCACATGGGATGCAAAAACCCAATCCCAGCCCTGAGCTCTAACCCTCCACTCTCTGCCCAGCTCTGCATCAGTGCTTTTCATTTCTTGGTGCACTCCAGCTCTTTTTTTGCCCGAGGAGAAAAGGATCATGCAAATGATTTGCCCCAAGGGACTCCTGGAAGCTGTTTAAGCCAGCAAACGCTGCCTTCCCCCCAGCTGTGCCAGGCAACTCCATGTGCTCATGAATTTCCCCTCCCCTAAGTGCAGGCAGGGGCTGACAGATGTTAACCACGATCAGTGTCTCAGGAGAGAGGAATTAAAGCCACACTGGACCCTTCGAAGACACACATTAGTGTCAGAAATTTCTAATCAATCAGCTGGGAGCCTCCTGGGGTCAGAAGCCTCTTTGAAATTCAAATGCAGAATGGCTCCTAATGGGTTTTATTTTGATTGCTATAAATTGATTAGCGTTAAGATAAACAAGTTTTGTTTCTTTCTGAAAGCTCTAAATACGCTCTGGGGGAGGAAGAGCAGGGGAGCCTGTTAGGACATCCCCTCTTGGCTCCCACCCATCACCAGTTTGCACAGCCACAGGAGACACCTTTTTTCCTCCAGAGCTGGCTAAAATTCAGAATTACAGCATGGTTTGGGTTGGAAGGGACCTTAAATCTCATCTAGTTCCACTCACTGCCATGTAGCCCATGGTGGTGATGTTGGGTGCATCATCCAAAGAGTGTCTTGTGGTGCTGGAGCAGGATATGGGTTAGAGAAGGTGTGAGCACCCTCCTGCATTTCCCCAGTGAGATGTGAAAGTGCAGCTTGGTTCTGGGTGTGTGGGGGGAATGGGGCTGTATTGAAGGCATGGGCAAGGACTGAGGGCTGGAATATCTTTGGGAGATGCTCCATTGCAGCTGTGTTTCCTCTGCACAGGAGCACTCTGGTGTCCCCAGGATCCTGCTGGGGGCTGAAGTCAGCAGGCTGGGGGTTCAGTGGGGTACATGGTACCCATGGCTCATGTGAGTGGGAGCAGCCTGAGATCTACTGGTGGCTTCCTTAGCTTTTCTGAGTCCCTGCACCCCTGTGTGAGCTCCCTTCAGCCTCTGTGTTACCCCTATAATATGTGTGTTATCCCTGTGCCCTGTGTGTGTTATCACTGTGCCCTGTGTGTGTTATCCCTGTACCCTGTGTGTGTTATCCCTACACTGTGTGTGTGTTATCCCTACACCCTGTGTGTGTTATCCCTACACTGTGTGTGTGTTATCCCTGTGCCCTGTGTGTGTTATCCCTACACTGTGTGTGTGTTATCCCTGTGCCCTGTGTGTGCTATCCCTACACTGTGTGTGTTATCCCCATTATGCCCCATTTTGCCCCATTGTGCCCCACTGTGCCCCACACAGCCCTGCTCTGCTCCATGCAGTCACTCTGTGGGCTCTGTACAACCCCATGTGGGGTTCCTACAACCACGTGTAGAGTTCTTACAACTGTGTGTGGAGTTCCTACAGTGTGTGCTCTCTGCAGCTCCCTGTGCCCTTTGTGTCCCCTGGAACCCTCAAATTCCTGTTTGGATTCCTTGCAGTACTTGTGTGCTCCATACATCCCACGTGTTCTACCTGCAGCTGCTGTGCATCTTCCCCAGAAGATGTATAGGAAATGTAGATCCCCTATAACCCTGGAGCACCTCCCTACAGTCATGAGTGTTCCCCACCAAAGGTATCAGTGGTTTTCCAGTGTCCTTTAGCTTCACTCTTTTTGTCCCAGCTGTGGCCACAGTGGTGGGATGGGAGCATGTACAGGGAAGGGAAGAGAGTGAGGAGACTGCTGGAGCACCAGGAGCAGCTGAGGGAGCTGGAAAGGGGCTCAGCCTGGAGAAAAGGGGGATCAGGGGGGCCCTTATGGCTCTGCACAACTCCCTGCCAGGAGAGACAGCGAGGAAGAGTCAGGCTCTGCTCCCAGGGAACAGGGACCAGGAGGAGAGGGAACGGCCTCAAGCTATTCTGGGGGAAATTCAGGCTGGATATTGGAAAAATTCCTGCCTGAAAAGGCTTTTCAGGCACTGGCACAGGCTGCCCAGGGCAGTGGTGGAGTCACCAGCCCTGGAAGTGCTCAAACACCATGTGGATGTGGCACCTGGGGACGTGGGTTTGTGGTGAACACGGCAGATCTAGGTTGACAGCTGGACTCAATGATCTCAGAGGGTTTTTCCAACCTGAACAATTCCACAATTCTGTGTCCTAGAGACAGGTTTTTCAAGGTTTTGGATGAGGAGAACAAGGTGTGTCCATCTCATGGAAGTCAGTGGGGGCCACTTTTAGGGAGTGCTGTGGCTGGGTGCTGGGCAGCACTGGCAGTGACAGGGGGTGGTGGCCATGAGGACATGGCCAGTGCCTCCAGGGGCACAGGGATGTCCTGCTGTGCCTGGGGGTGTGGGGGACACCTCCCAGCTGTGGGGCACAGGGTGGGGACAGCACATGGGTGGCTGTGTCTGTATGCTGGGTGAGAATCTCTGTTGGTGTTGGTCTCACTGGTGGTGGTGGTGAGGGTCTCTGTTGATGAGGGTCTCTGGTGATGATGATGAGGGTCTGGTGATGTTGATGAGGGTCTCTGGTGATGTTGGTGAGGGTCTCTGTTGGTGTTCATGAGGGTCTCTGTTGATGAAGGTCTCTGGTGATGATGATGAGGGTCTCTGGTGATGAGGGTCTCTTGATGTTGATGAAGGTCTCTGGTGGTGTTGATGAGGTTCTCTTGGTCGTGAGGGTCTCTGGTGATGATGATGAGGGTCTCTCTTGATGTTGATGAGGATCTCTGGTGATGTTGATGAGGGTCTCTGTTGGTGGTGAGGGTCTCTGATGGTGGTGAGGGTCTCTGGTGATGTTGATGAGGATCTCTGGTGATGATGATGAGGGTCTCTGTTGATATTGGAGGGTCTCTGGTGACGGTGAGGATCTCTGGTGATGATGGTGAGGGTCTCTGTTGATGTTGGTGAGGATCTCTGGTGATGATGATGAGGTCTCTGTTGATGTTGATGAGGGTCTCTGTTGGTGAGGATCTCTGGTGATGCTGATGAGGGTCTCTGTTGATGTTGGAGGGTCTCTGGTGACGTTGGTGAGGATCTCTGGTGATGATGATGAGGTCTCTGGTGATGTTGATGAGGGTCTCTGTTGGTGTTGGTGAGGATCTCTGGTGGTGTTGATGAGGGTCTCTGTTGGTGCTGATGAGGGTCTCTGGTGGTGTTGGTCTCACTGCTGTTGTGTGAGGCTCTCAGTGGTGCTGAGGGTGGCACTGTTGTTGGTGGCACTGTGTCTGCAGGGTGGTGACAAGGCAGGACGTGCCCCCAGAGGAGGTGACCGAGTGATCCCGTGTGCTCTCTGCACGTGAAGCCCAGGAGATCAGCAGTTCATATTTCTGTACTGAACAGGGAGCTGACATTAATGAACAGCTAATTAACATCACAGGGCTTGATGGTTGCAGTGTCAGCGTCCCTAATTAGTCTCGCACTAATCTGCTTTAATTAACTGTCCCTGTCTCGGTTTTAATTTAATTTTCAGCTCTAGACCAGTGAGAGCAGTCCTGGGAGCATCTGGGTTCCAGTACCATGGCACTGCCTGTGCTGGAATGGACTGGGGGGCAGTGGTGGCAGCACAGGGCCCTGCCATGCTCTGTGTGTGGCTGATTCCAGGCCTGAGCAGGGCACAGCCCCAGCCCAGCAGTGTCCCCAGGCAGGCCGAGGGGGACCAGGGCTGGTGGCCAGGCTGAGGGACACCCTGAGCTGCCTGCAGCCTGATGTGTGCTGTGCTGATCCCTGCTCTGGGGCACAGGGACAGGCAGGGCTTCCCTGAGCAGCTGTGCCTGCTTGGATTTGCTTCTCATTGCCTGGAGGGACCAGTCAGGGAATCACTGAGTAGTTTGGGTTGGAAGGAACCTTAAAGATCATCCAATCCCCCCCTGCCATGGCAGGGACACCTTCCACTGTCCCAGGCTGCTCCAAGCCCCATCCAGCCTGGCCTTGGACACTGCCAGGGATCCAGGGGCAGCCACAGCTGCTCTGGACACCCTGTGCCAGAGTCTGTCCACCCTCCCAGCCAGCAATTCCTTCCCAATATCCCATCTAACCCTGCCCTCTGTTCATTTGAAGCCATTCCCCATGTCCTTGTCACTCCATCCCTTGTCCCTAGTCCCTCTCCAGCTCTCCTGGAGCTCCTCCCAATATCCAATCTCAACCTTCCTTGTCATGACTTGATGCCATTTCCTCTTGTCCCATCACTTGTTCCTGGGAGAAGAGTCCAACCCCACCTCACACCACCCTCTCACAACCACTACTAATCAGGCAGTTCCTTGTTGCCATCCCTGTGCCGCAGCACATTCCTGCTGGGATGAAGGATGAGGATGTGTCAGGCTGGGGAATTTCAGGGGTTTGCACTCTGCTGGCGAGGATTACAGCAGGAGAGGGCTGGGATGTGCATCCCATGCTCCAGCCTGGCTCTGTCTGCTCCAGTCCCACATTCTCCATCAATCAGAGTCAGATCTTCCCAAGCAGAATGTCTCCCCACAGGACCTTGTGGGGCTGGGTTCATCTGTGGGGCTGTGCACACAGAGCTGGGCTTGGCAGCGTCCCAGGGAGCTGGGCTTGGCTTGCCCCTCTGGATTAGCAGGGCTCTGCCATCTGTGCAGCTCCCAGCTCTGCCTGGAGCTGCTCCAGGAGCCTCGTTCTTTGAAGAAAACCCTTCTCCAACCACAGCCCCTTTTCCAAATATCCCAGCTGCTTCCCACCGAGGCGGCGTGGCTGCAGACAGAGGAAATCCTGGTGTCAGCCCCAGCACTGCCAGGGGCTCTGGGAGGGGCTCACCTTGGGCAAAGGCACTGAAGGTCCTTGGAGAACTGCAGGGACCCCTCCTAGCCCAGTGAGCTTGATGCTTGGGCAATGTGAGGATTTGGAAGCCCAAATCTCTGTTTTCACACAGCTGTGCTTGTGCCACGCTGCCTGTGCCAGTTCTCACATCACATCCAGGCCTGAGCCAAGGTGCTGGGCACTCTGTGCCTTCAGAGCATCCCAAAATGATTTGGATAGGAAAGGACCTTAAAGCACCATCCTCTGGGCAGGGACACCTTCACTGCCCCAGGCTGCTCCAAACTCGGTCCAGCCTGGCCTTGGGCACTGCCAGGAATCCAGGGGCATCCACAGCAGCTCTGTGCCAGGGCCTCCCCACCCTCACAGCCAGCAATTCCTTCCCAATATCCCATCTGTCCCTGCCCTCTGGCAGTAGAAGCCATTCCCCATGTCCTGTCACTCCACCCCATGTCCCCAGTACCTCTCCAGCTCTCCTGGAGCCCCTTTAGGACCTACAAGGGGCTTTGAGGTTTCTCTGGAGCCTTCTCTTCTCTGGGTGAATCCCCCAGCTCTCCCAGCCTGGCTCCAGACACGCTCCAGCCTTTGGGCTTCCAGGGCAGAGGCAGCATTTAGTGAGGGTCTCAGCAGAGCAGAGTGGAAGCTCCTCTCCATGTGAGATCCCCTGCTGCAGCCCCATGCTTGGCCCCCACACTCAGCCTGTTCTCTGCATCCCCCTCACTGTGCTCATCCTGCTTCCTCTCTCACAATGCCCAGCACCACCTGGGCAGAGCAGGGCTGCCAGCATGCCCTGGGTGTCTGAGCCCACTCTGCAGAGCCAAATAACACCAAGGAAATGTGCTTTTAAAAATAAATTGACTCCAGGTCACTCATTCCACTTTTCACCTCTTGTCCAGGGGAGCTGGGCACCTCCTGCCCTGGACTCCTGTGGCATGGTGGGATCCATGTGCCTGCTTCCCTGGGACAGCCCCACAGTGCTGCATTTCATAAACACCAGCAGCTGCATCGCAGAGGTTCCTTGGCTGAGCCTTAAAGCTCTTGGGTCCCAGTTATCTAATCCTGCTCTGGGAGCCCATAGCTGATATTGCTCCTGCTTCAGGAGGAATGAAAGATTTTAGTTGGTTATGCAACAATCCCACACTCTGGGATTAAATATCCCTTTCCTTCTGTGGCACAGTGGATGATTTTCCCATATTTTGGGGGCAGGCCCATCTCCTGACTGTGGCTTCATTTTTCTTGTGTTCTTGATTTCCATCTTATTGCTGTTAATCTTAAGGGCCCTGTTCTTTCCACTGCTTTTACCAACTGCTGTATTTCCTGCTGACTAATTTAAAGCCACTGCTGCCAGTTCATGACTTTTTAAGATGCATTTTTACTCCTTCACTGTCATTTTTGGTCCAGAATTAATTTTTATCGTAAAAATTTGAATTGCCTTCTTCCTGGGGGCAGCAGCAACTTTATTTGAGGCTATTTTTGGTTATTACTCACAGTAGTTCATTTGTACTCTCTGTCCTTGATGGCCTGGTTGGCATCTCTGGGAACCTGTTCCATGCTCATGCCGGGGCTGGCAGCCTGCCCTGGAAATCTGGGGAGCAGGGAAGAGCCTGATTTACAGAGAGTTACTTCTAAATGCACAGAGGCAGGGCTGGGTTCAACCTTCACACCAGCCAGCATCTCCCAGCTCCTCTGGAGTGACCTCACAGCTTCTCTGTCTCAAGCTCCTTGCACTGCCTTCAGTGGGAGTGGGAAAGTCTGGGAATTTGGAAGTTTGAAATCTGGTGGAAGAAGGCTTTCAGATGTGGAAGGTGCATTTTGATGGATGCAGGCAAAACCCACCAAATAATGGGAATTATGAGCTGTTGAAAATTGCCTCTTCCCATCTGTTTTCTGGCATGCTTGGCTCTCAGATCCCTCCATTGAGCACTGCTCCTGATGGATTTAGAGAGATAATTATTTGCTGCTGTTTTTCCTTCATCAGAGCATCCTTTTGGAGAAAGTTATCAGTGGAATGGGGGCCTGGGGACCAGGGCTCAGCCTGCTCCCTCTGATGTTGATCCCTCCCAGCTCTGAGTGCTGCACGAGCACTGGAGCCCAATGACACATGGAGTGCACAGGGAATGGAGACAGTGGGAATTGCTCCTGGGTGTTTGTTCAGCCATGAATTGTGGCAGTCATTACACTCCTGCAACACAGGGAGGCTTTAGAAAAGATTTCTTAGGAAATAATATCTCAAATCCCTGCTTTAGCTTTCCTTCCAGGCATGTCCCTGGCACAGGGTGATCTTGATGTGACCACACTGGTGGTTCTCACATGCAGGATGGTTCAAGGGGCTCTTTGGGAAGAGTTGCAGGTGGCAGTGGTTTTCTCAGACTTCATTGTACAGCCTCATATTCCTGTTTTCTTTTAAAAATTCATGTGCTGATTACAGTGATTTGTCTTCCTTGGACTTCCTTGGTTGAGAGCTTGGAGCACAAGTCTCATGAGGGAGCTGGAAGGGTTCAGCCTGGAGAAAAGGAGGCTCAGGGGGAATTTCTCACTCTCCACAACTCCCCAGCTGCCAAGTGGAGATGGGGCTCTGCTCCCCGGGAATGAGGAATAGGACAAGAGGAAATGGCCTCAAGCTGGGCCAGGGGAGATTTAGATTGGATATTAGGAAAATTTCTTCACAGAAAGGGTGACCAGACATTGGCAGTGGTGGAATCAGCAATCCCTGGAATTGTTCAGTAAATCCCTGGACGCTGCACTTGTTGATGGCCCTGGCACTGCTGGGTTGGTGTTTGGCCTCCAGGATCTCAGAAGGCTTTTCCAGCCTTAATGATCCCAGTGAGGGGCCTGTTTCAGTGCAGCCCCAGCTTTTTTGGCAGATCAGGTGCCTGCAGACACAGTGATTTTGGGTTATCCTTGCAGTTCACTGTGCAGGAACAAACACAGTGTTCCAGCTGGAGCTCAGTGCTGCAGCTCAGGTTCTGGGGAAGTCCTGATAAAGCCTGAGCAGCAGCAGAAATGTGCTGGGACGTCAGGGATCCGAGGTGGCAGGGACAGATGGAGCAGAGCTGGAGTCACAGGCTGGCACTGCTGTCCCTGAGCCCTGCTGGTGACAGCACCAAGGGGCTCTGCTGTGGGGAAGGGACCTCACTTCAAATGGAAATACAATTCCCTTTAGCAAAGGGAAGAGTGAATATTTTTCCCAGTCTGCTCCTTCAGACGATTCCTGGACCTTGAGAAGTGGGAGCTGAGTTGGTTGTAGGCAGCTGGAGTGGCAGAAGAGCAGCTCATTTCCCAGGGAGTCTCTGTGGATGGGGGTTCCTGTTCTTCTGGTCCCTCCTTCCAGTACTTGACTCCCTCATGGTGAAAAGCATTCTTGTGTCTAGCTGGAATTTTCCATGTGCCAGCTGAAGCCTTGCCGTCTCTCCTTTGCCTTCTCCTTTCCAAGCTCACATCCATCCTCATCCTCTCCTTGCCCACCATGTGCTCCAGCATCCTTCCCTGGAGCCCTTTCTTGTACTGGGGAGCCCAAAGTGGAACTGCTCTTCATTGCCAGTGCACTTGGGAGCTTTTATTTTTTTTTTTTTTTTTTTTGAGGAAGATTGGTTCTCCTTGGGTTTTCCTTTCCAAGGCATTCAGGGCATTTTGGGAAGCACAGGTGGACGCCCTGTGCCCTTCCCAGGCCATGCTGCCTCCCCACAGCTTCTCTACTCACTGCAGGCCAGGAAGGAAAGGTTCTGTGCAGCTCACCAAGTGCTTAATCCACTAGAATGGCCCATTTTAATCACCCCTCAGCACCAAGGGCTGACACACAGAGCCCTGTTGTCACCTGGAAAGTGGCTGCTGGCACCAAACCAGCTGGCACTTTGAACTTGTTCCAGCTGGGTGCTAAGCAGCATTAAAATGTGATGATGAAACATGCCACTCCATCCCAAGGGTTCCTGGCCACCCCCAGCTCCCACCCTGGGAAGGGCAGTGGATGGGGAGTGTGGGTTGGCAGGGCTCTGCTGCTGGGGGAAGCCAGGGCAGAGCAGTTTGGGAATAGAACACTGAGTGGGGGTCAGGGGGTCAGGAGGGGATTCCTGCAGAGACCCCCGTGTCAGACTCTGAAACTGCTCCTCCTGCATTTGAGACAAGAGTGGAGACAGGACAGGTACAAACACTGAGCAGCCCCAGATGCACTCAGAGCACCTGGATGGGGAGGCACAGACCTGTCCTGGGTTTGGAGGCACAGGTCTCTCCTGGGTTTGCAGGCACAGATCTGTTCTGGGTTTGGAGGAACAGACCTGTCCTGGGTATGATCCTCAGACCTGTCTTGGGTTTGGAGGCACAGGTCTAACCTGGGTTTGGAGGCACAGACCTGTCCTGGATTTGGAGGCACAGGTCTGTCCTGGGTTTGGATGCACAGGTCTAACCTGGGTTTAGAGGCATAGATCTGTCCTGGGTTTGGATGCACAGGTCTAACCTGGGTTTGGAGGTACAGGTCTGTCCTGGGTATAGAGGCACAGATCTGTCCTGGGTTTGATCCTCAGACCTGGGAGCTGCCTGGTCCATGCTCTGTGTCTGGGGTCTGTGCTGTCCCCAGCAGGGACAGTGCCAGGGGTGTGACCTCAGTTTGGCACCAGCACAAGAGAGCTGGGGACACTTGAAGAGCTCTTGTCAAGGAAAAGCTCCCTTCTTGCTTTCCTGTTTCCTTTAGGATTAAAGTTGTTCTCCTCAGGCTGGAAACATGGAATGTTTGTCAAGTTTACGAGGGCTTTTAGAGAGGCTTTTAGAAAGAACATCCTATCCCTTCTTTTATAGGGCTGAGATAAGATTATCTTTGTTTTAACACCAATTAAAGCGGGAAGGGTTTATAGGATTAGGGGTTTTCCATCAGTGCAACTTTGATGTCACCACTTGCCTGTTGGTTTGTTCTTTCCCTGTTAAGTCCTCGGGAAGGGTTCCTGTAATGGTTAACATCCCTCCCTGCCCAGGCCCAGCTCTCCCAGGCTTTGGGAAACAATTAAACAAGACCAAACAAAGTAACAAACCAGGAGAGCAGCTGGAGAAAGCTGCCTCGGAATAGTCCCTGTGTGAGTCTGCAGTGCTTCAGTGTTTACAGCTGAGACAGGGATGTGCTGCTGGCCTGAGCAGCGTGTTTAAAATAGGAGTATAAAATCTGAGACTCCCGGGATGGTTTGGCTTGGAATGGACCTTAAATCCCATCCCATTCCACCCCTGCCATGGCAGGGACACCTTCCATAGCTCAGGGTGCTCCCAGCCCCATCCAACCAGGCCTTGGACATTTCCAGGGATGGGGCAGCCACAGCTGCTCTGGGCACCCTGTGCCAGGGCCTCACCTCCCTCACAGAGAGCAATTCCTGCCCAATATCCCATCCTTCCTGCCCTCTGGCATTCATTCCCTGTATCCTGTCCCTCCATCCCTTGTCCCCAGTCCCTCTCCAGCTCTTCTGGAGCCCTTCAGGCCCTGCAAGGATCTCTGAGCCCTCCCTGGAGCCTTCTCCTCTTCAGCTGAACCCCCCAGCCCTCCCAGGCTGGCTCTGGAGGGGTTCAGCCCTCAGTTTCTCTGTGGCTTTCTCTGGACTCCCTCCAGCAGCTCCTTCCTGTGCTGGGCCCCAGAGATGAAAGCAGTGGCCCAGCACTGCCCTGCTCCACGTGAGTCACTCCAGGCCATTGTCCAGCCCCTGTGTGTGCCAGGCAAGCGTTGGAGGTTGGCACCATGCAGTGTCCTGCTCCTCCCTGCCTGGCACTGGGATTGCTGCTCCTGGGCCAGCATCACCTGGCATTCCTGGCCTGGGGAATGTCCTGATTTATTCCTGAGCTGCTGGGCCTGGCCTTGGAGCAGCTGCACCCTCAGGAGCTGTGAAATCACCCCCTGCTCTCATGGAGGCCTCTGGAAGTGTGCAGTGAGCTGAGCCTTTGGGCTGCAGCCTCCCCTGGTCCTCAGCAGCATGGTGGGCACACAGATCCATGTCTCCTTGGGGTAGAACCAGAGATTCATGGAATCATTAAGGTTGGAAAAGCTCTTTACAATTGAATCCAACCATAACCCCAGCACTGCCAGGGCCACCACTAATCCATGTCCCCAGCTGCCACATTCACATGTTTTTTGAGCTCTTCCCAGGATGGTGACTCCGCCACTGCGCTGGCTAGCCTGTGCCAGTGCCTGACCATCACAAAATTTTCCTTAATATTTAATCTAAACATCCACTGGTGCAATCTGAAGTTGTTTCCTCTTGTTTTTCTGCTTGCTACCTGGGAGAGGAGACTGACCCCAGTCAGGGCCAGAGCAGTCCTCCCCCCTTGTGTATGAATGGCCTTACAGGAAAAATGCTGAATTACGGTTTTCTCCATCTGTACCCTGAGGATGCTGGCAACATCCCAGTCCTCCATGCTCAGACAGGGACAGAAAACTTTCCATTTCTCTTTAAGAGCCCCGTGGCAGGCTGGGGAGGCTGCAGCAGGTGAGGAATTCCAGGCGTTTCTCTGTGACAGCAAATCCCATCAGCACTGATGGATGTCCCTCCCCCAGCAGCACAGGGGGGACTCACAGGTGTGTTGCCCACAGGTGTGCTGGGCTCACCAGATGCCTGAACTTGGGAGCAGTGCTGGAAGGGAGGGAGGTGACCTTGTGAACCCTGGGAAGCTGCAAGGGGGAATTTGCTGGGAAGGCCCCTGGAAGCTTATCCCAGCAGAGAGTTCAGCTCTGCTGCTGAAGCACAGCACTGGGCTCAGGCTGGTCCTGCCTGGATACTCTCAGGGGAGCAGGGAGCTGTTCCTGCCTGGATTTGGTGTGTAATGAGCACTGCTGGTTTATCCCGTGGTGTCCAAATGCTGGATCCTTGATCCTTGGGCTTGGCCTGGCTCTTTGGAGCTTTGGGCTGAGGAGTGCCTGGCCAGAGGCTGGGATATATTTGCCCCTTGCCAAACCTTCCAGTGTGGTTTGTTGTGGGGAGTTCCCAGATCAGGGCATCACTCTGCCCTGCCCTGTCCTCTCCAAACTTGTGTGACACCCCAGCACTAAGGTCCTGTCACAGCCCTGCTCTGTTCCAGCACTGCCCCTGCTCCTGGGGACCAAGGGACACAGAAGATGATGCTGAGAATGAGATGTGTGCTCCTAAACTGCCCTGAGCCGTGGACAAGCAGGACACACATGGGAGTCCTTGGCAGGGCACTTTTGAGGGAACCTGGGATGCAGCTGGGGCAGGTGAGGTGGCTGCTGGGGAGCACCATTGCAGGGAATGTGGGCTTTGGAGTGCTGGCACCTCCAGCTGTGAGCAGAGCAGCAGTGCCTGTGGGCAGTGGTGGGACCCAGGTGATCTCCTGGAGCTGCTGCTGAGGTGCAGGGTATTGGCCCAGTCACTGGAGACATGTCTGTGAGCCAAGAGGATGCTTCTGCAGCCTGTGCTGTCTTGTTTTCCATTCCTGTCCCATGGAAAATGATGAGGTTAAACAGGAACATTTGCATTGGGACCATTCCCTTTATTGACAATTCTGTAATCCACATCATGGAGGTTCTCCTCCAGTTAATCTCATTTAACCCTCTTTTCCCTCCTGTATTTCCCTCCCCTTCTCTCCAAATGCTGTCAGAGCTGTTGGCAGTGACAGCACCTGGCAATGGCATTAATTGCTTATCTGAGGATGAGGTAACAGCTCAGGCTGTTAATTAAATTTATCCCTAAGGAAACCAGGCCCTAGGAAGGGAGAGTGCAGAGAACTGGCACCTCCAGGTCCCAGCTCCTTGCTCTTTCCAAGCTGGCAGGCAGCTCCAGTGGGTTGGGTGTCACCCCCTGCCTTCTCAAGGCCTGAGTCTCTCCCTGCAGCACTCCCCAGGCTGGGGACACCAGGGCAGAATTGGAATTGGATCCAAAGGCCACCTTTTCACTAAGAGGACAAACCCCATTGGGGACAGGAACAAGCAGAGGAGGGACAAAGTGAGACCTGTTGGGATGCAGAATTAAAAACAAGGGTCAAGGTGGAGGGACAAAATGGATCAGAATATGGGAAAAGTGACAATGTCAGCACCCACCTCATCTTCCAGGCAGGGTGTGGTTGATGAAAGGAAAAAGGGGCAAATTCATAGTTGGTTAGACATCATGGTTCTGCACAGAATATCATAAGTGGCTTTAAAATGGAAGAGAGTAAATTTAGATGGGAAATTGGGAAGGAATTGGGGGAGGCCCTGGCACAGGGTGCCCAGAGAAGCTGTGCTGCCCTGGAAGTGTCCAAGGCCAGGTTGGATGGGGCTGGGAGGAGCCTGGAACAGTGGAAGGTAATTGAACCTGAGATGAGCTTCAGGGTCCCTTTGAACCCAAAGCATCCTGCCATTTCATGATTCTGTGAATGCCCCACACAGCACCAGCAACAGAGAGCCACAAGTGCTGCTCAGGGGGCTCTGGGCTCTCTTGTCCAATGTCTGTTTGCACTGTGGCTGCCACCAGCATGGCGTTGGAATCCTGCTCCATCTACCCCAAGGATGGCACTCTGCCACCCCTCTCCCAGGTCAGCCCGATCTATTGGAGAAGGAGCTTTCCATAAAGTCTGACCTTGTGGTCTTTGTCCTGTGTCTGCCACCCTGAGAGATGTTGGAGCCTAGCTAGGTGCAGTTAGATCCCCCCTTACCCCAGTATCCCCAGTATCCCCATCCAGCTCTTCCCACCCTGTGCCCCAGGGATAACCATCCTGGTGATCCTCCACTGGACTCTCCTGCTTTCCCATATCACCCCTGAATTGGCTTAACCTTGTCAGCATCTCCAGTGCCTGGCAAGGGAGAGGGATCCCTCAATGTCCTGGCCATGCTCCTCCTGGAAATTGTTCTCTTTATTCTCTCTAAGATCATATCTGTGGGACTCACTTGATGTGGGTTTGGGGAGGGAGCAGCGCTCTGGTGTGGGGCCAGGGCACCCCCATAGGGTTTGTGGGGTGATGAGGGTGCCAGTGGGAGCAGGGAGGGCTGTGGGGCTGGGACTCAAAGAGCATGGAGAAGGGATCCCAAAAGCATGGAGAGGGACCCCCCAAACCCACACAGGGGAGGGCAGGAGGCAGGATATGGCCGAGGGGACCAGCCCTGGGTGCTGCAGCAGCGGGGAAGCTGCAGAGCCAGCCCCCAGCCCCGGCCCCGCAGGGAGAGCGGAGCCACAGGGGAGATAAGGCTGGGGATTTAGGGCTCCTGGCAGATCCTGACAGCCAGGCCTGCCTGGTTTCCATCAGCCTTTAAAAATGCCTCGCTGGAGTTCAGGGATGCTTGCTGCCAGGAGAAACAGGGCCAGGCAGAGGGGGTGAGGAGAATCCTTCCTCAGAGCCCTCGGCACGGGCTGAAGGTGCCATTTTAGGAACTTTTAGTGCAGGAGGGAGCTGTTTGCTCAGAGCTGCTTGCAGGAGGGGCTGGGCTGGACTCTGGAGGCCAGGGCAGTTTGGGATGCAGGGGAGCCTGGCTGGAGCCTGCCCAGCTCTCACTGAATTAATTAAACACTTGGTTAGAGAGAGGCAGAGACACAAGGAACAGGGAACCCCTGGGCGGCCCCTTCTGCACATTTGGCCAAAGGCTCTCCCTGAGCCTGGGATGCCTTTCCCCGCTGAGGGCTGGATCTTGGTGCCAGCAGCAGAGGTGGCCTTGCCTCCCACATCCCTGGATCCTTCTCATGGCATTCCCTTCCCTTCAGGAGCTCCCCCCACCATCCCTGTGGGTCCCCTGCAGCTCAGTTTATTCTGATTCCCAAAGCACATCCCTTCCCAGCCCCTTGCCATGCCCTGGGAGAGGGTGAATGAACCAAGGAGCCTGGTGCTGCTCAGCATTGCCAGCCCTGCTGGAGAGAGGCACAGCCACTACTGCAGGCTGCCTGCAGAGCCATCCCTGCATCTGTGCAGCAGCAGGCAATTAAAGGCCCATCTGTTCCCTGTGAACCCCTGGTAGCATCCTTTTGGTGCTGGAGGTGCTGGAAACTGCTGCAAACTGCTGCAGAGATGGGGCCAGAGCCACTGGCACCCGAATCACCCTCCAGGGGTGAAAGATGCTTGGATAAAGTAGCAATTTCTGTGCTTTCACTGCTTCAATTCCCTCTTTCCAAGCAGGAATTTCTAGGAATGTCCTTGCTGCAAACCTAAGCAGCAGCAGCAATGTCCCAAAGCTGCTGTCACCACCCAGGGCAGAAAGCTGGGTGTCCTCATGTCTGTCAGGCTGGATATCAGGAAAGATTCTTCTCCCAGAGGTGCTGGCACTGCTCAGACTCCCCAGGGCTCTCAGAGCTCCAGGAGTGTTTGGACACTGCTCTGAGGCACAGGGAGGGATTTTTGGAGTGTCTGTGCAGGGCCAGGAGTGAGACTGATGATCCCTGTGGGTCCCTCCCAGCTCAGGATATTCCCTGATTCTGTGATGCTAATTCCAGCACATGGTCAGAACATTCCCATTGGTCAGGCAGGAGGGGTTTTAGCCCCTGTGTGAAGATTCCACTTTTGATTTGCTGTTTACTCTGGAAACAAGAAATTGGGTGGATTCCTAAAGAAAATCTGTTTTCTTACCCAGAGCAGGATCTGGAGGGAGCAGAAAAGTTTTGAACACAATGTTCTTTTATTTTACTGCTGGAGGTTGTCATTACTTGAGAAAAATAAATCAGTTTTAAAAAGGACTTTGCATCAAATTTCAGCGATTTTCCTGTCTTTCCACGTGATTTCAGAACATTTAACTTTGGAGAAGTTCTGATTTTTCCAGGATTATTTTATCCCATGCAGGACCTATTGGGGAGGAAGGGACTTGCCAAAACTCCTGGGTGTGTTTTGGTGGCTCAGGGAAAGAGTTTCAGTGTGCCAGCTTGGTATTTTTGAAGAATAACCACTGAGTTTCAGTTTTTATTCCTCTCCAGCCATTGACCTGTTCCAGGGCCAACATAGGGAATGTTTTTATCCCTTGGAGCAGTCACTCCACTCCACAGCTTGGGCACTTTTTGGATCTCACTGTCTTGATGCAGAAAAGCATTATAGGAAAGTAGCTGCTTTTAAACTAAACCTCAGGAAGGTGAAAGAGGCCCCTGTCTGAAACCACCCTTGCTGGAATGACCCTGCATTTCACCAGGGCTGTCAGATGACAGCAATTTTGTGTGTTGGTCTTTTGTGTGTGTGAAATACTGGTATTAGTGCAGGAAGGCTGTTATCATGTCCCCATCGCTCGTGGGGAATGCAGAACTGCCCAGCCATCACCTCTGCCAACAGCTGGACTCCCTCTGAGATGGGCTGGTGCCCTGGGAGTGGGTCAGGAATGAAATCGAGGGATCAATGCACAGATCCATGAACATGAGGAGAATCCTGGTTTTCAGCAGCTCCTTTGACCACAAGAGGAAGAAGGGACAGTGCAAGCAGGAGGGCTGATGGAATTTTTCTGTAGAGCTTTTCTCATTGGAAACTCAGGATAATTCTGGAGGAAAGGAGATGAAAACTGGAAAAAAAACAACCCCAACCTTCTTTTTTTCCTTTTTTCCCAAACAAGAAATAGCTACTTCTTAGCAATGGCTTTTGCTCACAGCAATCCCAGTGAATGTTTTCCCAGGCTGTTTTCTGATCTGCCTCATTCCTGGGAGCCTTGGCAGGTGACTGAAGGAGAAGTTTGTTAAACTTGTTTCAGCACAGGAACCACCTGCCTCCCCCCAGGCCCTTCAGGCTCTGTAAGAACGAGCAGCAGCAGAAAGTCACACCAGGAGTAACCACACAGGAGGAACAGTCCAGGCTGAGCTTTTCCTTGGTGATCCCTGGCCTTGGAAAGGACTTTGTGGTGTTGAGAGATTTTATCCATGAGTGATGTAGCTATGATTTTATCCATATCTGATCACAATGTGGTCCAGCCTTCACCACCACCTGCTGCAGGCACCACCCACCCCCCTGTCTCACCCTGTGGGGCTGGACACACATGGGGTTGAGTGGCTGCTGCTTCTGGAGCATCTTCTTCACCTGTGAGGGGCTCAGAGCCCTGCAGGGAGAGCCCAGCCCACTGTTACTGCTCAGTAGAACCAACAATTTATTTGTAATACTGAGTCATAAAATCATTAGGGTTGGAAATGCCCCCCTAGGATCACAGACCCAGCACTGCCACGTCCCCAGGTGACACATCTACAGAGTCATGAAGACAAAACTCTGTGGAGAGTTGCAAAAGGACCCTGTGAGACAGCAGGGGAATGAGAAGGCAGCTGGGATTTAAAAGACCTGAGGTGACACAAATGGGAGAAAACAAGCCCAGGTTCATGGAATGGTGGAATTACAGAATGGTTTGGGTTTGGAGGTGCCTTAAAGACCATCTGCCATTTCAGTAGAGCAGTTCACACAAGCCTGCACAGAGATGAGCTGGGAGTTGGCCCAGTGTCCCTCACAGCTCAGATCTTGGGGCTTTCACAGTCAGTCAATGGCATTTAAAGAGTAATGTGGGCATTGCTGAAAAGCAAGAATAAAACAGTGAATGTTGTTATGCAGTGTGGAGCATGGCAGAGATTTGGACAGCTCCAGAGGTCATGGATAAGGCAGATGGTGATTGAGTGTCCATCAGCAATGGAAATGTGGGATGGCATCAGGAATGGCAGCTTGGCTTCAAAGCACAGAGCAGTTTCTTCCTGCAGCATGTGGTTACAGCACAGGGCTCTTTATGGAAAAACAGGTGCAGGACATTTGCAGGGAATAAAAAAATGAGTGGGTAACACAGTGGGAGAAACACCACGTGGGTTATTGCAAGGAGCTGTGTCTTAGGAAGGAGTGGGGAAGTGTTGTGGGCAGCAACCCACACCTGGTTCATGCCTGCTCCTCGGGTGTGTGTTGGTGTCAGAATATCCTGACTTGGAAGAGACCCACAGGAATCAAATCCAGCACAGACACCCCAACAATCCCACCCTGGCAGTGCTGTCCAAACCCTCCTGGAGCTCTGGCAGCCTCAGGGCTGTG
>VRYO01000690.1:1819857-1846265 GCA_009812075.1 Sialia sialis | reverse complement strand
TCAACAGATGGTGATAGAACAGATACCTTTGATAACATCCTGTATTGTAACCCAAGACATCCTGTTGCAAACCTTGAGGAATTCATCCAAGAGCGCTGGAGATCCTGGGATGTGCAGAGCACCAGAAGGAGGATATTTTTTGGCAGCCGTGGTCCCAGGGCTCTGCTGGCAAAGGCAGCAAGGGGCACAGAGAGGTTGGAGAGCAGGTGAGGTGAAGGGGTGAGCTGGGTAGGACCAGAGCTTCTCAGCAGCCATCCCAGCCTGCTGTGTGTGTGTCACATTAGTGATGCTGCTGGCTAGATGGGACAGGAGAGTTGTACTGCCTGGGGCACAGGGAATCTTGCTTTTATCTTCTCACTTTCACTGTGCATCAGAGGATGTTTCTGGCTCTCTCCCTGTGAGGGAGGCCCAGCAGAGCCTGTGCTGCTCAGGGCATGAGCAGGAGCAGTGGCTCCTCTTGTTCTCTCTCTGCTGCTCAGCTGGGCCCTGCTGCAAGCCAAGAGTTACTTTCTGTGAAACCAGAACCTGTGAAAGTGCAGGAATTACCTCAAAAGGCTGGAATGAGCTTTCCAGAGCTTCAAAGCTCTGAGTATTTGTTTGTAAGAGAATCCCAGAATGATTTGGTTTGGATAGGACTTTAAAGATTGTCCATGGGCAGGGATACCTTCCAGTGGCACAGGTTCCTCCAAACCCATCCAAGCTGGCCTTGAACTTCAACAAGATTTTGACACTCCACTTTGCTGTTTCTTCCAGAATAAATGGCAGGAGGTTGTAAAATTTGGGTAATCTCAGATTCCTCATCCCACTTCCCACTTAGGGCAGGGCTGCTGCCAGCAGTGCCTGAGGGAGTGGCTTTGGGTACAGTTGTTGGTTATCTCCAAAGGCAGAGCTCTCCCCATGGTCTCTCTGACTTGTCCCAGATCTGCACCACCCTCCTGGAGTCTTCCAATGTCCAACCTGACCCTCTCAAGCTGTGATTTATGGCCGTTGCTCTTAATTCTACTAAGTTCCAAATGTTTTAGCCCAGAGATGTTTTAGATCAGCCTCAATACCTGTTCAAACCCCAGAATCCCAGAATCCAGTTGCTGGAGGGACCTTAAAGCTATCTCATTCTCCCCTCTGCCATGGGCAGGGACACTTTCCACTAGACCAGGCAGCTCCAAGCCCTGTCCAGCCTGGCCTAGGACACTTCTAGAGAGGGGAATTTTCCTCCAATTCAGTCCTGCCTTTAGCTAAAAAACTTTTCAGGAAGAGAACTAGTCTTGAGCCATCAAGAGACAGGCAGCCCATCAGGTCCTTGTACATGAGCTGTGTAGATCACTGCTTTTTTTCCCAAGGAAATCACTGGTTTTCTAAGGAAATACAAGAGACTCTGTCTGTCAGGGCACCAGTAAAACATTTGATTTGGAAAACTGCAAGCTGGAAGTGGTTCTGTGAAGTCTGTCCAGGAACTGCATGAATGGGAGACCACAACGAGCCAAGTGGGAAAGCCTCAGCTGAGCTGAGGTGACTGAGGTCCATGAGAAGAACTTTCATACTTCTTGATGTTTCAAGACGTGGTAAAACACTTCTTGTGCAGAAAACTGACAGAAAAGGGGGAAAAGCAGAAATTTCCTGAGCTGTGGAGCCATCTCACACACGGAGGAGCCAGAACAAAGCCTGTTTCTCTGTGGGACAGAGCAAGCTGGAGAGTCTGGGCTGCTGTCCTGGGGTCACTTAAATCCCAGCTTTCATCTTTTGGGGGCTTCCCTGGATGTGTTTGTGTGACAATTCAGCCTAGTCCACACTCCAGACCTGCTGAAACCTTGATATCCTCGTGGCTGCTTCTCTTACCCCAGCGAACACCCAGACCTTGCCTTCCATGGACCCATCCTGGTTCCATCAGCTGTCTTCTCTCTTCTTTTCCATTCATCTTCAGCCTGCCTGCCACCAGAAGGTGATATGGCTTGGCATTTGCTGCCCTCCTCCCCTCTCTTGCTGTCCCAACCTGTTGCCTTCACTGCATCCTCCCGTGCCTGCAGCAGCTGGCAGTGAGTGCCCATGGGGATCCTGCCATGCCCAGATCCCTTCTCCTGTGCCACTGGAGATCTCTGCAGCAGATGGCAGGAGCTTTCCCAGCTGCTGGCTCTTCAGGAGCCTCTTCCCACTCCCGTGGTGGGTAGTGGGAGGATGTTGGCAGAGCAGGGGTTGGGCTGCACTGCTGGAGTTCCTGAGCAGATGCCCCTCCCTGCCCACCACCATCTCCTCCTCCTGCTGACTCCAGGCTTCCCTCTTGCATAAATTACACCATGGGTTTGAGGATCATTTACCCCACACCTGCCTGGGGCTTCAGAAATCTGTTCCAGTGCATCTGGAGCTGATTTTGGTCACAAAACAAGAGTCTGTCCGTGATGGATGGGGTGGAAAGTCCCTTCTGCTGAGCCAGGGGCTCCCCCAGTGTGTCACCATCCCTGCTCTGTGCTGTGCTGGGAGCTGATGGGCAGGCTCCAGGTTCACCTTTCCCTCCTGTGTTCCAGATGGTTCCTTTATCTTTCCTGCTGCCCTTGGCAAGCACAGCCCTGGGGCAGTGCCCTGGGGCAGGTGGGAGGCTGCCAGGTTGTAGCAAAGGGTTACTGCAGCCTCCTGGTTGTCCCTCAGTGCTTTTGGGGTCCCTGGGGGTTAGTGGGGTCCCTGTGGGAAGGGATGAGTCTCTGTGAGCCCCTGTGGAGCAGGAGGATGCTCACAGGGCCTCGCCCTGCACAGGCTGGCCCAGGGCTATCCCTGCCCTGGCAGGGCTGGGCAGGGAATGCTCTTCCCAAGGGAAAAAAACAGTATTTCCAAAATTTCTCCCTACTCACAGGGAACCTTGTAGAGTTTGCCATGCACGAGAGCAAGGGAAAAGGTTCAATCACAAATTAGACTTAGTGGCTGGATCCCCTCCAGAGCCAGGCTAGGAGAGCTGAGGTTTCACCTGGAGAGGAGAAGGCTCCAGGGAGAACTCAGAGCCCCTTCCAGAGCCTGAAGTGGATCCAAGAGAGCTGGAGAAGCATTTGGGACAAGGGATGGAGGGACAGGACACAGGGAGTGGCTTCCCACTGCCAGAGGGCAGGAATGGATGGAAATATTTAGAAGGAATTCTTGGTTGTGAGGGTGGGCAGGCCCTGGATCCCTGGAAGTGTCCAAGGACAGGTTGGACAGGGCTGGGAGCACCCTGGGATAGCCCTGGCCATGGCAGGGGGTGGGAATGTCCCTTCCAACCTGAACCATTCTGTGATTCCATGGATGTTCTGCAGCAGACATCACTGTCTCAAGGACTATAGCTCTCAGCTTTCTGTGATTGAAATTTTGAAGTCAGGTTGTTCCTAAGGACAGTTATCATTGCAATTTGGGAAATTATCATTTTATGGAAGATCTGGGGGGCAGGTTGGAGGTTTTGGGGGTCCCACCATGTTTCTGCTTCCCTTCAGCCTTTGTTGGGGACATGCCATGCCCTGGAGCAGATGAGTTTTCCACGTGCAGAGGGGTCCGCGAGGTGGGGACACCCTTGGCACTGTGTGACCCCAAAGCTGCTCTGGCAGCAGTGTGGGAGGTGCCAGGATGCTCTGGAACAAAGCCCTGCAGGCCGGGTGGCACATGCAAATGGGACTGCAAAGCCCACTGAACAAAGAGCTCAAACACAGCCAAGCCCTCTCTGCCCGGGCCAAGTCGCTGGGCTTGTGGCATTAGCAACTGCTTGAAAGGCTGTAATCTACACCAAAGGCTGCCTTGATTCAAGTGGGGCTGCAGCCAGCACCAGCTTGGGGCTGCTTTGCCATGTTTTTAAGATTTTCCAGCGTTTGTAGTTGTAGAAGACTCAAGGAGCTGCAGGCTGGGCCCACTGGGAAGTTTTCCAGACACTTGACACAGCGTGGGTACGAGCCTGATGGGGCCACCTTGCCAAGAACCTCAGGAACAAAAACCTCACACACTGTGAAACACCAATTTTCCAGAGCTCCAGCAAGTCCAGGAATATCCCAGACCTGAGCATTTTTACTCCTTTAAGGGCAAATGTTGCCCATTAAAGAGCTCCAGTGCTGCTATTCCTTGCTTTTCTGTTCCAAAAGCAGACAGAACCTTCTGTTCTGGTTCCAAAAGTGTGTGGCTCCTGAACATGGCATCACAGGGGCAGAACTGGGAAAGGAATTGGTGGGGGGGACAGATGTTGTAATAGTCCAAGGAATAATGAACCCTTTCAGCAGGAGAGTCACAGACACACGAGTGCTGGTGGAAGGGCTTCTGGAGGTCTCCAGCCATACCTCCCATGCAGAGCAGGGTCACCAGGCTGGGAGAATCCTCCATTCTTCCTTTCCTCATCCAGGTATTCCTCACTGTGCTGCATTCAGTCTCATGGTGGAGGAATGCATCTGAATCCAAATGCATTCTCCAGGAGGGCCCATGGAGGAGTGGCACTTAAATGGCAGGAGAGAGTTTTACCCAGAAAAGCAAGAATGAGGGAGGTTTTAACCAGAGAAAAGAGTTGTCAGTGGATACCTGGATGTGTTTGGACTCTGAGCTGAACAGGAACACAAAGCACTGGGGCCTTGGGGTCAGTGGTGACACCTGGCATGGGGACACCAGTGGCAGTCACCTGCTGGGGACTGTGTGGGACTGGGGTGCTGTGGGGCAGGGAGAGAGGGCTGGTTTGGTGAGGTGTCCTGCAGGTGACTCAGTGGTGTCTGGGAATGTGGGGTCAGTGTCCTGGCTGTCCCCTCTGCCCATGCTGGAGACACAGAGCTCACCCCCAGCCCTGTGTGCTCCTGCCACCTCAAACACAGCTTTCCAGGCTGCTGGAGCCTGGATCTCAGCCCAGAGGTCTTCAGGCCCTGTGCATTGAAGGGCAGGGTAGCCCTTGCTCTGATGACAGCCCTGTCCTGGCTGCTGCACAGCATCACCTCCAGCCTCACTGCACGGGCTGTGGGAATCTGTCCTGGGCTGTGCCCTCCTCTGGAGCACAGGGAACCCTGTTCCCCACTTCTTGGAGCCACCTGGGACTCAGTCTGAGTCTGGATGAAGGCACTGAGAGGGAAGCTTGCCCCTTTCCCACAAAGTTTTCCAAGTCTCCCCTTTGCCACAGTGGCAGGGTGCTGTGACAGAAATTCTGCTGTGACAGAAGTTCTGCTGGGACAGCAATTCTGCTGTGCCAGACCCTTGTCCCCCACATGTCCCCATTCCCTGCCTGTCCCGTGGCCTCTGGACTGGCTGGTGCCTTGCAGCATCACGGTGCATTTCCCTGCCACTCTGTCTTCAGCCTGGGGTCAGGCAGCTAATCCTGACCCTGAGCACAGCCGCTGCTGCTCGGGGTAATTGAAAATGCCACAATTCCCTGCTGGCCCTGCTGCAATAAAAGCTTTCCCCGTGCAGTAACCTGACACTGCAGGCGGCGGGATCTGTCGGGAGGGCTCCGAGGAGATGCTGGAGAGCTCCCAGCTGTTCACCTCGCTTTTCCCCTGGGTCATTTCAAAGTGCTGCCCGGGAGAGGCCACGGGCTGGGCTGGCTTTGCTCTCTCTGCCTCCTGAGTGTTTTCCAGAGCAAATGTTGACTCTGTCTGACATGACATGGGTTAGTGGAATTAAAGTGATCACAGATAGGGGGTTTGCTGCCTGTAATCTGACTCGCCCAGCTAAGCCAGCAGAGGAACGGGATGCTTTGATTTTCCCGGGATCTCATCAGTGCTGCCCCTCTAGCAGGGAGCAGGGCTGAGCCCTGGGACTGGCAGGTGAAGGGGCCAGATTGCATGGCAACCTTTCAAATGGCTCTAAAGATGATGAAAGAGAAGCTGTGGAGAGATGCTGGTGTCCCCCCTGCAGGCTGGAGCCACACAGTCCCACTGACACTGCCAGAAGATGCTGCCAGTGCAGTCTGAGCCCCTGGGCTGCTCCCTGCAGGGCTGATCGGGGTCGTGGCAGTGTCTTTTCCCATTTTATTTCCTTTTCAGCAGAGGAAATCTTCTCAGCCTGCACAGAGTGACCTCCTGCAGATCACAAGAGTACTGAGGCACAAAGTGCCATGGGCACTTGGCCAGTGTGTGGCTGGATGTGGGCTGGGTTCACTGGGAGCCAGATCTAAAAAACACTGCCAGTGGTGGCAGCCCAAGAGTCAGGACCTGACACAGAAAATAGGCCTCTGCTGTCAAAGTCTGTTAGACAAGGAGGCCCTGATGGGTCCTTTGGGATGGGATGAACCAGGATATACTGAATGATAAAATCACAGGCTCCCAGGCTGGGTTGGATTGAAAGGGACCTTTAAAATCATCTCATTCCCACCTTCCACTATCCCAGGCTGCTCCAAGCCCCATCCAACCTGGCCTTGGGCTCTTCCAGGGATGGGGCAGATAGAGGTGGGAGAGGAGGGAGGTGACCTCAGGATGTTGAAAAAGCAGGGCTGGCAGAAAGGAACAGCTCCCCAGTGAATGCTCTTGTTGAATAAAAGAGGAAGATGTCTCAGGAGATGTCCTGGGGTTCCTGGAACTGCTCAGAGTTGAGGTGTTGTGGGGAGGGGATTGGGGACACAAACACATGAGCTGCCTAAGAACCCTCAAATCAAATCAGAGACACAGAAGCAAGGAGGAAAACAGGCTCATTTCTTCATCATTGCCCCAAAACAATTCTTCATTGTATGATGCCCCCCTGCTGCTTTTTGTCAGCATTCTCCTAATGAATTTCCCTGAGCTTTGGAGAGAGTTTTACCAATTACAGGAATTTTGGATGCATTGAGGATATCTCATCCTGCTCCCAGCAGGACTGGGATGATAGGAAATGCAGGAGCAGCCTCCTCCCTTCCCTGAGCTGAGGGACACAGCCAAAAAAACCCAGTGGAGGTGCCCAGTGGAGAGGGAAGAGCAGCTCTGCAGGGCTGGGCTGAGGCAGGGAAGTGTCACCTTGGACACACTCAGAGGAATATCAAACCTCAGCAAGAAGCTGGATGCTGGCTCTGGAGCTGAGAGATGGATCCTGGGTACTGAAGTCAGTTTTGAGGTTTATTTTTGGAAAGGAAACTAACAAAAAAATGGAAAATATAGAGGAGAGACTCATCAGGCTGATAAATGTGAAGTGCTCAGGAAACTACATGGATTACAGAAAAGAATCACAGAATCATTGGCTGGTTTGGGTTGCAAGGGACTTTAAAGATCCTCCAGTTCCAACCCTCCATGGACAGAAAGGAAATATTTTCATTATCTTTCAGCTCTTCCATGAGGACAATATTCTTTTTCTAGACTCCTCCTTCATTTAGCTCCAAAACCCAGAAAAGTTCCTGCAGTTGTAAACTGGAGTCCATAAATTTTAACCTGAAAATAAAAGGTGCATTTTCAAAGAGAGCTTGAGGAAAACCTCCCCAGAGGCACAGTGGGCTCAGCATCTCTGAAGTCCTCAAAGGAAGCAGGGAGCGTGATACTAGCATACTCAGGGGGTCAACCACAAGTGTTTCAGCTATTTTTAACTCTGCCTGGGTTTGTGCAGATGTTCAGACCTGGGTGTTATGGAGCTTTTCCCAATTCTCTACTGAATTTCTGGTGTTATTGCACTGTCTCATTGGGTTTGGTGGGACCTTCTTCAATTTTTCCTGTGATTAAAATGGATTATTTCTTCTAGAAAACTCATATTTGGTTCCTTCTTGTTTTCTTCCTTTTCCTTCTTTCCCTTAATACTTCTCATCCCTTCCAGAAAGTCCCAAAGAAGCAACTAATTGTATGGAAGTCACATTCTGGCTATGCCAAGCCTGAGGCTTCGTGGTGCAACCAACACTCTCCTCTGTCCCTGTAGGAGATCAGAAAATCCCCACTTACAGAACCCAAAGTCTCTTGTGGAGGATCAGTGCTGGTTGAGCTGCCTTTGTGTGATGGATCTGTGCCACCTGGGCTTTGCTTTCCCTTAGCTGCTGAAGTAGCCTTGAGGTGCAGCTCTGGAGCCATGGAGCTGCCTGCTTCTGTGCCCAGGGAAGTTTTATCCTCCTGTCACAGCATCCTCAGAAAGCAGATCTGACACAGGGAAACCTGGACATGCTTTCAGTCAAAGATGTGAAGCTGTAAAGAGAGATGTGCATGGTTGGGATCTTTAGCAAAAGCTCTTTTTTAAAAAAAGAAGCTCTTTCAGAAAAGTGGCTTCAGCTTCATCATCAGGGCCCAGACCATCATTTTTTTTCCCTTCAGAAGACATGTTTTAAATCCTGGATATGCCTCAGCTTCGGTGCTGGCAGGCAGGACATGGTGGGGCTCATTTACAGGAATGTGGCAGAGAAGGAATGTGCTGTGTGACCAAAAACTGGGATTTTATCTGGAGCTAATCAGAAAGGACAATATCGTGAGGTGTCTTCAAATCCCAGAATAGTTTGGGTTGGAAGAGACCTTAAAGCCCTTCCCATTCCACCCCTGCCAGGGATATCTTCCATAGCCCAGGTTGCTCCAAGCCCTGTCCAGCCTGGCCTTGGACATTTCCAGGGATCCAGGGGCAGCCACAGCTTCTCTGGGCACCCTGTGCCAGGGCCTCATCACTCTCCCAGCCAGGAATTCCTTCCCAATATCCCAACTCTGCCCTCCATCCATCTGAAGCCATTTCCTGTGTCCTGTCCCTCCATCCCTTGTCCCCAGTCCCTCTCCAGCTCTCCTAGGGGCTCCAGCCCTGGAGCATCACCATGGCCTCCTCTGGACTGGCTCCACCTCCTGCATCTCCTGTCTGTGCTGGAACCCCAGGGCACTGCAGGGGGGTCTCTCCAGAGCCCAGCACAGGAGCAAAATCCCCTCCCTGGACCTGCTGCCCATGCTGTGCGCTCAGCCCAGGACTGGATGGTTTTCTGTCATTATAGCCCAGGCAAAGCTCAGGGGTGATCCCTTCAGGGAGGTGATGGGCCATGCAGCTCAGCTTGCAAGACCTGAGCATGGGGACACCTCCTGAACCCCATCCTTCCCAAGTGTTTGCAGTTCCTGAGCTCAGGCAGTGCCCTGTGTGTGCTGCACAGCAGCAGAGCTGTCAGCACCCCCACACTGATGCTGCAGAGCTGCCCCCAGCCACAGTGTCCTGGTTTGGAGGACAGGTGTCTGCTAAGAAAGGCAGGAGCCTCTCTTTGAAATCGAGAATGTAAATCCTCTCCCTCCAAATTATTATAATTTGGAAATTAAGGAGCTCTCAGGCAAAGATATGGGAATTAGGAATAACAGTTCTTTACTAGGGAAATTAAAATAGAAATACAGTACTACAAAGAAACAAATCCCAAACCCTGACAAAGTCAGAATCCAAGCTGACACCCGTTAGTCAGTCAGGGTGTTGGCAGCAGTGCCATTCAATGGTGGCTGCATCCTCCTGCAGTGACAGATGTGCTTCAGTTGGAGCAGTGCTCCTGGAGAAGGTGCAGTTTCCCTCAGGAGGTCCAGTGATGATGTAGAGAAGTCCGGTTTCCCTCTGGAGTCCAGGGGAACAAGGGCTACCTTAGTGTCCCAAAATCTCTGTTTTTATCCTGGTAAGAAATGTTGGGCTCTTTCCCCTGGCTGGAGCATCTCCCCATGGGATGCAGTAATTTTATCAGTGCCATAGTGGGACTCAATGGCCATGAGCAGAAGAGAACTCCCTGCAGGAAGGATGGGTTGTGAGAAGATAAAGAACACTGCCCCAGCTGGTTTATAAAATATGACCATGAACAGGAGATGTCCCCTTTGGAAATAAAGAACACTGCCCCACCTGGTTTCAATGGATGGCCCATTAGCAGAATATCTCCCACAGAGATCAGGATCACTGCCCCCACCTGGTCTCAACAGATGGTGATAGAATAGATACCTTTTATCACCTCCTGTATTGTAACCAAAGACACACAGAATTGTGCTCAGCTCACCGGATTAAATCAAACTTCCCAAACCCCAAGGCCAGCCTGGCAGAGGTGTGGCTGTGACCAGTGTGGTGTGGCTGTGCAGGGGCTCAGTGTGGTGACCATGGAAGTGTCACTTGCGTCCCTCCTGTGCCTCTGCCCCAGTCCCAGAGGGGTCACCCTGTGGGACATCTTGCCTTTGTACATTAGTGGATATTCATTAAGCTTGTTTTACAGTCCACTAGGGGTTTTGGTGTGGTTTATTTCTCCAGCAATTCAGAGAAGCCACAGGGCTCCACTGGGACAATTCTGAGGCCATCCCTGATCAAGAGGATGCAGAAAGTGCCTTTCAAGGTCTGCAGTGGTGGGATTTGCCTCAGTGCCCAGTGCTGATAGTGCCAGGGGTGTGGATTTGGTTCCCATATAGATCATTCAGTTCAGACATGGACTCAGTGATATTTTTTGATCCTTTTCAGCTTAAAATATTCTGTGAAATCTGTGAAATCAAATGACATTGAGGCTTAAGGGATTCAGTCAGGAGCAGTGTTTCCATCATCTGTGGAATGAAGGAAGGTCTGTTTGTTTTCTGCACTGTTGGGACACACCTAACCCTGAAGACCCCATGGGGATAAATCCATCTCTATTCACATCTCCGTGGTGACATCACAGAGTGATCAAGGCTCTGAGAGTGGGGACTCTCCGTATCTGATCTCCTGTGTGCATCACAGGGCACAGTCAGCTGCCTGGGCATTGTGTCGGGATCCAGCTGAAGCTGTTCCTGCTGACTGCACCCAGGAAAGTCACTCTGAGGTCTGGCTGGCTCCTCTAAACTGGTGCCAAGTTCAGACATCCAGTGATTCACGGGACTGGGAGCCTCTCTGTGCACCCCAGGCCCTGACCTGGCGGGCAGGGTGTGACAAGGACCGTGGTTTGTGGCATTGCAGAGTGCTGTGTTCTGTTAGCAAAAAAAACAGGAGAGGGATTGTTTCCATCTGCTCAGCAGTCTCAGGGCCACATCTGGGGCTCCCATTATCACAGTCATGGACAAACTGGAGCAGGTCCAGCAGGACAGTGGGGTTAGCCTGGGGCTGGGGCATGAGAGGAGAGGGCAGCTGAAAGCTGGGTCTGGGCAGCCTGCAGAGGAGGAGGCTGAGGACCATTGAGGTAGAGAACCTATAAGACACAACCAGCAAAATCCCAGTGGAATGTCAGGGAAAGTCTCTGCCCCACAAGAGCAAGGCAGCTGGGGGCTGCTGCTCAGAGAGCCTGTGGGACCCCCAGCCAGATTCACTAGTTCTCATCTGAGTCCTGAGCAAACCGATCTGATTTTGAAATTACAGTAATGTCACGACTATAAGGCACACCCTTTTGATTAAAATTTTGATTGAAACCCTGGAGTGCGCCTTATAATCTGGTGTGCCTTATATATGGACAAAGCTCGGGAATTTGCCAACCTGAAAGTGCAAGCTGCGAGGTGAGCTGAGCTGCGCCAGCTGGGGGTGGGCAGGAGTGCCAGGGCCCGCGGTACGGGGAGGGCGCCTGGGGCTGCGTTTAAAGGCTGCGCCGATCTGTGAAAAATGTTTGCAAATTGAGCACCTGCCAGTAAACCCCACAATCGCCATTCCTTTACTAATTTGTTACTTTGTGGCACGTGGATCCTCACTGCCAAGAAAAAAAAAAAAGTGCGCCTTATAGTCTGGTGCGCCTTATAGATGTGAAGTTACTGTACTGTGCCAGCCTGTGGGACCACAAACATCCAGAGGTCACTTCTGACCTGGGCCTTCTGTGAATTCATTCCTGCACTCCCCTGGTGTCTGTGATAAGAGCAGCAGTTACTGAGGACATGCAGTGGGGAGGTTCCTGCCCTTCCAGAGCCACTCCCGTGCCCCAGGTGCAGGAAGGGGCTGAGGTTGCTGTAGTCATTCATCTCCCTGCCTCCTCCCACCATGCAGCACATTTGTCTCATTAAGCTCGTTGGATGAGCCCAGCCTCATCCATTTGGATCTTTTGCTGAGGCAGACCAGAGCAGGTTCCCCAGGTCCCAGCAGCACCTGAGTCACACAGGTCCTGCTGTTGCTGCTGTTGCTGCTGTCCCTGCTGTCCTGTTCCATCTCCCTGAGGAGATGCTTGCAGAAGTCCTGTGCTCGCAGTGTGTGGAACTAGAAGAATATCCCAGAGATCTCACTCCTGCCAGGAGGAACCTGGAGCTGAGGAGCTTCTGCAGCTGCAACAATCTATGCCTGAATCATGGGGTGTTGCCACATCCTGGTGTTGTGGTGGGCCAGCTCTGGCTGTCCATGGCTCCTGTCCTGGAAAAGCTCAGTGTGTAAATGTGGGATCAATTCCCAGAGCAGGTGTCACAGACACCACAGGCTGTGTCTCCCCTCAGTCCAGTGCCATCCCTGCCTCAGGGCATCTGCAGCACAGTCACATCTTCCTTCCAAGCCTTGTCCCCAGAGACAGAGATGTTTGTCTTGAAAATCACAGCTGTCCTACGGAATCTGTGTCGACAAGGAAGCAGCGAGCTCCGGCAAGAGCTGACAGGCTCCAGAAACATTACCTGTGTTTTATCTTCATGCCAGTGAGAAACTGTTCCCAGGAGTTTGGAAAGATGTGGCCTGAAGCAGTGGGATGGGGATGTCAGGGTGGGAGGGGAGCTGTGTCACAGAGCACGACGAGGGCTGAGGTGACACAGAGGGTTTCAGACTGTTGGGTAATGGGGCTTTGCTAAAGTACAAATGGATGGAAGGATGGCCTCAGGGTCTGCTGGAATCATGGAATGGTTTGGGTTGGAAGGACCCTTAAAGATCATCTCATCCCACTCTCTGCCATGGACAGGGACACTTCCACCAGAACAGGCTGCTCCAAGGCCAGGAGACACTGGCCAGGATGGAAGTTCACTGCTGTCCTTCTAGTTTTGCTCTCCTGGACAAAACTAGAGTTCAACAGCACTGCTGAGGCTAATCTACATCACACCTTCCTTCAGGAGTGGGGAAACCCAGTTAGGTGAAGGAAAATGGTGCAGCAGTGTGGTGACAGATCTTGAGTTACCCCAGCCCAGCCCCATGGCACCCAAACATTGAGCATCCTGGGGACTGCAGTGCTCTGAGTCAGAAAAGCAGCAGTGCAGAGCAGACAGTGGATCAGAAAAATGCCTTTTGTTGGTGTGTTGGAGGGGAGTTGCTCGGTGCTAATTCATTGTGATGTGCAGGAACATGCTGAGGCCACAGCACCACAGTCCTGCCACTGCAACCCCAGCTGGCACAGCTCCTGGCACTGCCCCATGCCAAGGGGAGCCAGCCTGCAGCTGGGGGAGGGGTGCCTTCCTTGGGGTGCTGCTCCTCCAGGCTGTTTCCCAAAGCTTTCAAATGAGTTGTTCTGCCATGAAATATTGTGAGGGCTGGACTTGGGAAAAGCCCATCTGAGTGCAAAGCTCTCTGCATCCATTTGGCCTGGCATGCAGGTGCTGGGGAAGCTTTCATGCCAGCACTCTGCAGTGCTCTCCCACCCCTGAGGCTTCCCCTGTGCCCTGGAGCTGCTGCAGCAGAGAGCCTGTGCTCACAAATGTGCCAGGGCTGATGCTCCACTGCAGCTGGAGCTCTGCAGGGCTGGGCTGGCACTGGGGCTGGGCTGGGATGGCCCTGCACTGCTGGGGCTGTGCTGGCAGAGCCAGCAGCAGGCTGGGCATGAGGAGGGCACGGACACTGCTCTGGGGTGTGGGGAGAGGAGGCAGCACAGGCACCCATGGGTGCCCTGCAGCAATGGGGATGGGTGTCAGCTGCTCTGCTGTCAGCACCTGGAATCAGAGAATGTCCCAGCTTGGAATGGACCCACAGGGATCATCCAGTCCCACTCCTGGCCCTGCACAGACACCCCAACAATCTCACTCTGTCCAACGACTCCTGGAGCTCTGGCAGCCTTGGGGCTGTGCCCATTCCCTGGGGAGCCTGGGCAGTGCCAGCACCCTCTGGGGGAAGAACCTTTCCCAAAATCCAGCCTAAACCCCCCTGACACAGCTCCAGCCATTCCCTGGGTGCTGTCCCTCCTCACAGAGCAGAGGTGGGAGCTGCAGACGGATGAGTTTCCTGCTCCTGCAGGACTGAAATCAGCCTGGGCTCTTGGCTCACCTGCCCAGCACGCCAGGCCAGAGCTGCTCAGAGTTTCCCAGGGAGGTGGCAGCTCCATGCTCTGCTCCCTGCCCCATGGGCCTGTCAGCACAGCTCCCTGGGCAGCTCTCCCAGGCGTGGCACAGCCAGCTCTGCATGGTGCCCACCTGTGCCCACCTGGCCATGTCCAGCTGTGGCTGTGGCAGCTGTGGCTGTGTGCAGGGCTGGCAGGGCTGTTCCTGCTCGCTGGGATGGGCAGTGTCAGGGCTGTCCTGTGTGCAGCCTGCTCTCCATTGTCAGCGTGTCAGGTCAGCTTTGTGCTGCCTGCTCAGGCTGCTGGATGCACCTCCCCTCGTTGGCATGTGCAGCTCACAGCCCCAGCCTGCCTGAGCCTTGGGAAGCTGCTCTATGCAAATGGAAAAGTAAAAACACGGATTTCCCCACGGCAAGGCAGGGAGGAGTGCATGGGATGGGGCTGGTGGGGCTTTTCTTGGTGGAACAATGCTGTGCCTGCTCCAACCATGGGCTCCTTTTGCCATTTTCCTGCTTGAGACAGGGTCCTACGTGTTTTCTAACTACCAATTCAGCAGAACCATTTTTTCTCCCCCCACTGCTCTCTGCAAACTGCGAAATCCAGGATCTCCTGACCCCTGGGCAGCTCTCCCAGTGCAGGAAGTGAATTCCAAAGCTCCTGAGAGTCCTGCTCATCTCCTGGCAGGGTGAGGGTCCTACCTGTGCAGCGTCTGACTGTGCCACTCTCTGTGTTTCTCTTGCAGCCCCCTCTGCTGTGTCCATCATGCACCAGGTGAGCCGCACCGTGGACAGCATCACCCTGTCCTGGTCCCAGCCCGACCAGCCCAATGGAGTCATCCTGGACTACGAGCTGCAGTATTATGAGAAGGTACTGAGGGACCTTGGCACAGCCTTTGGGGAGAGGAGGGGGTGCAGAGCTTCACTGAAGGGCGTGCACTGGTTGGTCAGTAGGAGGTTTCTCTTGCTGCATGTGGTCACATTGGTGACAGTGGCCATCAATCCTTGGGGTCCAGTGATGGTTCCAGTGGCACAAGTGTTGAAAATCCTCTGGTCATTCAGGAGCTTCTCCTGTCACCTCCACAGAACTGGTGGCAAGTGGATCCATTGCAGGGAGAGCAGGATAGCCAAGCCCCAGGGTGTATTTTTAATTTTTCATGTCTTGGGGCATCAGTAGGAAATGGGAATGACAGACAACATCCAGTCCCAGGCTGGAGCATACTCAGTGGATGTCCAGTGCTGGAGATTTCCTGGAGTGCTGCCCATGGGTGCATTCCCACCAATGGTGAGTTTGGCATCCCTGCAGCATCCTGAGCCCAGGTTTGCACAGGGAGAAGGTGTCCCCTGCTCCCATGGAGGGTGCAGTGTGAAGAGCTCCCACAGCTCTGGCTCCTTCACCCCTGAGGAACCTGCTCCTTCCAGCACCCCCTACCCAGGCCAGCAGAGGTATTTCAGTCTGAGCTGTGCCAGGGTGTCCATCCCAGCAGGGGCTGCTCAGAGACCTGATCACCACGAGAAGTTTGATCCCAGGCTGAACTTCATCTGTGCAGCCCAGGGGAGATGGGGAGCAGGAGACTTCTCCTTCCAGGAATCTGCCCCCTTGCACAAGAGCTTATAAACTATACATCATAAATTGCAAACTAACTAATTAAAAAGCTTTATGATTAAATGGAACTGAAAATATTTTTCCCAGCAGTTGCCGGAAGAAATGATTAATCCCCCCCACTGCCTGCCTGTGACCTATTTTCTCATCACCAAGAGCCAGAGGGAGAATGGGGAGGAGGGGGGGCTCCTTTGTAAGCTGTTAAATAGGTCCTGACCTATATTGCATAAATCACAGCCATTTATTTGGACCCTTGGAAATGATCCCAGAATATGTGGCAAGATGGATGAG
Organism: Sialia sialis; assembly: GCA_009812075.1. Taxonomy (NCBI): domain Eukaryota; kingdom Metazoa; phylum Chordata; class Aves; order Passeriformes; family Turdidae; genus Sialia; species Sialia sialis. The sequence continues at coordinate 1,830,424 of VRYO01000690.1, read as the reverse complement.
CAGATAACAAGACAGATCTGGGAAGCAAAGAGGGGTCCTTTCCCTCTGGACCCTCAGTGCAGAGGCAGAAGATCTCAGGGAGCACATTCTCCTCCTCTTACTTCAGCTTAGTCTCTCACCCTCTTTCTTTCTTCCCTCTCCTCTGTTTTCTGAGGGAGGCTGTAATTAAAGGGAGTTTTTGTCTAAAACATGCTGTTGGTGGCCAGTCTTTGCAGGCAGCCACACCTGCCTGTCCATTGTCAGAGTTAGGGCACAACAGGAGCCTGAGGTGAGCCCAGCTGCGTGGAGCAAGGTGCTGATACCACTGAGCTTGTGTGCTCCATCCCTGTGTGAGCCATTTGCTGAAGAGTTGGACTTGCTGATCCTTGTGGGTCCTTTCCAGCTGAGAATATTCAGTATTCAGTGTCCCTGAGAATGGGGACAAGTGGCCCCTGGCACAGAGGGCAGAGCTGGGCTGAGGTTCTCCCTGTGCTGGTGTTTCAGAGCACCATGGAAGCATCCCAGAATGGTTTGGGACCTTAAAGTTCATCCAGTGCCACCCCTGCCATGGGCAGGGACACTTCCCACTGTCCCAGATTGTTCCAAGCCCTGTGCAGCCTGGCCTTGGACACTGCCAGGGATCCACAGCTGCTCTGGGCAGGCTGTGCCCACCCTCCCAGGAGCAATTCCTGCCCAATATCCATCCATCCCTGCCCTCTGCAGCTCCATGTCCCCAGAGCTGGGGGCAGCCCTGCAGAGGATCTCACCAGAGCAGGGCAGAGTCCTTTGAACCCCATGGAATATTTTTGGTTCTTGGTTTGAAGAAGGCCCAGCTCTATCTCCCCAGCCCTGATGTCTGTGTGTGCACAGGGACCCTGGATGCTGCTCTGGCTGCTGGGCACAGCTCAGTCCAGCTTAGTCCAGCCATTGCAGTGCTGAGTTTTGTAACCAAAAGCCATTTACTGGATCCCTGGGAACAATCCCAAAATGCAGAGCTGTGGCTGTGCCCTGCTCTTCCCCTGCTTCCCATCAATCCAGCAGCTGGATTTGGTGTGTGACACATCCCAGGTGTGTTCTCACTCCACTGCCAGTCTGTGCAGAGGTGATTTCCTTCCAAATATTTCATTACAAACTGTCCCGTGTGCTTCTGAATGCTCAGCAAAGATCTCTGGAGCTGGTTAAGTTGTTTCTGGTAGAATTTTTTCTTCTCCCAGCAGAAAATTATGTTATATTTTCATGAGAACAACTCATATGAAGAATAGCAGCATACACATTGTGTATAAAAAGCACCTTGGCTCTTCATTTTTAATAGAGTCTCTTCTATATAAAGACATAAAAATTAAAATAAAAAAATAGAAGCATTTATTTTAGCATCAACAGAAAAGACCTGTTCACAATACCTGAAACAAAAGGTGTATTTTTGTTTTCTTTTCACAGATTATTTATAACACTGCTATTCTTAGATGCCATTAAAATGCCTGCACCAAGGCAACATTATGAGTTTCTTTCACGTGGAGTTGGAGCAAATCTGTGCAGATTGTTGCACAAACACTGCCTGACGTGGCTGCTCTCTGCAGCCCTCACCTTAATGTTTTTTTTTTTTCACTTCCAAGAGGCACCCGCCAACGTTTGTATTATTAAAAAAAAGACTATGTTGTCTTCATTTAGAAAGGGCGTAGCAGTTTTTATCCAAAGTTGCCAAACTCATCCCAGAGTGTGGGAACTGGAGACCCACTGCAGTGTCAAGCACTGCAAAGAGTAATTAGCCCTCCTCATTATGCAAAATGATTGGGTTTGGTGATGCTCTAAGTCACCCATTTTATAATTGTGTGAAGATTTTAGAAGTGCAAGAGTTTAGAGGGGAGAGGAGCCCTTTGATGTGTCCAGGCAGTGTGGAGAGGGGCATTGGCTGGCTGGGGGATGAAGGGTGAGGAGAGGAGCTGGGAAGGTGAATGTGCAGTTGGAGGTGGAGGCAGAGCCCAGCACCCCAGAGGACCAGGGATGCTGGAGGTGCTGCTCCTGACTCAGGGGACATCCCTGCCCATACCAGGGTTGGAACTTGATGGTCTTTAAGGTCCCTCCCAACCAAACCATCCTGGGGTTGTCTACCTTTGGAGTGTGTCCTGCAGTGCTGGACACCAGAATTCCCCTGGAGACAGAGCTGCTGCCAATGCTTCCCTCTGTCCTGAGGTGGGGCTGCCCCTTCCCCCAGTGCTGCCCAAACCCTTGGAGAGGGCTCTGTGCCAGTGAAACTGGCAGTTCAGGGAGATGGAGCCCTGGGAGAGCCTGCCTGCAGTGCCAGTCCCTGCCTGCAGTGCCAATCCATTCCTGCAGTGCCAAACCCTGCCTGCAGTGCCAATCCCTGCCTGCAGTGCCAATCCCTGCCCAGGGCCACGCTGGCTCTGGGCACTGCCCAGGACTGCTTTGGGAGGGGCATTCAAACAGAGAATAATTAAAGTTGGAAAAGCTCTCCAACGTCAGTCAGTCCAACCTTCACCCAACACCCTGATGCCCACCAAGCCACATTACCAAGTGCAGCAAAATCTCATTTTGTGAACACTTCCAGGGATGGGGATTCCACCACAGCCTGTGCCAATGCCTGAAAATCCTTTTAATGAAGAAATGTTTCTTTATATCTAACTTGCACTTCCCTTGGCACAACTTGAGGCCATTTCCCCTTGTCCCACTGGCTGGGATACCTGGCTGGGGGCAGAAATGTTCTTGGGCTTGTCCCCATGTTAGATCCCAGAAACCTGGGAGTTTTGAGCTTTCTGTGCTTTCTGGCACTAACCCCCTGGAGAACACTGCTTGTGACCTGAGGCCTTGGAGAAGGCTCCAAATTTGGGTGATGGAGTTAAAATCATGGGTGTGTAGTTGAATAGAAATGTGTGATTGCACATGGTGAGGGTTTTGGAATTTGGAGTTTTTATAATACAGTAATAGGTATGGGACAAGATGGAGATTCTTGGGTGGTGTCTCCTTTCTGTCTTCTTTCTTCTTCATGGTTTCAGGCAGCAGTTTCTGGTTGGACAGTCAGTGCTGCACTGAGGGTCACAGGAGTTTGGCTATTGGGTCAAAAGTATAAATAATATAGATGTTAATTCTCTGTTGGACTGCTTAGCTTTAAAAGACCTTATAGCAGCTGGATTTCTCTCCATTTTGCTCACTTTTAGCTGGTAGCTAGAGGTGTTGCAGAACTCTCTGTACTTTAGATGAGATTTAATAAACAACCAAGCCCAAACACGAGAAAATTTGTTTCCTTCGTGCATCTTTTAATCCTGGCTCTGAGTGAAGACAGCAGAAACTTCAGACAGAGCACTGATGAAGTGGTACAAACACCCTGCACTGTCACATCCCCCAAGTGCTGGATCCCTGTGAGGATCCAGGTGCTGGGGATCTCACAGGTGCAACCCCAGTGGTGGTGGCAGGACCCTGCTCCCACAATGGGCATCCCAAAATGCAGCTGTGGGGTGGTTTGGCACCAAACCCTGGCGTGGCTGTGCCCTGCTGTGTTTGTCCCCAGGGCCATGGCAGATGCCACTGTGCAGGCTCAGGGGAATTCTGCCAGATTCTCTCAGCTGACATTTTTTCTTGGCTTTTTTACTTTCAGTTTTTTTAAAATGGGGCTTTTTAGAGTGAATGTTTAGAAATCCTTTGTAAATCACAGCTTACCCGTGTTTCAAGATGCTCTTTCTTTGTTAATCAGACTTTGGTTTCAGCTTCAGTTTGACTCGTGGGAAGAGGAACCAGAGGAGGACTCAAAATCAAACCAGTGTGTTATTTTGAATTAGGATTTCCAAACTCAGAACAAAATCAGCAGAAAAAAAGAAAAAAACAAACACCACAAACCTCTGCTTGAACTTGGGCTTTAAGCCACCTGGGATGCACTTGGCCTGCTGGAGGAGCCCAGAGAGGTGAAAGGGGAGAAGTGTTTGAGGTGAATGGGCAGGTGATGCCAAGGAGAAAGAATAGGTTTGATAAGGGAGGCTGGAGAGGTGTAAATGGTTTTTCCTTGTGGTCTGGATTTAAAGGAGAGCACATCACAAGCACACCTTCCTCAGCCAAGCAGACATCAATTTCCCAGGCTGTCAGCCACCTTGTAGGCTTGGCCATTACATTCCATTTAAAGTCCTCCAGGAGCAGGGATGAGGTTCTCCAAAAGAGTTGGACAAATGATTTTAAAACAACTGTGTTGTTAGTGCCCTCCAAGGGTCTGGGAGGATTCATCCAAGCCCCTGAGCTCTAAAACTGTACACATTTCCTGAGCTATTTCTCTCCTTGCCTGCCTGGGAAAGGTCCAAGGGAGTGCTGAGGCCTGATCAGATAAACGAGGCCATGAGTTTGCTGTGGACATCTTTCCTTGGGCTGTGTGTGTCTGTACCTGAGCTTTTCACTGTCCTCACTCTGATTGCCAGAGACCCCAGTGACAACCAGGAACCTTCAGCACCAGTACAGACGCATAGGGCAGATATTGTAGTTTTTAGAAGAGAAAAGAGTTCCTGAATAGTGGTAGTAGTGGAGGTCTCCCAGGTGTGTAATAGAATCATAGGGTGGCTGGGCTGGAAGGGACCTCAAAGCCATCAACTCCACCGCTGCCATGGCAGGGACACCTTCACTGTCCCAGGCTGCTCCCAGCCCCATCCAGCCTGGCCTGGGACACTGCCAGGGATCCAGGGGCAGCCACAGCTGCTCTGAGCACCCTCAGCCAGGGCCTCTCCACCCTCACAGAGAGAAATTTCTTCCCCATATCTCATCTAACCCTGCTGTGTTTCAGTCTAAAGCCATTCCCTATTCTGGAGCACAGAGCTCCCCTGCACAAGGATTTGCCAGCAGTGTTTCCACCCCTTGGGTTTGGCCATGCTCTTGAAGAAGCACATTCCTGCCAGGCCCCTCTCTTCCCACCATCCACAGCAGAGCAGTGCTCAGCTGACAGCTGGAGACATGAAATGAGCTCTGATCAAGGTTGGATGGATGGATGGTATGGGCATGCCCTGGCACAAGTTACCCAGAGAAGCTGTGGCTCTCTCATCCCTGGAAGCATCCAAGGCCAGGTTGGACACTTGGTCTAGTGGAAGGTGTCCCTGTCCTTGGCAGGGGTGGAGCTGGATGAGCTTTAAGGTCCCTTCCAGCTGAAACTGTTCATGGTTCTATGACCATGAGATCCCTGATAGGAAGGTGCAGCCAGGTGGGTGTCAGTCTCTTCTTCCAGGGGAGAAGGAATAACAAAAGAACACAGTCTTAGGCAATGCCAGGAGAGGTTCAGGTTGGACAGCAGGAAGAATTTCTTCATGGAAAGGGTGCTCAGACTTTGGAAAGTGCTGCCCAAAGAGGTGGTGGAGTCCCCACCCTGGAGGTGTTCAAGAAATGGCTGGACAAGGCACTCAGTGCTCTGGGCTGGTGACAAGGTGGGGTTCAAAGATTGGACTTGGTGGTTTTGAAGGACTTTTCTGACCTTGATGATTCTGTGGGACTTTCCTGCTGCCTGATTGCCCCTTCATTACCCTCTGTCTATCAGCACTCTAGTGCAGAAGTTGGTGAGGACACATAGGTGCTTTCTCTTTTCTGGGAGTTTCACTCTGACCTCTTGTTCCCATGGGAAAAGCAGAAATGTCTCCATGCCACCCGTGTCATTTCAGAGGTGTGACAGAGGTCAGTCCCTTGGTCACACCCTCAGTCACACTTAGGAAGTTCCCCAGAGCTCATGGGTCACTCGTGACAGTCTCAGGAGGTGACCCCTCTTCACTGGGGCTGCAGGGGTCTTGTGCAGTGATTGAAGTCAGCAGATCTCAGGGACTCTGGGAATTTGCCAGCCCCAGTTCTGCGCTGCTGCTCCTGTGTTCCATCTGGTGATCTGCCTGACCTGCCAGACCTGAGGTGCAGCCAGGAGGGATGAGCACCTTCAGTGTCACTACTGGATTCCAAAATCTGTGTCTGCACCTCCTTTTCTCAGGTGCTTGCTCACAGCTGGGCTTTCCTAAGTGCTCTGTTTTCCAGAATCACTGTGTTGTTGGCATTGCTGTTTTGCTCTGATTTTTGGGACTTCATGGCAGTCAGGCTCCTGGCCACACTCAGGACCTTCTGTCATCCTCCTCTGTGGGCTCCATGTCCCTGGGAGACAGGTACTCCCTGTTCTTTTGTGTGAGGAAATCCTGCCTGTCCACCAGTGCCTCTGGATGAGGGGCACAATTCCTAATTTTGGATAGATCCATCACCTACACAAGTGCAAAGCCACCTGCACCAGGGTGTGACTGCTCCAATCCTCAGCTATAAAACTTCAGACAAGGGGTAGAACAAAAGTTTGCAAATAGTCCCATTATCACTTTGAAATATGCTCTTGGGGTCCCCATGGAAACTTGGCTGTGTTCCCTGGAGAAGCAGGCTCTGGGCAGTGGGGTGGGAAGAGAACTTCTCCTGAGGTTTTCAGGTGGGCTTTACCTCCTGGCACAGGGAGAGGAGAGTTGGGGAAGAGCAAAGAGCCTGTGCTGAGCTGGATGAAGCACAGGAGGAGGGGATGGAGGAGGAGGAAAGTGCAAAGAGAAAGGCACAGAAGAGGGACAAATTCCCTTTTCCATCAACCTCAAGGCTTAGAGAAGCAACGTGAGTTGCTTCTTTGAAGCCTCTGCTGAGAGGTGGAGAATAGCCAAGGGATATCCATGGTCAGGCCCCTGAGTCTGTGTCTCCCTGCCAGGAGGAAAGACCTGTTTGTTCAGACCTTGGTGATCTCTCCACCCTGGTCTCCTGCCCTCCCTTCTCCAGAAGTGCAGCACCTGATTCTGGACTGACTTTTCTGATGATGGATTCGTGTTTTCCTGGCAGGATCTGAGCGAGCTGAACTCCACCACAGTGAAGAGCCCCACCAACACGGTGGCAGTGCAGAACCTCAAGGCTGGCACCATCTACGTGTTCCAGGTGCGGGCACGCACCGTGGCTGGCTACGGCCGCTACAGTGGCAAGATGTATTTCCAGACCATGACTGAAGGTGAGTCTGCAGCTGCCTCCAGAGCTGATTCAGGGTCTAGACACACGTGAACATAGACATGCAGCTGTCAGTCCCTTCTGGGATGTGTTGACATTCAAGACCTGGGTGCTTGTTCCGTGCAGAGGAGACCCCAGTTTCTGCCCAGCTTTTGTTGTGGGGATGTGTCTGCTCAGCTGGGTGTAGAGGAAGCAAAATTGGTGTTTTCTACCTGCACAGCTGCTGATGACAAACACAGAGCCATGTCTTAATTTTCTAAATTTGTGCTGCTAAATAAAACAGGCTAAGCCAGTTTTCTGACCCTGGGGCCAAGGACAAGACACAGCATGCATCCACAGGACTAAAAAGGAATAGTTCCTTCTGGGACACATCCCCCAACCAGAGGGGAGTCCTGACTGTCCCAGACCAAAGCCATGCCAGGAATCCAACATAGCCTGTGCTCAGGGCCATGTTCTGACCTGGATGGCCTCGTGAGGGAGTGCCACAGTAACCTGTTCCCTTTTGTGTGCAGCTGAGTACCAGACCAGCGTGCAGGAGAAGCTGCCGCTCATCATCGGCTCCTCGGCAGCAGGGCTGGTGTTCCTCATCGCTGTGGTGGTCATTGGCATCGTGTGCAGCAGGTAGGACAGGCTGACTCAGCCCTCTCCTCCCCCTGCAACTTCCAGTTCCCTCGGGAGACAGCCCCACCCCAGAGCCTGGACCAGGGATGCTGGAGGTGCCACTCCCAGGCTGACTCAGGGGACATCCCTGCCCATGTCAGGGTTGGAACAAGATGGTCTCTAAGGTCCCTCCCAGCCCAAACCATGTGATTCTCTGACTCTCTGGAGTGTGTCCTGCAGTGCTGGACACCAGAATCCCCCTGCAGCCAAAGCTGCTGCTGATTTTTCTGATTTTTCTGATTGCATTCCTAAGTCTGCTTTGGCCGAGGGCGGCTGTTTTATCTTTGTTTCTTTTAACTGTGCTGCTGACCGTTGTCTGTATCTGGTCACCTCGGTGGCATTTGGGATTGTGACATCCTTTTTGTGCCTCTCTCGTGCCAGTTTTATGCCGTTTGTCCTCTCCTGCCTCGCTGCTGGAGTCACTGCTGGAGCTGGCAGTGATCACTGCTGGTGGGCATGGAGAACCTGGGCTCTGATGTGGGCTGCCCAAACGCTCGGAGGGGGCCCGGGGATGGCCCAGGGAGGGGACAGAGGTGTCCCCAGCACAGCCCCAGCCCCGAGGGGCCCATGCTGTGCTCAGCTCTCCCTTCCCTTCCAGAAGGCGGGGCTTCGAGCGGGCAGACTCGGAGTACACGGACAAGCTGCAGCACTACACCAGTGGCCACAGTACGTACCGGGGGCCCCCCCCGGCCCTGGGGGGCCGCTCCCTGCTCGGTTCGTGCTCCTGTTCACTCGGGGCTTGCAGGGAGGGCAGGGTGTGCATGTGTGTGTGTGTGGGCAGGGCAGCTCTGCATCCCCCCAGCCCCTGCTCCCTGCCCTGAGCGTGTCCTCCAGACCTGTGTGACAGCCAGCAGCCCCCTGAAGCATCGCTGTGTTCTGTGCTGCAGCCTCTGCCACCACACTGTCTTGCTCCTCCAGCTCCTGGGCAGCAGTGAGACCCCTTCCCTGACCTGTCCCTGTCCCTGTCCCCCTGCAGGGACCCTTTGCTAGAGCCAATCCCAGTGCTCCCGAATTGCCAGAAGATATGAGATGTATTGTTATATAAGTATCTCATACAATACCTGACATGCCCTCTCTTGTAGCCTCATTTTCCAACATCCCTGTGCAAGGCACTCCCTCACATTCAGCATTCCTGCTCAGCCTCACTGCCCACCCTCTGCCTCTCCCCAGTGCATCCTTCTGCCCCATCCCTGGAAGTGTCTAAGGCCAGCTTGGACAGGGCTTGGAGCACCCTGTGACAGTGGCAGGTGTCCATGGAATGAGATGTGATCATTTAAGATTCCTTTCAACTCAAACCATTCCATGATTCTGTGATTAACACCTGCCTTCATTGTCCCTGAAATTCCTTCCTCCCCCATCACTAGAGACCTCTTGCTCTAATCTTGCTTTATCTCAGTGATTTTCCTCATGTTTGACTTGCAGTTTCAGGATTTCTGCCCTTTTAATACTTTGCTCCTGTACAAATCCAGGCCTTGCTCAGAGCATGGAAAACACCAGTAGTGGTTCCACTCAGGATTCTCATTTACTCCTGCTTTTACCTGGGAGACACGTCCCAAAAGGCAGAGCTGCAGCCCTGTGCCCCAGCAGCCTGTGCTGGCTGCCTCACTATCACTTACCAGGAAAAATGACACTTTTCAGGAGACATTATGTAAATGCAGCTCTCAGTTGTTTGTCAGTCTGGGCTGCAAACACACATTCACACTTTCTCCTGGGCCTGGTGTGGGATGTGACAGCTCCAGGCTGGGTTTAATCACTTGGAGCAGGTCTGGGGTGCCTTTAGCACCCTGCTCACCCAGGGCTCAGTCCCTGCTCAGTCCCCAGCAGTGACTGCTGTGCAGACAGTGCAGCAAATTGCCCAGGAAGCCTGAGAGCCCTGCAGAATGCCCTGAGAACAGCCAGCATGCTGGGAGTCAGTCTGCTGCTGTTTGGGGCTCCTTGCTTAGAGAGCTGTGAGCTCTGCTCTCCATTCTGGAGTGAGAAGATGAGCATGGAAAGGGCTGAAGCACAGGTGAGAGCTGTTGCACAGTGCAGGTGGCTGGGATGTGGCAGCAGCAGTCCAGCCTCGCCAGGTGCCTTGGCCATGATGTGTCACTGTGTCCCCTGCTCAGCCTAGCAAGAGGAACCTCTCTTTTGTGATTTTCCTCGTGTGTCCCACTACTCTCTTGGGGCTCCCAGGAGGGAACCCAGCCTTGGGCAGGGATGCCAGTCAGAACAGGGCAGACTGGACTGTCCCTCCTGCTTGCACAGCTCCTGGAAGAGTCACAGATCACCCATGGAACAGTCTGTCTGCAGTTTGTAGTCCAGGCTCGTGATGTAGCTCCCCACTGCCCCAACAGTTCCCTGTGGGCCAGTGTTCATTAAAATCAGCTTTAACAGTCCTGTGAAACATGGTTCTGTATTGTTCTTTCTCAAACTGTTTCTCTGTGTCTGCTTCGTGCCTTGATGATGCAACTTGCTGAGGTGACGAAACCATCACTCAGTTTTCTCTTCTCCTTGATGCCAGCCATTGCAGTTGCATCCATGTCTGACTCTCTCCCTCACCTTTACACAGTGACTCCAGGGATGAAGATTTATATCGACCCTTTCACCTATGAAGATCCCAATGAGGCTGTCAGGGAATTTGCAAAAGAAATCGATATCTCTTGTGTCAAAATCGAGCAGGTGATTGGGGCAGGTAGGTGACCTGGGAGTGGCTGATGGCCCTCAGCAGCACAGCATGGTGCCAGCATTTGGGAGGATTTAGCCTGATGTCACTAGGACTGATGCCACTTGCTTAGCCCCAGGCTGGACTAGAAGGAGCAGGGGAATGTGGGAGAAGTGAGACCATCAGTTCTCATGTACACGTAATTCATTGTGCAGTGCTCCTCGTGGCTGGGTGCAGCTGGAGGGGTGGGGAGGGAGGGAACACGGGTCAGGGGTGGGCAGTGAGCTCAGAGATGGGTCAGGGGTGGGC
>VRYO01000690.1:1792083-1809784 GCA_009812075.1 Sialia sialis | reverse complement strand
TGTTTTCCCAGCAAGCTGTTGTGCTGTGTCCAAGGGAAGCATCATCCCTTCTCCCTGCCCCCCTGCCTGCAGCTGTGGGATCACAGGGATGTTCCTGTCCCCACATCAGGACACTGCTCATGACAATCAGCCAGGCAGGCTGGTGTCACCCCCAGGACACCTCAGCTGACCTGCTCTGCTCTGGGAGTCACAGTGTGAGGTGGGGTGAGATGGGAAGACAGCAGTGAGTACAGGCTGCAGGATCAGTCTGTCACTCACCCTCAGGACCCAAGAGAAGGCACATGGTGAATGGAACAGGTTTTACCACAGCTGTGCTGATGCCTCTTTCTCCTCCTGCAGGTGATCAATGCCATTGAGCAGGACTATAGGCTGCCACCCCCCATGGACTGCCCAAATGCCCTTCACCAGCTGATGCTTGACTGCTGGCAGAAGGATCGAAACCACAGGCCCAAATTTGGGCAAATTGTCAACACCTTGGATAAAATGATCCGAAATCCCAACAGCCTGAAAGCCATGGCACCTCTCTCCTCTGGGTATGTGTCTCTGTCCTCCTCTTGTCCCTGGGCTCCTCTGAACAGGTCTGGTGTCCTCTGGGTCCTGCTGGCACTGTCCCTGCACCTCTCAGGAGCTGCTTTAGAGCTTGACCTGTGTTTGATCCTTTAGAGGGAGAGCACTAAAAGATCATAGAATCACAATTTGGGGTGGAAGAGACCTTAAATCCCATCTCATTCCACCCCCTGCCGTGGGCAAGGACACCTTCCACTATCCCAGGTTGCTCCAAGCCCCATCCAAGGTGGCCTTGGACACTTCCAGGCTTGGGGCATCCACAGAGCAGGGGTACAGATGTCAGGCCCTCTCCTAGGGCAGCTCTGGGGCAGTGCACTGTGCACTCAGAGGAGCACCTTGGTTTCATGGACATGGGGGTGCTGGGGCAGTGGCATTGTTCTGCTGTTCCAGTCCCACTGCACTGGTGTTCAGTCCAGCCCTGTGAGGCAGTGTGGAGTTGCCAGGGCTGGGTGGGCTGCACCAGACTGCTCCTACATGAGAATGAACTCTGTCCCTGTGTGCAGCCAGGATTTAAAGCTGATGGCTCCTGCCTCTCCTGCAGGAACTAATCCAGAAAGGCTTCCCTGCTGCTCTGCACAGCCCTTCCCTTGGCAGAACAGTGATTTCTGGGTGGAATTCCACAAGCCAGGGCAGTGCTGCACTGTGGGTGAGGCTGATCCCATGCCTCCAGCTGCTGCAGGCTGCAGAACAGTTGTGCTGGCAGCTCTTGGTCAGTCACTGCCCATTTCTGTGTTTCAGGATGAATCTCCCCCTCCTTGACCGCACAATCCCAGATTACACCAGCTTCAACACTGTGGATGAGTGGCTGGATGCCATCAAGATGAGCCAGTACAAGGAGAGCTTTGCCAGTGCTGGTTTCACCACCTTTGATGTAGTATCTCAGATGACTGTAGAGTAAGTGCCCAGGTTTTGAGTCCCAAAGCACAAGGGAAAGTCTCAGCAGTTTTGCAACAATTGGTATTGTATTCAATTTTATTTTCATATGATGGTTTTTACTTTTTTTACTTTGTGGAGCCATCTTTATTCAGTATTCAGACCATGTGTCTGTCTCTCTGCACCTGCAGAATTCCTCTCCCCACCTGTGAAAATGAACACCCCTGCCACTGGTGTCCAGACAGACATCAGACAATTATTCAGAGCTCTGCAGTCCTCTTGGATAGCTGATGTGTTGATGGACACAAGCATGGTGCAAAGTTCTGCCTAAGAAAATCACAAAGTGGTTACAGTTGAAAGGGACCTCTGGAGGTCATCCAGTCCAACCTTCCTGCTCAAGCTCTTCTAGAGCTCCTCACTCAGGGTTGTATCTGTGGGAAGAGGTTTCACACCCTGTCTGGGAACCCTGCTCCACCCACACAACCAAGAAGTTCTTCCTCATGTTCAGGTGGAACTTTGTGATCATCCATTTCCTCCCATTGCCTCTCAGGCTACTGAGCCTCCTCCAGCCTCTGCCACAGCCCCTCACACACCTTGATAAGATCCTCTTGGGGAGGGTGGTTTCAAGTTTGTGCTGCATCCACCAAAAATGTCCAGCATCTACAAAAATCATCCAGCAGTGACACATTCTTAGCTTGTTCTTAGAGAAATCAGGCAGCTGAAATCCCTCTTCTGGTGGGTTTTGAAATCCCTTGGGGCTAAGCTGGGGCTTTGATGCCTCTGCTGAAAGATTTGTGGCTGGAATCTGTAGAAGCCCTCAGAAAGGGCCAAGCATTAGAGCTGTCTGTGAGGGCTGCAGTCTCTGAGCCTGGTGGCCAGGGAGGTTTTTGGATTTGGTGCTTAAATCCAGATCTTAAGTCTAGCCAGAATCATTCACTCGAACAGCCACTTTGACCTTCTCTGTTCTTTTGTTCTTATTTGCTGCTGAGAAGTTCCCATGACAGTTCTGACTGCTTTGGGACATCTGCAGTGCAACCCCAAGGCCCTGGGGATGATTTTGGCTGTGTTTATACAACAGAAAGAGAAAATCTGAAGGGTAGGGAAGAACTTTGACCAAAGAGAGGAATCAGAGCACACCCCTCTGCCTGGCTCTGCCATTTGCAGTTCTGACAGCAAGCAGGATGCAGACAGTCCAGCTAATGCTGCCAGCTCTTCCACACACAGGCTCAGTGTCCCTTAAGTGCCACTTCTGCCAGTCCCCTACCATGTCCCTCAGGTCCTCTCCAGGAGCCCTCACCACAATCCCAGGACATCCTCAGCTCATGTCCCTCCAGTTTTGGCAAACTTCCATTCCACATTCTCACCTGCTTGGCTGAGAGGACAGTCCAAGGCCTTTTTCCTTGGACTTGACACCACCCCCTGATGTTCAGTGGCCTTTGTGGAAGTTATAGGAATGTCAGGGGAGCTGCTGGTTCATCCAGGTTTGGAGAGCCAGCAAAGTGTGAGTGTTTCCTGCAGACTGACACACTCACCACATCCAGGTGTTCTCAGCACTGACCTGCTGGAAAGGGTTCTCTGCTTTGTCTGCAGCCTGGGACACTGAATTCTTTCAGAATCACAGAACCATTTGAGTTGGAAAGGACCTTAAAGCTCATTTTAAATCCATGGACGGGGACACTTTCCACTGTCCCAGTTTGTTCCAAACCCCATCCAGCCTGGCCTTGGACACTTCCAGGGAAGGGGCAGTCACAGCTGCTCTGGGCAACCTGGGCCAGGGCCTGCCCACCCCGGCCAAAGGGCAAAGAATTCCTTCCCAATATCCCATCAGCTACTTAATGTCCAGGGCAGAAGGCTGGAATCACAGGGTTGTGCACAGCCACAGTCTTATTCTGGTTTACAGACATGAGTGAAGATTTTTTTTCCACCCTTTGGACTCCTCTTTACCCTTCTCTACAACAACCTCTGCTCTGAACATGGCAAAGCTTTTGCCACTCTTCCCCTTACACATTCCTAACACTCAAGGACAAAAGGCACCTGAAATTCCTTCAGGTGACATTTGGGGCATGTGGCTCCCACCCCCTGATGGGAAGAAGAAGATCTGAAGATTTCATGGCTGAGATTTATTCACCAAGGGAGAGATGAGAACAAACTCAGCTGGAGACATGGACAGAACCAATTTAGAGCCACACTCTTGCTCTTGGCACAGCTTTTATTTCTCTCAGATGTCTAAATCTATAAAAAAATAGAAGCTGCCCAAAAATGAGATTGTCATGATTTAACGTAAGTGCAAAAATTCATCACTTCATGGTCTTATCAGCTCAAAGGAAAAGCATCAAGAACAGGAGGGGCAGGACATCCCTGTCCTGTGTCTCCAGGGGTAGAGAAAAAACAGGTTAGTGTGTCACAAAATGAAAGAAAATCCAAAACAGTACAAGAGTAAAAAATGTAAAATAAATTGACTCAGGAGCAGAGAGCAGAGCCTGTGGGATTTGGTTTCACACTCTCTGTTGAGGTTCAGGACTCTGAGGGTGCTGCAGGGAGGCAGAAAGTGCAAAGATTGGACAATAAGCAAGGAAAAGTGAAAGAGTGGGAATTTCACAGGGTTTGCATCTGTTTGTTGCATTCATGGCAGAAATCTGTGGATATTTCAGCTCCCTACATTCCTTTCTCATGGACTCACAGAATCAGGGAATCACAGAATGGTTTGGGTTGAAAGGGATCTTAAAGATAATTTAAAATTCCCTCTATGATCTTGTTGTGCTGTGAGAAAACATCTGCTGATCTCTGTGTTTGTTTCCTTTCCTCCCCAAGGGACATTCTGCGAGTTGGGGTCACTTTAGCAGGACACCAGAAGAAAATTCTCAACAGTATCCAGGTGATGAGAGCACAGATGAACCAAATCCAATCTGTGGAGGTTTGATAGCTGCCTGTCCTCCCACTCCTCCTCCTCGAGCCCTGCTCCCCTTGCCCCTGTGTGTCCAAGCTCCAGGTCCTGAGTGCTGTGCGTGGAGCAGGGACAGGAAGCTGCTCTGAGGATCACAGCAGCAGGAGGGAACACCCTGTCCTCAACCATGAGAAGTGGCCAAGAGCTTCTAGAATTTAAGCAATGGAAAAAGGGAACACAAAAAAAAAAAAAAAAAAAGAAAAAAAAAAGACAACTATTTTGAAAAAAACAAAACAAAATGAGCAAATGACAAAATATTTTTAAATAATAATAAAGCAATTGCATTCTTGAAAAGGGCTCCAAGACCAATGGGAGTCTCCAAAGGAAGAGAAAAGAGCAGCTTCATGTTTCCTCTTGCACAAGGCTGCTGCAGCTGGAGCCAGGCACCTCTGGAGCAGTGGGACTTCTCCAGGAAGAGGAATGCAAGGAAAGGCCACGAGAAGCACATCTCTTCCTGCCATGGGCTCTGGGAATGAGCCAGGCCCTTCCCCAGAGCCCTGTGAGCACATCCAGGGGGGAGAGCTGAGGCTTTTGGTGCTGTGGAACCAAGTGCATCTCAGAAACTGATGGACTTCTTCAAAAGCTGAAGACTTGTTTTTTTTAAAAAAAAATTACAAAAACACAACAAATAAACTTAAGACTAGAGGAGGCTGTTTCCAACAAATGAGAAGGAATCTGTAATGCCTGGGGGGGTGGGGATGGGGAAAACCAATCCTTTTTACATCTCTTATTTTCTCTTGTCATGGAACAGTTTTGTGAGTGACAGTTTCCTAAGGGTCCGTCCATCCACCCTCCAGTGGCATCGTGTCTCACACATATCATTGCTCAAGACTTTTAGTGATATCCTTTCTAGATGCCAATGATCTTTTCCCAGAAGACTTCCCAAGTACAGTATGTAGTAGTTTTTGATTACAAATGCTGACGTGTACCTTTCTTTTTCAGTTGTCATTGTTGGGAGATTTGTCCTTTCCCCTTGTTTTGTTAACACCAGTTTGTGAGTTTGGGGTTGGAAATTTTCAGTTGGTTGGGGGTTTGGTTTGTTTTTTATTTTTAAATGAAAAAGAAATGACATCTCCAAGCATCATATCATCCAAGAACTTAAATCCCTTCCCTGTGGAAGGAAAAATTGCAGCTTATTGACCATATGACAGGAGAAAAAGGTTTTTTATATGCACATTTCCTCCCGTTTGCTTATTTGTTCTTTCCAACTGGTCGTGGCACCACAGGTGTTTGTGGCTGTTGGGGTGTTTGCCAAGGTAAAAAAAAACCAGCTCAGCTGGGGGGTGAGCAGCATCACAGGGGTTGGGAGGGAAAGGTGGGAGAGAGTTTGGGTTTTGTGAGGGAATTATGACTCCACAGCTCAGAGCCTTTGGAAATGCGTGGCTGCTGGGGGAGGTGTTGGATTGGTGCAGGAAAGGCAGGGCAGGGAGCTGGTGGCACAGCATTTAGGAGTGGGGTTGTTGTCTCCAGGAGGGGATGGGTCCCTGCAGTGCCAGGCTGTGCCTTGGGGACCTGTCCCTTGGTGGCTGAAGCAGCTTCAGGCCTGGGACAGCAGAACTGTAATCCCAGCTCTCCAGAATGCTTTGGTTGAAGCTGAATGACCAATCCATGGCTTTATAAATAACTAAAAACTATTTGTTTAGTTCCTGGCCAGGTCTTTGGGGTGTGTGAGTGCCACAGAGGTGCAGATGGGAACCAGGTTGTTCTCTCTGCACAGCACCACCTCACATCCCCTGCAGTGCTCCACATGTGGCATTTCCCCACCCTTGTCCTGGCCATGGCCTCAGGAGTGCTGTTTGAAGCCCTGTCTGCCACTGCCATCACTCCTGGGCTCCTCCTCCTGGTTTTGGCAGCACTGGTGAGGGCACGTTCGCTGGGAGCTGCCTGGCTGTGTTTTCCAGGAGCTGAATCCAAGAGGAAAATGTCTGCTGTGGATGAAAATCCCAAGCTGTCTAGACCTCTGTGGCCAGACATCATCTCCCCAGACTGCTTGTAAATTATGAGGCCGTTTGTTAAATCCTTCTAGCATTTTCTGCTGCCAGACCAGATCCAACAACAAAGCCCTTGCATCAGAGCAGTCCCTACAAGCAAGACTTCTGTGCTGAGCTCTTGCCCCGTGCCAGGGTTTGGTGCTCCAGCAGCAGGGGCTTTCAGTGAAGGAATTGTCCCTGCAGGGGTGTGTTGGTGTTTGCATCCAGCCCAGCTCTGGTGCTGGGGCCATGGCAGGAGGTGTGTGCTGGGTGCCAGGGTCCTGTCCTGAGCTCATCCCTGTGAGCCCCAGCACTCCCTGCATGCTGCAGGTGGCACAGAGTGCTGGGACTGAGGGGCAGTGTGGTACCTGATGGGCTGAGCCCTAAATCCACCCTGGCTTAGGCTGTGTATCCCAAGGGATACCTCTGGAATATCCTTGGAGTGCCTTTGCATCCAAAGAGCATCCTGCTGAGCGATGGGCTCAGCTTGGGCAGGACGTCAGCAGTCACTGGGGTGGACTAAAGCACTGGAAGGGTCTGCAGAGGGGACACAGGGACACCAGGAGCTCCCAGGTGTGCTGTGGCTGCTGTGCTGTGACGGGAGCAGCTGTCCCTGTCCCCCAGCACAGGAGCTGGCCCTGCAGGAGGGCAGGGTGGTGCTGGGCCACAGCTCTTCCTACAAAACTCACCAGCACATTCCCACGGGGCAGCCATGTGGAAGGAGCACATGATGCCCCTCTCGTGTCCTCCCCAGACAATTCCTGACTGTTCCCTGCCACCCCCTGCATTCCTGCAGACACCGAGGAGCAATGCCCAGGCAGATCCCTCCAGAGCCACCCAGGCCTTGCAAGGGCACTTCAGGTCTTCTTCATTTGGGACATTTGGTCTCAGTGCACTGAATCTCCCCCCCTGGCTGCTTCAGACACATCTACCTGCCAGACCCAGCCCACTGTGAGGGACAGGTCCCAGTGCCACAGCCCCCAGAGCTGTGGCAGCCATCTGCAGCACAGAGAAAGCACATCCTTGTCTCTTCTGACCAAAAATCACATGGTGCTGCTACTGACAGTAACACCTCCCCATCTGTTTGTACCATGGCTGTGACATCTGTGCTTGGTTTCGTAGGAGAAATGGAGAGCTGGACTAAAATAGGCATGGTCCAGAAAACACTGCTGTTTTCTGCATCCCTCAGCTTTCCTGGGAGCACAAGGAACCAAGTTGCTGTCAAGTGCTTTGGTTGTAAATGCCTCTGGCACATGCTGCAGAGTGGGGGCAGAGGCACTGGAGTGACAATAACATATTTATTTCATGGGTCTCCAGTGTATTGCTACAAAATGGGAGTCTGATGAAAAATGCAGCGTGTTCCGAGGGGAAAAGGGGGAGAGGCACTTGCTAACACTGACACTGTGAAATGCTGTTGTGCATGTGCATGTGTGCATGTGTGGGTACTTAACAAAAATCATCACATGGAGATTTTCAGGCAGCTTGCTGCAATTTTCACATTTCCCCTCTACCTTTCAAGCTACCTCCCAGCCCTTCCCTTCTCCCATTCCCATTCCTGAGGAGGGTCAGCCTTGGATGGCATTCCCTGGGAATGCTGAGCAGGGTGGAAGTTCTCAGTTGCACAGGGATGAGTTCAAATCTTGCAGAGCATCACAGGGTAGAGCAGAGGAAGCAAAGCATGTGTGGACAGTGGAAAGTTAAAATGTGTTTTGTGGGTCATTGGGAGCTGTTGCCACCAGCCCATTTGCTGGAATTACAGCCCAGGGGTGTGAAGGGGAAAGGAAAATCAAACCTGTAGCATGCAGCATGAGGAGCCACTTGTCCTAGTGGATACAGAGCAGGGCACTGTGAGCTGCACACCCCAAAGGATCTGCTCTCCTCTGGCAAACCCTCAGAGCTGCCTTTCATGACCTAGAGGAGATGCATGCTTTTCAGCAGCTGAGAAGCTTCTCCTCTCCATAACCCTCCCTGCTGAGCAGCAGCTGCCAAAGCAGCAATCCCTGCTTGGGGCTTGTGTGCTCAGGGAAACGTGGCTGTGCCAGGGCTCCCAGTGCTGCAGGGCTGCTCTGTGCCCTCATCCCAGTGAGGACTGGGACCCGTCCATCCCATGGCTGCAGTGCAGTGACAGCAGGGGCAGCTCAGGGGCACCGTGCCGGGGTGAGCTGAGCCTTGGCAGGGCTGCAGGAGCTGGGGCACAGCAGAGCCTCACCCCTGGAGCTCTGCCCTGCAGGAGCGGCCACACAGGCACTGCTGAGCCCTGGTACCTCCTTTGCCACAAACAGGACCCTGCTCTGCTCCCTAGAGCAGCTCCCTCCTGCCCTGAGCTGAGCTGAGCTGGGCTGGGCTGGGTTGAGCTGGGCTGAGCTGAGTGAGCTTGGCTGGGCTGGGCTGAGCTAAATGAGCTGGGCTGAGCTGAGCTGAACTGGGCTGAGCTGAGCTTTGACTGAGCTGAGCTGAGCTTTGACTGAGCTGAGCTGAGATTTGACTGAGCTGAGCTGGGCTGAGCTGAGCTGAGTGAGCTGAGCTGGGCTGGGCTGAGTTGGACTGAGCTGGGCTGAGCTGAGCTGGGCTGGACTGGGCTGAGTTGAGCTGAGCTGAGCTGGGCTGGGCTGAAGCACCTTCAGCAGATGAGCTCCTGGCTGCACTGCAGGCTTTTCCCACACTCCCTGGAGCTGCTCTCGGAGTTTGGGTTAAAGGAAAGTTCTGTCCCAGGAATCACCCCAGGCTGCTCTGCCTCTTGGAGGCTTTGAGCAGCTGGGGAAAGCTCTTGTTAGATTTGCCAGGCTGATTTATATGAATCCTGGAGTCAGGGCTTGAACTTTCCTGCATCGTTAACAGTTGTATCCTCTGATGATGCAATAAATCTGGGACTGCCTTGGATGTACAAACCCAGAGTACTGCAAGTGCCACTGCTGTCTGCTTCGGTTTAGTGGAGTTTATTGTTTTACTGTAAATCATCTGCTTTCCTGCATGTCTGGCTTGAGGCTGATTTAATGTAGGTCTTTTTCCATCCCCAAAAATGTTACATATTTGCAAGTTCCTCACATACAGGATTCAGCTTTTTTAATCTACAGTCACGTTTTTGGCCTTTTTTACTTGAACTTATTCAGGATATCTTTGCTTCTTGTAATTCTTTGCCCTTCCCAAACACAGGACACAACCTTGGCCTGTGTTTGCTTTCTTATGTGTTCCAATCTTCCACTGCTGTCCTGGAGAACTCCCTGCACTCTCCAGATATTTCCTGGAATTTACCTCCTTGCTGTCCCTGTGTGTTAACTCCTGCCAACTCCACTAACAAATGTTCTTTGCAGAAATTTGGGACTGGAAGCAAGAAGTCCTCTCTCCCCACAAATCTTTTCCTGCATCTGCATTCCTGCTGTCTTAAAACTTATTCAGGAGTCTCTCTCCCTTTTTTCTCCTTTTTAAATTCTGCAAGAAATCCCTCTGTGAGCTGTGCAGGAGTCAGCAGCAGTGCCACTCTGTGTCCCTGTGATTCCACTGGGACATCCCAGTGTCCCCATTGCCATCCCTGCCAGCAAACCACAGTGCAGTTTTTATCAGGACCCCAGTTTGCCTTCAAGAACAACTTGCTTGATCCATTTCCAGCTCTTTTGTTCCAGTAAACTTCAGGAATTTTTCCTTTGCCTCAACTGTAGCTTCTACCTCTGGGGTCAGTCTGGAGCTCTTGCACTGATGTCACTCCACATCCTTTGCTTATTCCAGCTAAGTCTGGGAGGAAAGGAATAAATTTTGTCTTTAAGAGCCAAACAGCTGTGTTAGGAAAAACTAATGGAAAGGGTTCAAGGAGAAGTCCTGTCCATGGCAGGGAGTTGGAACAAGATGATCTTCAAGGTCCTTTCCAAGCCAAACCACCCCAGGATTCCATGAGTGCTGGGGAAGGGGAGTTGCTCTACCTGAGGATGAAGCTGGCAGCCAGATTCCCTTTTCCCCAAATTGCCTTTGGTCTGACTCCAGGCTGGGTGGGCTGAGTTGGGAGAAGGAGGTTGATAAAATCACCAGTCTGGGACAGATGGTGTGGCAAACCCACAGCCTGGCTTGGCCTTTGCTGGTGGAGAATAAATCTCTGATTGCTCTCAAATGTTGGCATTCAGGAACCTTCACACAAGGTCACGAGCCAGTGAATTTCTGATGTGCTGGCTCTGCAAATGCTGGAGATGCTTTTGTTTTCCTCCACTCCAAAGAGATAGACAGAAATGAAGAAATTAATATACAGCTAGGTCCCGATCAGGGCTTCTGTAACAGCCAGAAGTCTGTGGGAGGTATAAAAGATAAATAGATTTTGATTCTTGGTTCTGGCAGAGGAAAACCACAATGATAAAAATTTCATTTCCATGCCCTTAAATCGGGCAGTGAGAAAGGTGAGAAAGCAGCAGCCACTGCTCCTGACAGTGACAGCTCAAGGCAGGGAAGCAGAAGCAGAAAATTCCTGGGCACAGAGCACAGGGATTGAGGGTGGAACACGCATAGCCAGCAGTGGATGGATTGAGAGAAAAAGGAGAAATGACTTTGAGCTACAGGAGGATAAGTTCAGATTGGATTTTAGGAAGGAATTCTTCACTGTGAGGGTGGGGAGGCTCCAGCACAGAGCAGCTGTGGCTGCCCCATCCCTGGAAGTGTCCAAGGCCAGGCTGGATGGAGCTGGGAGAAACCTGGCATGGTGGAAGGGAGTGGGATAGGTGACCCAAACCATTCTGGGATCCCAAAGGACTGGACAAACTTTTGAAAGAATATTCTCCTTGACACAAAAATACCTCTTCCAGTTTTTCTGGGTCATGGATGCCCAGGGGCACAGGGTGTATAACACGATTCCTGCAGAAGTTGTTTTACTCCATCATGTTCTTGAGACTGACATATTCTGCCATCTCTTAAAAGCCCAAATACTCCATCCAGCATCATTGATTGCAGTGTGGAGCCATGTCAGAGGAAACCATTGCTTCCTCCTCCCAATTTCTTGCGTGTCCCAAGGCATCCCTGGGGCTCAGAGCTGCCCTGGGACATCAGTGCCTCAAACAGCTGGGAAAGCACAAAAAGGGAGCTTGGCTGGTGATCCATCCTGTGTTGGATGTGGAAGAATTCTTACCTCAGACCTCCTCTCATGACCCTCAGGAGTGCTGGCTGTGGGACCTGCCTGTCCTTCCTTGCTCCAGGCTGGTTTGTGACTGTGACATTTGTCCCTCTGCTTTGGCTGCCTCAGCCTTGTGACCTGCTGCTGCTTTGGGAATCTGAGTCCAGGTGGACGTGCCAGAGCTGCCTCAAGGGTTAAACTGCAGGAAGGGAGAATGGGACAAGCTTCTAAAATGGGCAAAAAGCTCTTGGTGGAATGGAGCAGTCCAGGGCTGGGCTGGGGGAGTGCAGGGAAATGCCAGAAGGGTCCCGAGCAGGCACTGAGTGTTGAGGGCTCCAGGACAAGATCTAGGCAGGGACTGAGTGCAAGGTTTGATTTTGAGTGCTGGCCCAGCTCTGAATTTGTTCTTTATGTTCTGGGGACAACTTAGATCCAGCATTAAAACCCTTGGTCTGCCTTGATGGCTCGAGTGAAAAGCTCTTTGGCAAGGGCAGGGGTTTTGTCCCTCTGCAGATCAGCCCAGCAGTGTGGGGAGGGTCAGGCTGGAGCTGAGGGTCTCTGACTGAGCATTCCTGGCCCCTGAAGAGCCTTGGGAGCTGTAGGGGACCGGGGAGGGACAGGTTTGGTGACTTGTGCTTCTTGCTCTGATCTGCAGGAGCAACTGATGGGTTTGTGAGCTCTCTGGTGGTTCTTTTTTCCTCTAAAAATCCCAGCCTCTGTCTAGGATCCCAGAGCGTTGGGATCATAGGAAAATCACCCTTTTAGTGAAAGACAGACCAAGCCTTGTGAGGCAGCCGAGGTTCAGGGCTCTGTGTTTCCTGTTGGCCATTCCCACCCCAGCTGAGCAGCTCCAGTGTGTCCCAGAGCCCAGCCCAGGCTTTCCACAGAGAAATAAAGTTCAGCTTGCAGGATCCTCCATGGTTCTGGAGCCAGGACTTGCTCAGGGTGAGCTGTGAGGGGTGGCTGGGTCAGCACTGACCATCCATCCTTGCAGAGTTTTCTTTCAGAAGTGGAGGCGAGTGAACCAGGCTGGCTCCCCCTGCCAGGATCAGAGGGACAGAGCAGTGTGGTCACCCCTGTCCCATCCAAGTGGGATTTGAGCACTGAAAAGCCAGGTTTGAGCAGGGAGGAGGGAAAGCCCCTTGGAGCAGGAGCTGCAATCTGTGGGTGCCATCCCTGGAGCAGGGACACCCTCCTGCACCACCCAGCTCCTGCCCCAGGCCCCTCTGCAGGATGGCTTCACATCACAGCACGTCCCCTGCCGCCCTGCTGGAGCTGGAGAAATGGACATCAGAGATGGGGACTTGCAGCTGCTGCTTCCTTTGGGGATCCTGCTGCACTGGGGGAGATTTCTGCTGGGTGCCATCCTGCAGTGAATTCTTCATTCACTTTGCAGCCCGTGGCTCTCTGCTTGCCCTCCCCTCTCAGCTCTCTCTGCTTGGTTCAGGTTTGGATCACCAGGGATTCCTTTCCTTGGAGCTGCCTCAGCTCATCCCAGCAGGAAACCTGCATCTCTTCCCATGATAAAATCCCCCTTTGCCTCCCTTTCTTTCCAGAAACATCCCCCTCACATCACAGATCTTTCTGCAGGAATTGTATCAGAGCAGGTCTGGTGTGTCACGATCCCTGTCCAGTGTTCCCTGGCACAGTTCAGGGAAAAGGCTCCAGCCACAGGTGCAGGAGCACACCCAGCAGTGTTAGAACAGGATTGCTGTTTCCAGGTTTGCTTGGGAAAGGCTTTTTGTGTTTGGATTGCTGTGAACTCACCAGGGAGTGCTTTTGAGGCCCTGGTTTCAGTTTGGGGAGCCTGGGGGTGTTCCAGCCCCTGAAACCAGATCTGCGTCACAGTTCTTGCTGGATAAATGAGCCTGGTGCTTCCAAGTAAATCCCAAATAAAGGCATGACCTTTCTCACTTCCCTGAGCCAGGTCTGAGAGCATTGGGGTGCAAGAAACTGGAGCTGGGGAGCTCAGAGAACCCCTGGGGAGGAGGAAATTGGAATTTGGGAGCTCAGAGAACCCCTGAGGTGCAGGAATCAGGAATTTGGGAGCTCAGAGAGCCCCTGGGGAGGGGGAAATTGGAATTTGGGAGCTCAGAGAATCCCTGAGGTGCAGGAATCAGGAATTTGGGAGCTCAGAGACCCTGTAGGGAGCAGACACAGGTGAGTTTGGAGCTCAGAGATCTCTCAGGATGAGGCAGGCACAGGTATCCAAACCCCTTCCTGTGCCACCCAGGGGTGTCTGAGGAGCTGTCTGTTGTTGTCTGTGCTCCCATTCCAGAAGATTCCTTGCAGAGAAGATCTTTTCCTAGCTGATCCCAAATCCCAGAAGGTCCCAGAGGGAAGGAGGGATGACAGAGGGGTGGCAGTGAGGTACAGGGTGTGATGTGGCAGGGAGTTCTCTTGTCCATCCTTGGTTCCTGTGCTTGCTCCCAAGGATGTGACATCTGTTGGGACATGTCCTTCCCTGAGGATCTGTGCTGCCAGGGGCACAGGGAGGGTTTGCAGGGCTCTGAGCTCTGGCAGGAGCTGGGTGGGGACATGGGCTGAGTCCTTCAGAGGTGTCACCACTGTGTCCTGTCCCCGCTCCAGCCCCAGGTTCCACCAGCTGGGCTCCAGGCTGTCCCCAGCCCTGGCTCCTGCTCTTCTCACGCGTTGGCCGTGACCCTGAGGACAAGAGAACACTTTTCATGACAGTATTTGTATTTTTTTAAATTGTGAATGAGGAGATGGTGTGCAGGTCCTTGTTACACAGGGATGTGTCTTCCATTCAGCCCAGGGCTTCCCTGGCTTTGTCAGATGTCTTTCGATGTTACTGAGAATAAATAAAGAAATAAAGAAATAAATCAGATGTATTTATAAAGGAAACAGAAACCTGCTGCTCCAATGCCTTTGTAGGAGTATTTTTAACAAAACATTTTTTCAAAATAAATGTGAATTGTAAAGTTTGAAGCATTTGCTTATGGCTTTCCTTTCTAGATGCTTTGTCCCAGCTTTTCCCCTCCCAATAATCCTGCTTGGGTGTAAATGTGAAGGTAAAGAAACAAGAGAGATATTGATGACTTAAAAAGGGAAAAACATGCCCAGAAACTTGTTTAGTGCTTGGTAAATGTCTGCAAGATAAACAAATATCATTGTTATCCTGCTTAAACCATTCACTCAGAATAATTAATCCTCAAGTGGAGCAATAAATTATCCACTCTGTTTGTCACTAACTTGTTCTCTAGTTAAAGTATGCTGTAAATTTATATGTGCACGTGCTTGAGTATCTTAGCTCAGAACTTCAGTGATGATTTTCCTTTTCTCCATTATTCATGGAGGTATCAATGCCCAATGGATTGACAAGCCATTGTGAAGAGGAGAAGGAAATTCAAGGCATTTCGGTGTCTAAGCAACCAACCCCCAGCTTGAACCCCATGTTGGGAGTAAATCACAGCTGTTTTCATGGGAATCCTGTTCCCTTGACAATCCTGTGTGTAAAAAGTAAGGGGGGAAAAAAAAGGAAAATCACATATGTAAAGGGTTATTGTAAATCAGTGAAAGGATCAAGTCCTATGGAAATGAATTTGATTTGATTTTAATTACTATCCACAAATTCTTCTCTGCAGTGATCTCTCAACCCTGAAAGAGCCCCCAAAGAGAACAAGGTGTAGCTCAGATGATTGATATAAATAATGCAGGGAACAGTCTGCACAGACCATTGGCTGTCATACTCCAACATTCAGCTGCAATAAAGACTTTGACTCATAAGGAGAGAACATCAATAATTTAGCTCATAGTCACAGATCTGTGTGTCTGGTTCTGTCACCCTCCCACTTCTTCTCCAAAGGAAAAAGGAATTTCTGCATGGATTTGTCAGGAGATGGGTTTGATGTTTCTCAGGCAAATATTTCTGCAGTCATGAGACATTTGTGTACTTGGGGCACAGGAGCTGGGAGATCCTCCTGGATCTTTGGGTCAGGCTCTGAACCTCCAGCTCCCCTCTGTGCTCAGATCAGCCCCACAGCCCCGAAATGTCAGCAGGAAAGGGGGCTGGGAAGCTGTGGGCTGGAGCCAGTGAGCCCAGCAAGGCTTCCCTTTGGTTGTGTCCAGCTCCAGCCCTCATGGCACCACACAGCTGTGTTCTTCCTTTTTCATGGGTCCTGGAAAGGCCCTGAGGTGTCTGGGGAGGGAGGGAGCCTAATTTCCTGCAGGGCCAGCTCTTCCCAAGAGGGGCACAGCAAGGGGCACAAGTCACAGAATTGAAAAAAAAGGATCCCTGAGAGGGACCAGGAGGTTCTGAGCTGTAGGGTGCAGCTGGTGACACTGACCCCAAACACAAGCAGAACAAGCACAGAGGAGCATCTAGGAAGGTAGTAAAGGCATTAATTGCCTTAAATTAAATGAAAGTTCACCTCCCACCCTACTGGCCACTTCAGTTTATGAGGGATCAGTGTTGTCTTCATCTGGGGTAAGAGCTGATCTCTGTTGGAAACATATTGAACAGATGATGGAAAGGCAGAGCTGGAACAGAGACTGGACAGGGCAAAAGGAATAAAATAGAATAAAATAGGAATTTATTGAAAGGATCCACTTCGGGCAGTGCAAGAGCCTGGCTGGGGCTGCACCCAAATCAAACCCAAGATGGATCCTGGGCACGAGTTTTACACTTTGATTAAGTTTTGGTTCATCCACACATTGGGGTCAATTATCCAAGCACAGCCCCAGGCTATGAAGTCTCAAACCCCTGGCTTGTCCCCTTTCCCTCACTGTTGTTTTTGCTTTTTGGGTACCAGGTGTCCTTGATTCTCTGGCTAGAAAGGAATTGTTTTGTCCAACTCCCCTGTGAAGAGACCTTACTAACACCTAATATGAAGTTTCAGAGTAACACACCAAGCAGCAGAGATTCTGAGAAATAAAAAAGCTCAAGCCCAAGGCATCAGGATCAGCTCCCCAGGACTTCTCTGGGCACACCTGAAATGCTTCCCCAGGAAGCCCCATTCAGCAATAGAGATGCCAGCTTCCCTGGGGCAGGCAGCTCCTCCTGGCTCTGCTGTTGGACCAGGAGCCCTCTCAGCTCCCTATTTCTCCTCCCAGCCCCATCAGGGCACCTCCTGTCCTCAGTGCTTTGTGATGCCCAGTGCTGGACAGCTTCCTCCACCTGCACTGAGTGCAGAAAGAACCTGCAAACAATTCAGGGAGGTTCCTGAGCCCAGAACCATCTGACAAACATGAGAGAGGTGACACTATGAAGGATATTCTGGGAGGCGGAACACTTGCACTCAAGTGGCTCTTTCATGCAGCTGCAGGTGAAATATCTGGCACAGAGATGAGAGTGTTTGGACAAAGCTCTTGGGCACAGGGTGGGATCATTGCTTTGTCTTGGGAAGGATCAGGAGCTGGGCTCTGTGATCCTTGTGGGTCCATTCCAGCTCTGAACATTCCATGATTCCATGGTTCTGTGACATTGGGGAGGGGATTTACTGCTGTCTCAGTGTGAAACTGGTCTTGCCTGGGCTCTTTCCAGACTGCTCCCTTGCTCTCAGAGCAAACCATTAAAAAGGAATCTTAGCTGGATGGGTCTAGAGTAAAAACTTAAACTTCCCAGGCTGTAAGCTTTTCCTTCCCTGTTCGGGGAAGGGAAGGTGACAGCACAGAGCTGCTCTGGCCCCTACCCCAGTAACTGCCCTGCTTTGAAAGTGGTGCCAATTGCAGCCCCAAATCCCTTCCAAGCTCCTCCACTACACCCCAGGAAGGCACAGCAGTGAGTGCTGAGTAGTTGAGGATTCCCTCCCGTCACACTGATGCAAGGCAGGCAGAACTCTGTGGGAATCAGTGGAAAAACACTGAGAAGGAGCTGCTGTGTAATCACAATCTATCCTGGGAATGTAGAGCTGCAATTCCCAGAAGTTTCAGAGTCCTAAAGAGTGAATTTGGAGCAGATGCAGATCTAGGTCTCAGCAACCCCTGCTTGAGATCCCCATATGAGCTCAGGCTCCAACGGGCTCAGTCATGATCCCCAAAACTGTGCAGTCTTTTAAGCACCTGGATTTCTGCCCCAGGAGAGCCTTGATTTGCTCAACTTCAGCTCCACCCAGAACAAAGCCTAGTGGCCAGGGACCCATTGCTGCCCGTTTTACCTTTCCTGATCAAGCTCAGGGTGATTTTCCTGCACTCCTGGCTGAGTTCCTCTTCCCAGTCCCTGGGATCTGGGGATGTGTTTGCTCTCACCTGCAGCACCAGCAGTGAACCATCGGTGTCTTGGTGTTTGTGCTGAGATGGAGT
>VRYO01000690.1:1770732-1788942 GCA_009812075.1 Sialia sialis | reverse complement strand
GATCACATCCTGTACTGTAACCCGAGACAGTGTTGAATCTGAATTCCCATGTGTTGAATCTGAATCCTCATTTGTTCCCAGTGCTGTGGGGCTGGGCAAGCCCTGGCTTGGTGCAGATGATTCTGGGAGCCCAAATGGGGCCATCCCCCAGAAATGACCCTTTCCCAACTCCAACCACACACAGAGGCTTCATTCCTCCTTCTGATAAATAGAAATAAATATTGGTCTTTAGAGGGGCTCAAATGAAGAATTTATGTTCTATCAAACATCTTCCTTCACACTTTCATTGATTATTAGCACTGAATTTGGACTTTTTACCTTTTTTAAAAAAAAATTCCTACCCAAGCTGTTTCACATTTCTGACTATTATTAATTTTATTTTCTATTGTATCAAACTGCTTTTTGTGGTTGTTGATGTATATTTATTTTAAGAAGAAATAAATTAAGAATTTTAATGTAAGAATTTTCACGGTATTGGCTTGCATTTTCCTCTTTTAGTCCTTTATGCCATGTTTTGTTTAATATTTTAATGCCTAAATAAGGTGATCTTAATGGAAAATCCATCAAAGTATGAAATGCAGCTCAACTTGAGGGAAGATCCAGGCTCACTACAAGCACAGTAAAATCAAACCACTGATCTTCAGATCTGTTGATAAAAATCAATTAAAAGTGTATTTCAGGTCAATCTAATATATATAAACTGCCAGGGTGAGATAACATAGATAATAGCATGTTGTGGATCTCAATTAATCAGATCAAGCCACATCTATGAAAGTGTCACATTTATGCTGGTTAGTACATTATTCATGAGAATTTATGGAGCTGGGAATGCTCTCAATGGGAAGATTTGCAGAGAGGGAAATAAATGCAGTGTCAGTGGTTGTGCAGTGGAAAGGGAATAATCAATTGTTCATTTACCAAACCATAGACAGAGGGCAGGATGCTAAAATCAATTTTTTTTTTTGGCTGGGTTTTGTTGGTTTTGTTAAATAAAATAAAAAATTAAAACCAGGCACATGATCCCTGAGGAATTTAATGAGGCTGAAAATTACCCTTTTTGGTTCCATAAATTCGTGTATCCCATGAGTAAGGGTAGAATAAATGAAAAATTCCAAGTGTGATTTCTTCTTGTTGTTTTCCAAATGTAAATATCTTACAGATGTTATTCTGAACCAAAGGTAAGATCATTTCATGTGAAAATGTCACAAGTCACTGCTCTGGCTGCTCAGGCAGATGATTCTCTTGCAATTGTTGGAGGAGGATTGCTTGGACTTTGAAAAAATCCTGGTGTTTAACTAATTTCCATCCTTCCTGGACTCTTAGTTTTTCCTTTGCAAATGTGTGATTAGCATCAAATCTGGACACACATGGGTGTATCAATAATTGCATTTACTGAGGGCAGCAAAGCCTCAGTCCTGCACCCCCAGCCCACAGGAAACAAAGGATGAAACTGCCATTAGGAAAAAAAGCAATGGGAATTTATAGAGAATAAATAATGCCATAAATCCAGGCATGGGGTAGAAAATGGCAGTGGATTATTACAAAGAAAACATGCTCCAAAGCCTGGTAGCAGCCAGCGAGTCTCAGTGACAATAAATCCACCAGGACAGCACAGCCTGGTGCAGTGAAAATGGCAGGAGGGACTAAACATGGGAAACTCTTTTGTTCAGATTAAAATGCCTTTTTTATATTTATTTATTAGGGAGGGGGAAAATTAAACAACAATTAATTTATTTCAATGGACAGATGTAAACCTAATTCAATTTTTCACTGGTACATGGAAAGGAAGTTTTAGTTTGCACTTATTTTCAATAAACAAAAGATGTCTAAAATACCTGAAGATAGGAAATAATTATTTACGTGCATTTCTGGGTTTTTCTGCTGCCTCAGTGTCTGGAGGAGATGCTGCTCTGACTTTATTTCCTCTCTAACTTTAATTCTGCATTTTTTCAAAACACCAAAAAAGGTGTTGCATTCTGTATCTCTTTGAAAGAAGCTGGTTTTCCCTCTTGGAAATCTCCTGCTCAGTTGTTTTGCCACTCTCAATCGGATATGATGATTTAAGATGTCTTGCTCTTTATATAAAATATTAAGCTTCTTCACAGCTCCTTTCCCTGCCTTGTTCTGTACATTCCTGTCCAAGTACAGCATCTCCATTTCAGCACTTTGCTTGTTGCATATCTGCCAGATAATTCTCTGATAATTTTGTGTTCCTCACTGAGCCTCTTTCTGCTTTCTGCTGCATTTGTGTCCTTTGATATTTCCCTTTTTTCCATTGCCTGTGTCCATGGTGGGGCTGGGAATGCCAGCTGGGTGTCCCAGGCTGATTCCCTGAGCGTGCTGGTGGCCCCTTGTCAGAGCTGCCTGCTCTAGACTGACACAAAGCTCGGGATTAAGGGGGGTTTAATGACCCCACACATTTCTGATCACATCCTCAAGCCAACACAGGGCTGCTCTTGCACAAACACTGCCTGGAGCTGCTCCCTGCCCCTTCTCCTCTCCCTCTGAAAGCCATGGAGGTGGTGGCTGACTCCCAGAGAGTGCAACATCCACACCTTGGGGTAAGATTTCCGTGTTGTCTGTTATGTTCCCCATCCAGATGTCTTTTGATGGGGTTTGGGAGCTGGGTCTGGCACCAGGGCAGCAGTGTGGGGCTCTCTGCAGCTGGGACAGTTCCTTTCCTCCTTTCCCTCTCCCCCTGTGTTCCCACACAGCTTCCTGGCAGTGCATAAAGAGCAAATGTGCATTTTCAGCAGCAGGAGCAGGAGCTGTTGTTGGCAGTGAAAGGGCCCCTCAAACAGTGCTACAGAAATGGGGGTGCAGATATTTCATCTTCCTCCAAGTTCCATGTGATGGGGATTTATTATTTAACACGTGTGTGTTGGAATGGAAGAGTCTCTCTAGGGATTGAGGACTAGGAAGCTTTTAGCTCTCTTCAAATTAACATCTCCCATGGTCTGTTTTGGACTCGAGGCTGTCAGAGTAATCTCATCCTTGGTGTAAGACCAGTCCACATCCTCCTGGGCTTCTCTGAACCTCCCTGGTGCTGTCTGTGCCTGGAATCTGTGCCCTGCTGGGGTGTTTGTGATGTGAGATCATCATTCCCCTTCTGTCCATGACCTTGCGGGTAGCAGCTTTGTCTGCGTCTCCAGAGTCTCCCACCACAGACAACACTGAGCCTGTGAACCTCAACTTCTTCCTTGATAGGTCATCCCTGACCCACAGAATTCCTGGAGTAGCAATGGAAGTGCACCAGAGAATTTTGTTTGCACTGGTACTGGCAACAGAAGCTGCCAATGATTCATAAATCTGTTAAGGGAACCTATATTAATCTGTATTAATCAATGATTAATAAATCTGTTAAGGGAGTCTATGTGGTTCAAAAGAGGAGAGGGAGATGTTGTCTGAAATAGAGGCTTCTCTGAGTTCTCCAGAGAGAGATCAACAAGTTTCAATGAGAGCTGAAATCATAGTCCTAGATATCAGTGTAGAAAACAAGCCTTACAAACAAGTCTCTGTGAAGGCTCCAAAATATAATTTTATAAACACCACACAGTTGGACCCTGGCTCCCAGCTTTGTCTGTGGTGGGAGATTTTGGAGACTCTCAGACCAAACTGCAGCAGGGATGTGCAGGATGATGCAGGGATGCTGCATGGCCCATGGGCCATGGCTGGAACAGGAATGATGATCCTTAGGGTCCCCTCAGACCCCTCTGTCACCCCACAGCACAGAGACCCCAGTGGGGCAGATTTGGACACAGCCACAGCCCTGGGGAGGCTGAGGGGAGCACAGGGGGATGGTGACCATGGACTGGCCTTGCACTAAGCATCAGAGACCCTGGCAGCCTC
The DNA here is from genome assembly GCA_009812075.1 of Sialia sialis. Taxonomy (NCBI): domain Eukaryota; kingdom Metazoa; phylum Chordata; class Aves; order Passeriformes; family Turdidae; genus Sialia; species Sialia sialis. The sequence continues at coordinate 1,785,093 of VRYO01000690.1, read as the reverse complement.
AAGTCAAGAACAGACAGTGGGAGGTGTTGCTTTGAAGAAAACAAAAAGTTTCTGAGTCTTTAATCCCCAGAGAGAGTTGGGGTTCCTCCCAGCCACTTCCTGCTGCTGTTCCTACCAGGAGGGTTTTCCATCAGCCTTTGCCTTACACAAAGAGTACAAAGGGTAGGAAAACCCAATGTTTGGTGATTCCAGTGGATTTTTCCACCCAACTTGTGTTGGGAAAAACATTTCAGGAAAATAAAACCACAACAAATCAAGGTCACAGGAGAGCTCGCCAATTCAAACTGCTCAGTGGCCTGGATTTAGGATTTTTTTTTTCTTTTCCAATTAATTTCACCTTCCCTAAGTGGGGATTTCACACCCCTCGTGTTAAGTAAATTGGTGTCTGGATTTTTATGAGCTTTGGCAGGAAAAAGTAGCCAGTCAACCAAGAAAAATCCCAAGCTTTTGGATGGGGGCACCCAGGATTTCAGGCTCACATCTGAACCAAAGGAATGCTTGTGAGACACTCTTTGATGAGTGAAGACAATAATTTTGATGCAATTTATAATGAAATATTGTTGTGTATCTCTGCTCTTCCAGAACCTCCCCCTTCCATGGAGTTTCATGGGGGTTATTTATGCATCGGTGATATATTCTGAATGCCTCACTAACATTGACGGATATTACACTTGATGTTTTTCCTTATGTCCCTTTGGTGGTGCAAATGTGAGAAAGGGCAATGAACTTTCGATGACTCTCTTGTAAAAAAAAAAAAAAAAATTTCCACCAGGTTCAAAAGTTCAGCACGTCAAGAGAAATCATCTTCTTGGCGCCATTGCGCGAGGGGCGGGCGAATTTTGGGGAGGTTTTTGTCTTACAGTGAGAGGTAATTAGTCTGGGGTGCGAGTTTGGTAATTGTCACCGCCAATTGGCTCTCACACGCCCATGTTGATAAATTATTTGTGGTGTTTTTAGCATCCTCCGTGACCCACGGGTGGGTTTGCCACGCTCAGAGCCGCGCAGAAGGACAAAGAGCTCTTGGTGCGCCATTCATCGCGGTAAGAGCGCCTCGGGGTCCCTGGGTTTGTGCTGTGCTGAGGTTGGGAGAGTCAGACAAAACAAGGTCTTTGCCTTGACAGCACTGGGATGATGGGGAGGCAGCATGGAGAAAGAGCACAGCGAAAAATCCCAACAGTTCCGTCCTTTGCGGTAAATTCTTGCTGAACTCAGGGCTCGGGCCTTTCCAAAGGCAGCGTTGCCTCAAAGCACGCTCATTGGGAGGAACTGAAGAGCAATTATGTCTAAAAATAAATGTGTTGGCAGGAAAAGTCCATTCTGGAAAGAAGCCATCATTTTGGGCGGCCAAATAAAACCCCAACCAGCTTCTGTGCGTGGGGAGGAAAAAAAGCCAACAAAAAACCCCAATGCCAACTGCAGTGTGGTTAATAGGATCAGCTTTTTATAGAAGGTGGCTCCTCTCGATGATGGGCCATGGACTTAAAAGAGAATCAAAGAATCCCAGACCAGTCTGAGTCTGAGTTGGAAAGGGATTTTCTTGTCCCAGCCCCTGCCATGGGCAGGGACCTTCCACTAGCCTAGATTGCTCCAAGCCCCATCCAGCCTGGCCTTGGACACTTGCAGGGATGTGACACTGCACAAATGGGGGCAGAGAGCCCCAATGGTCACTTTGATCATCCAGCCCCATTATGGAAGCTCAGTGACAAACCCAAGGCTCGTCCCCATGCAGTGACATTTTCTCCATGTCAGGGTGTGGCAGGGTGAGATCTGTCAGGGCAATGCTGCCCCACTGTTCAAGGGAATGTGAGATCAATATTGGGGCGCAAGTGTTCTGCCCACTCCATCCCATTCTCCTGACTGATCCTGGCTTTGAGACCCCTGCCACTGAGCTTTGATGAGTCCTGATGGACATGGCTGCAGCAGGATTGTTTGTGACAGGAGCATCCTGGAAAGCCTTTGGCAGCAATTCCATTGTCCTGTGTGCACTACAGCTCCAAAGGCACAAATAAAGCTGGCAGCTGATGCCACATCTGAGCACCCTCAAAGCCTTGAAGTGACTGCTGGAGACAACCATCTGCACAAGGGGCTTAGAGAGAGGTTCATCCCACTCCTCCACAATCCTATTTGCAGGCTCAAATATTTATTTTAAAGAGGAAGGTAGAGCCAGATGCACTTCAGCAGCCTCCTCCACTTGCTCAGGTGTGTCTGTAACATCCCAGAGTCTGAATTCCTCATCTGACAGCACTGGATTCTCTCAGTCCTGCTGGAAAACCACAGGGTCTGCTGAGGGAACCCTGCATTTCAGGTGGGATGTCTGCCAAGAGCTTGATTCCATTGCAGATGAGGCAAACCATGGCCTGGGCAACATCAGAGGGATGTGCCCAGCAGATTAAGGAAAAGCAACTTCCTCAGTGCTGAGAATGACAAATGTGAATTACTGTGGCATTCTCTGACTCCATTGAGGGGTGAGGCATCCTGAGATATCCCAAACACACAGTGTTAGCAGGACTGCCCTTGCCAGGGCTGGCCATGAAAACACAGACTGAGTGGATGTTTAGGAGTGGCTGTGGGACATGTACACCCCATGGGACTCCTCCACCTCCTTTGGCTTGGGCAGAAGAATCCCACAATGCTATCACAGAATCCTCAAATGGTTTGAGTTGGAAGGGACGTTAAAGGAAAATTCTTAGCTGGCACTTCCACTCCCTCTGCACCATTCCAGGTGACACAACTCCTGTCCACAAATCCTCACAGCTCTGGCAGAGCCCTGTGCTCCAGCTCTTTGCAATGTAGGAAAAACCTGATCTTCTCCATCATAGCGCCAGTCAAATCACTGCTCTAACTAAATGGAAAGATTTAGATGGAATCTTTGGCTCCAGGAGACAAGATTTCTCTGGGATGTTCTCTGCTATGGCTGAGCAAGACATTTCACAAGCATATCAACAAGTGGTGTGTGGAGACAGCTGTCTGTTTACATCCCTGGCACATTTGGGAAAGCTTTTCCTGGGAGATAGGTTCAGCTGCTGCTGGTACAGCACTGGCTCAGCAGAGCAGCAGATTGCCTCTGTTTGGAAAGTGGGAAAGTCACTCCCAACACTGGCTGAGACATTTGCAAAACGATTGTGCTCATCTTCATAAGTTAAGCTTTGAAGGGTTTTTGACTGGAATGAGCCAATTGCAGGGAATGTGAGTGCCAGTGAGGGAGATGGAGTTTAAATTTATGACTAGCAGACTGATTGGGCCAAAAAAACCCCAAATAAACAAACAAAAAAAAAACCAAACCAAAACAAACCAAAAATATTTTGAAGACTGCATTTGCCTGCACCAAAGTTTAGCAGTTTCAGAGCAACCTTTGTTGGTTGCTGTTCAGGGGCCAGCTCTGTCCCTGGTCATTTTTTTTCTTCCTGGTTAGTGCTCCGTGACTGATGAGGATCTCAGTAAAACACAAATTGATTTGCTTGGCTTTCATGGTCACCTCTGGACTGTAATTACTCAGGCAGGAAAAATTAATTAGTCCAGTGTGGGCCGACTGCTGCTCTCCAAGCACTGCTGAATCTTAATTGGAGAGCTGCAGAGAAAGGTGCTGATTCACACCACGGCACGATGGGGTGGGGATTTTCCAGGGACAGAGGGTGAAGGGGGCTGAAGGTCAAGAGGAGATATGTTGTCTGTTCCACCGTCAGCAGCTGGACTTTCTTTCCTCTCCTCGTCTGTGATAATGAGCCTGTTAAAGCCAATTTGCCTCTTTCAAACAGCAGCTGAAACAAGAGACTGTGGATTTGGTCAAAAAAAACCTGCATGGATCTTTCTGGAGAATGCAAAGCTCACTAGGAAAAAAAACCCAGGACAACTCAGTGGGAGTTGATCTCTGAGACACAGCAGTGATTAATCTCTTACTGCTTTCCATGCTGATGCCATTTGTGAGGATGGTGTAGCACTGACATCTCTTAGAATCACAGAATAACAAAATCACAGAATCACAGTGATCAGAGTGATTTGGGTTGGAAGGGACATTAATGTCCATCTCACTGCACCCCTGCCATGGGCAAGGATCTTCCACTATCCCAGGCTCCACAAATCCTGTCCAACCTTCCAAACTTCCAGGGATGTGGCAGCCACAGCTCAGGGCCTGCCCACCCTCACAGGGAACAATTCCTTTCCAATATCCCATCTAAATCTACCCTTTATCAGCATAAAACCATTTCCTTTTGAATGGCTTTTGAGGCTCTGTGCTGTGGCTGGGGCTGTGCAGACATGAGCTGCTGGCACAAACTCCCCAAGGTTCACAACGAGCTCATGTCAATGGGAATGGCTTTGCTGCTGCTGAATTATTTTCATTTTAGCACCTGTCTGCTCTCTCTGTTCCACAACTGTTTGGTGCAATCTGATGCAGCAAGGTCCCTTTAGCGGTGCAGTGAACGAAATCCTGAAGGTGCTGGTTTGTGGAGGATCAAACAGTGAAACATTGCTCAGCCCTCCCTTGAAAACTGGCGTGGGAGACTGCCTGAGAAAAAGATGGGGAAATGAAATTCAGCAAAGACAGCTTTCCAGACAGTTTTCAGTGATTACTGCAGCTTGGCTGTGGGCTTGCTTCACTTCCCTGGTGTTCCTACCCAACAGCAAACATCAGCACAGCGAGAGCCAAACGGGATTTTCTCATAGCAGATCAGCCCTGCTCGCAGATTTGCTAATTAAATGAAGTCTCGTTAGCAAAAAATCCTTTACTAAGCTCTAAGTATTTCCATTTTGGGTTTTGTTTAGGAGGATCTGAGGCTTGCTGCACTAAATCTCTAGTAGGACGTGGAGCACCCTGCCTGGTTCATGATCGTGGCACAGAGCCTGGCATGTTGCTCATTAGTGCAGCAGACACCTACATCACCTTTACTGCTCCTGCTCACTCCGAAATTTATTGTCTCAGAAGCACAGTTTTATTGAGAAAAGATAGAAATCCTGTTTTTCTGGCCAGCTCCACATCTAATTTAGTGCTCCCAGGCTTACTGCTCAGGCAGCAATAGGTAACAGGGCTTGTGTCCCTCTACATTAAAGTAATTGCCAGTTGGGAGGAGGGGGTTTGCCATTCTCAACATTTCTGAACTTCAAATCATAATCCTTTTAATCCAGAGTCCAAATCTAGCCCTGGCTGCCCACTTGCAGCTTGAATCTCCCACCAAAGCCTTATATTTTCCAAATGAGAATATCTTCAGCTAACCAGTGTCACCATATCTTCTTCCTCTGCCCACTCCTTTCGAAGGTGGGGAAAAGAGCTTAAAATTCAGCAAAACCCTGAGGAAATGAGAAAAGGCCCTGAAAAATGGAGGTGTGGTTTGATACACATCAATTCAACATGCTGTTCTTTCCAGGGCAGGATCAATATTCCAGAAAATACTGGGCAGGAAAAATGAAGCTTGGTGGCAACGCTGTAGAAGAGACCTGGGTCCTAGGGTGCATGAACACATTGCTGCTGGAAGAAAACATGGGGGGGAAATATCTATAATATATCTTTTTTAATAAAGATATCATATATTTATAAATTATAGTCCCATGGAACTATAGAATCCCACAGTGGTTTGGGTTGGAAAAGAAGTTAAAATCCATCTCATTTTCCCCCAGCCATGGGCAGGGACACCTTGACTAGCCCAGATTTCTCCAGGCTCCATCCAGCCTGGCCTTGGACAATTCCAGAGATCCAGGAGCAGCCCCAGCTGCTCTGGGTAAATATTTCTCTGCCTTTCTTTCAGCGTGTGCAGTGATCATTGTGCTGTGCTCAGAAGGGGCAGGATCACAGTGGGAATGATACTGCCAGTTTAGAGAGCTGGGGGAGAGGGAGACCAGGGATAGAGAATTACAAGGGGGGAAAAAAGGATTTGAGATGTTTATCCAGAGGAAGAGCTGATTTACACAAATAGCCTTGGTTCCAAACCCATTATGGATAGGACAGAAACGATTCAGTTTCATTTGCATAACAGGATTTAGGTCAGAGTCAGCAGGGAGATTGTGGAATATTTTGATGTAGAGATTAGATGAATATTTATCCTGGGATATGAATGCACAGAGCTGGATGAGCAGGGTACAGATGCCCAGAAATTCTGATTCTGGGGCTCAGCAGACTCTTGCAGGCTGGAACAGGAGCTCTGAGGTGGCCCCATGGATGTGTGGGTTTGGTTTTGCCTTTTGCCTTCAGCTTCATCCCTGAGCAAAGTCTGTCAGCCCCACAGAAAATTTTCCAGGCAAGCTGGTGTTACTTGGGCATCACCCACACAATAAAACTCTTCTCTTGTGGAGGGGGATCCACCCATATTTCATCTTACAGAGATGGGCCCCTTTTCTGTCTTATAATGATCCAGCTGGGTCACCAGATTGACCTCAGCTCTGCTCTGGTTCCATTGTTTGAGTGCCTGAAATTTTTATATGAAAAGGGCTTTTCATTCTAAATCATTTGTGCAGAATGAAACTATTTCTTGAAGAAAAATTCATTATCATTTAAACGCTCTGCTTTTCACAAACTTACTGGTATCTAAAATTGATATTTTAATCAAAGCATTGCTAAACATCTATCAAACTAATTTAAATAATTACTGCTTTGCTGTCTTTACAGTAGACACAATTTTCTGTAAGCAAATGCAAATGAGCAAAGAGTGAATATTTAAAAAATGGTTTTATTAGCTTTAGAAGAAATCTTCCTTAAAATCTGATAGATTGTGTAGAACAAGGAGCATATGTTGGATTCAGTTAATGGAAAGTATTTCATAATCTTGATAAAGAGTAATTTTCCCATTTTTGCCAGTCTCCCTCTATCTAAAGCATTTTTTACATTAAGGACTTGATGATGCCCTAAGCACCCTGTACCTCTTTCTAGTAGATAAAATACCTCTCTATTATTGTGAGCATTTTCACTCAAACATTTGCTCCTGCTTCGTGACACCAAATGTGACTCAAGAGGGAAAAGCATTTTCTCCAGGTTGATGGGTAGAGCACAGCAGCTCCCGTAGCAGTTTCACAGCGATGGTGAATTATAAAAGCTTCAGAAAATGCTCCAGTACCAAAATGAATGGTTTTTATTCCATCTTTGCCAGCAGCTCCACCAGGAGCTCTGCTTCCCTGGTATCATGTGCGGCACAGAGGATGAGTGAGCCACAGGACTGTGACTCATTTAAAAAGGCGCTACAGTAATTTCACGGCTATAAGGCGCACCGGACTATAAGGTGCACTTTTATTTTTGCAGTGAGGATCTGTGCACAACAAAGTAACAAATTAGTAACAGAATGGCGCGATCGCGGGGTTTACTCGCAGTTGCTCAATTTGCAAACATTTTTCATGGATCGGCACAGCCTTTAAACGCAGCCTCAGGTGCCCTCCCCGTGCCGTGGGCCCCAGCACTCCCATCCACCCCTGGAGCCGGCTGCCACAGCTCAGCTCGGCTCATGGCTCACACTTCCAGGTTGGCAAATTTCCGAACTTTGTCCATATATAAGGTGCACTGGATTATAAGGCGCACTTCCTGGTTTCGATCAAAATTTTAGTCAAAAGGGTGCGCTTTATACACGTGAAATTACTGTAATTGTTCCACAGGAGGCAGGTGGGGCAGAAGGATGAAGAGAAGCAGAGGCAGGGACAACCAAACCATCTGTACCCCACAAGACACAGGGGCTGCAGGATTTCTGCCAGGCTCCCTTAAAGAGGAGCTCACAGCATCGCAGAGTCACTGAGGTTAGAAAAGACCTCTGAGATCATCAAGCACTGCCAGCACCAGCACAAAATCCTGTCCCCAAGTGCCACCACACCCTTTGAACACTTGAGAGATGGGGACTCCAGAATGGCCCTAGGCAGCCTGTGCCAGTGCCTGACAGCCCTTTACAATTAAAAAATCCCTAATATTTGATATTAACCTCCCCTGGCCAGCCTGAGGCCCTGTCCTCTCATCCTGTCCCTGTTCATTGGGAACAGAGCCTGACTCATCCTGGCTGTGCCCTCCTGTCAGAAGATCCCCCCTGAGCCTCCTTTTCTCCAAGAACCCTTCCACAGCTCCACTCCCTGCTCTGGACATGCTCCAGCCCCTCAATGTCTTGTCATGAGGAGCCCAGAACTGAGCCAAGATTCACCTCCCCAGCACAAGCGACAATCTCTGCCTGGTCCTGTCCCACCTTGGCTGGGACTGCCCAGCTGCTCTTGGCCCTCCTGGCCAATGCTGTTATAATATTTTAGCCATGGAATGAAGACCATGCTGCAAGAACACCCAGGTGCTTCACTGATTGCTCTGAGACCTCTGCAGCTGCTGAGGGACTTGGGAAATTCTCTGTGCCTCTGATCCCAGCGTTTCCCACTGGGGTATGATGAACTGGCCACTGGATTTTAGGTGAATGCTGACTTGCCAGCACTTTATTCTTGAGATGGGAAGGTTCTCCTAATTCCATTCCAAAGTGGCTCATGGTCACCTCCAACCACCACTGCAGACACACCTCCTGGTTCCTACTGACACTACATGGCATTTATGTTCTATCCTGAGCATTTCCTCTGGAGGAATTATAAACACGAGGGACAGAACAACCTTGCTGTTCATAATTCCTCTCTATGTGGAAGGAAATGAGCTTTAAGGTCCCTCCAACCCAAACCATTCTGGGATTCTTTAACTGTACAACAAGTCTGGGATGAGTGTCAGAGCTGGTTGGTCCAGTGCTAAAAATAAAAAGCCACATGCAACCTATAAATGCTTAAAACTTTCCCACCTTCCTTATGCCTGTAGTTCATGCATTTTTATTTCTTAACTCTTACTCCTCTATTTTACAGCAAGTATCAAAAAAAGGCAGCCTTGGTTGAGGCTCTCTAAGTACACGAGTCTGCTTTGTGCTCCTGAATGTCTCCTCATCCAAAAGGCGACCCATTTCAGAGTGAGATCCAGTTCTTCTGCCAGTCTTGGTAGCACTGCCCAGTTTGGTGTCCCATTCCAGTCATGGAGCTCAGACCTAAGTTTAGTCTTTGCTCACCATCCCATACTAAAGAGATTTCCCTTTGCCCTCAGAGGAGTTTTTTCTCCAGAAATCTCTCCCAGGAGACTTTCCCCCACATTTCCATGTCCTGTTGGACTCAGAACAGAGCACCATCATTCCCTTCTGTGGTAATTGCCTCTTCAGTGGGAACACTTGCAGACTCTTTTTATTCACTTTCAGCTGCAGAGCCCAAATCCATGGCTAATTTATTAGGATCTCACAGAAAGCAAGAAGGATTTAGTTCATGTATGTTCTATGCATGGCAGCACTGATCCTACCCAGGAAATGCTGCTAAATTATCCAGAAACAATTTAGCTTTGTTGAATTATCTTGTACTTTACACATTTCTCCCTGCTCCCCTGGCTTTATCTGTTCTTGTTCCATAACTTTGATACACAACTAAGAGCCTACACTTGTCTGAACCATGCTTCACCCTCTTCTTGACAGAGGTGTTTAATCTGTTACACCATTACGGGGATTATCCCTGATTTCCATAACCATTATCCATGGTCGTCGCTCCATCTGTTGCTCAGACACTGCTGTGACTGGTCCAGGTAGAAATCAGTGCTTTATTTTTCACTTGAATCAGGCCAAATTGTGGCTTGTCCTCAGATGACATCATGACCCACCCTTATTTACCCTGGGATTTCTGTTAATGCCCTTGATATCACCTAGGTGCTGCAGTTAGTGGTGGTAAATAAGATTTTCAGGCTTGCAACAGGTAACTTCTGATCTATTTTTGTCTCAAGTGTGCAACTGTCCTAATTTTCTCTTGGCTTCCCTTAGTTTCTATGGCTTAAGTGACATTTACTATTATTAATTTTAATTTCCTATGTGAGGTGGGGTTTTGGTCATTTTCTTTTTCAGTTTGTAACCTCTCAAATATTCCTCTTCTCACCACTCTCTCTCCCTTTTGAATTTTGAATTTTAAGTACCTGTGCTTTCTCCGCTCACAGATCCCAGAGCTGCTTAGTCAGACTCAATAATTCATTTCCTTAGATTTGAAAGTTTGCCTTTCTAAGCTTCCAAACCTTCACTCTAGACCTACTTTTGCCCATTTTGAAAGTTAAAATGAGAAGAGGCAGCTCAAGATCGCACTTTATTCAAATTTTACTACTTTTATAACCACACAGGAAAGAGGTTTAAAGCAGTGTTATACTTGACTTTTGCAAAGAAATTCATCACCTAAAATATCTGAGCCCATATTAGCAGTAATTACCTTTCAATCCATTTTTGAGACGTTAAAGACTCCCATAATTCCCATCAATGCCCATGCATTTGATAACTGCAGGGGACTAATCATGATTAGTTTGGAGCTGGGAGTGCAGAGCTGGCTGTTGAGACTTTCCTGTCCTGCCCAGCCTCCCCCTGGCCCTGTTGTGTCAATATTTCATTTCCCCATTTCTCCTAGCTGACACAAGGCACCACCTCCCTCCATCCCCTGTTTCCAGCACCTCTGAGGTTCCCCTTGCCTGTGAGCCTTCCATGGTTCTGTTCCAGCCTTTCACACAATCACAGAATGAACCGGGCTGGAAAAAACCTTTGAGATCATCAAGTCCAACCCATGACCTAACACCTCCTCATCAGCTAAACCTGAACTGAGTGCCAGTCCAGGCTTTTCCTGAACATGTTCAAGGACCCCACCACCATGGAGGGACCCCACCACCCCCCCTGGGCAGATGATTCCAGTGCCCAATCACTCCTTCACTGAAGAATATTTTCATTTCCCTTGCCACAATCCTGTGCTAGGTGCTGTAGGATTACCCTGCTCAGAGGGTGGCTGGCCCAGAGAGCCCCACTGTGATCCCTTCCAAAGGGACCATCTCTGGGGTCCAGAGCAGTGAATGCTGCCAAGTCCTGTACAGGAGCAGCTCAAAGTGTCCCCAAGTGTCACTTTTATCAATCATGGAGCTTTGGGTTCACTTCTCAGCACTGGCTTTTTGTGCTGGGGGTCCAACACCTCCTCAGCCTACACCATGGCCATCTCCTGAGGGTCATTCTGCCCCTTTACCCTCCTGGGAATCAGAGAATCCTACAGGCCATGAAATGGTTTGGGTTGGACTGGCCTTAAAGCTCATCCATTCCGACCCCTGCCATGGCAGGGACACCTTCCACTGTCCCAGGCTACTCCAAGCCCCATCCAACCTGGCCTTGAACACTTCCAGGGATCCAGAGGCAGCCACAGCTGCTCTGGGACACCAGCAGGGCCTCATGGAGCCTCAAGGAGGTCATGGAACCTCATGGAACCAAGGCTGAAATTTGAAACAGCAGCGGCTCATGGGATGAGCAGGAGAATGCTGTGAGGTGATGGAACCAAGACTGAAATGGTTCAGAGGAGCCTCAAGGAGCCAGGAGACCATGGGGAGGGTTTGGAACCTCAGGGAACCAAGAGACCACAATGAGGGCTTGGAACCCAATGGAACCAAGGCTCCAGTGTGACACGGTGGGGCCTCATGGTACCAGGAGACCATACTGAGGTTTTGGAACCTCAGGGAACCAAGAAACCATGGTGAAGGTTTGGAACCTCATGAAACCAAGAGACCCTGGTGAGGGTTTGGAACCCAAGGAACCAAGAGACCCTGGTGAGGGTTTGGAACTCAAGAAACCAAGAGACCCTGGTGAGGGTTTGGAACCCAAGGAACCAAGAGACCCTGGTGAGGGTTTGGAACCCAATGGAATCAAGGCTCCAGTGTGACACAGTGGGGCCTCATGGGGCCCAGGAGACACCACGCTGACACTATGGAATCTCAAGTAATCAAAATGCTAAAGTGACACATCAGGGGGGCCTTATAGGAGCCAAAACCATCATGAGGGTTTGGACCTGCATGGAACCAAGACTCTAAATGGACACAAAAGGTGCTCATGGAACCCAGGAGATGCTGTGAGGTTCTGCTCACTCAGGGAACCAAGGCTCTCCTGGTCACAGGAAACCTGGGAGACATGGTGAGGCCATGGAATCTCTTGGAACAAAGGCCCCAGTGTGACACAGCAGGCACTCTTGGCACCCAGGGGAGCACTGTGAGGTTATGGAACCCAATGGAACCAGGACTCCAATGGAACTCAGAGAAGCCTCCGTGAACCACAGACACCATAGTGAGGGCATGGCAGCTCAAGGAACCTCCAAGGTGATGCAGTGGGGCCTCATGGAGCTCAGTGGACCCTACTGAGGTGTGGGAACCTCATGAAAACAAGGTTCTCATTGTGCTGCTCTCCTCAGTGCCAGGGCCTCCCCACCCTCACAGGGAAGGATTTCTCCCCAGCATCCCATCTGACTCTGTCCTCTGGCAGTGGGAAGCCATTCCCCCTTATTCTGGAAGTCCAGGCCCTTGTCCCCAGTCCCTCTCCAGCTCTCCAGGAGCCTCTGTAGACTCTGCAAGGGGCTCTGAAGTCTCTTCTTCTCCACGCTGGACAACCCCAGCATTCCCAGCCTTTCCTCTCAGGAGGGGTCTTCCATCTCTCCAACCATCCATGCTCTCTGAAAAAGAACTTCTGTGCGTTTAATTGCCATTGGCTTTAGAGCATCATACAAAATTAAAGAACTTTTATCTTTCCATACTCTTCTCACTTGGAACAGGGAAGGATTTTCCACAGCTTTCTAGCAAAGCTCTGAAATCCTTTGCCATCTTTTGCAATTTCATGGTCTGTTTTATTCTCATTTTCAGTGCAGAAGTCACCATGAATAGTGTCAAAGAACCAGAAACATGACCATGAAAATGGCATTTTGATGTAGAATGGATATAAGAAATGTTCAACTTTTCCAGCCAGAACTAGAAAAAATAGATCTAAGCCCTAAAATGTCATAATCATGGCCAAAGAATTAGGAGAATTGGCATTTTTTTCAAAGCTGGGGTATTGTCCAATCCCAGCTGGATGGGCAGAGCACTGGAGACCTGGATGGTTTCAGCTCACAGGAACTCTTCCTCCCTCTGTGCCTTTCTCCTCCCTCTGCCCTGTCTCCCTGTCTCTTTACATCTCTCAAAGTGCTTTGGATGTGTCTGTGCAGCCCCATCCCAATGTGGTTCCAGGCTCCTCCAAGGCATCCCCACCCCACAAACAACAAGCAGTGATCGTGAGTGTAATTCCTGCAGCCAGACTGCTGCAGCCCAGCATCATTAGCTGAGAAAAAGAACCTTTTAATCAGCCTGATGTATCAGCTGTGCCTTCCCTCACTGTCACTGGAGATCTGACACACCCCTCCTTCCTGCTGCTTGATTAAAAACACCATGGCAGGCTCTGGGACTCCTGGTGCTAGGGCAGAGTCTCACCAGGTCCCCTGTGGTTTATTCCTAAGGAGCAGAATGTCTGAAAATCTGCCATCTGTAGGAGGCTTTGTTCCCTCATTGCTGGTCCCCAAGCTGCTCCATTCTCTTGGTTCCCTCTCAGATGAAGCTGAGTTTGGTGTAGGTTTAGTTCTACAGTCTCCAGAGACCACTTGGGGAAGTTACCACTCTCTTTATCCTATTTAAAATCCTCTTTATCCCCTGATACTGAGATTGTTCTGGTATCAGTCAGCGGCCAGCAGATGAAGTTCAGACATGGTACTTAGTGTATAAACATCACTGCAAAGGGACAGGAGCAGCAGGTACTTCATGCAATCACATAAACTCCTGGTTTGTCCAAATCCCTGTTAGGATTTCAGCCTGCCAGGACCTGTGGGGAAGCAAACTCTGGCCAGGCAGCAGCACAGGGGTTCAGCCAGGCTGTAGGATCTCGTCTTGGGTTACAGTACAGGATGTGATCAAAGGTATCTATTCTATCACCATTTGTTGAAGTTGGAGCACTGATCCTGATCTCCATGGGAGATATCTCCTGCTAATGGGCCATCCATTGAAACCAGGTGGGGCGGTGTTCTTTATTTCCAAATGGGACATCTCTTGTTCATGGCCAGATTTTATAAACCAGCTGGGGCAGTGTTCTTTATCTTTTTACAACCCATCCTTCCTGCAGGGAGTTCTCTTCTGCTCATGGCCATTGAGTCCCAGTGTGGGACTGATAAAATTACTGCATCCCATGGGGAGATGCTCCAGCCATGGGGAAGAGCCCAACATTTCTTGCCAAGATAAAACCAGAGATTTTGGGACACTAAGTCAGGCCTTGTTCCCCTGGACTCCAGAGGAAAACTGGATTTTTCCACATCATCACTGGAGGGAAACTGCACCTTGTCCAGGAGCACTGCTCCAACTGAAGCACATCTGTCACTGCAGGAGGACTTTAGTCACCATTTAATCAAACTGCTACCAGCACTCTGCCTGCGGGGATGTCAGGTTGTATTCTGACTTTGACAGTGTTTATGATTTGTTTCTTTGTAGTATTGTGTTTCTAATTCATTTTTCTTAGTAAAGAACTGTTATTCCTAACTCCCATATCTTTGCCTGAG